>JAJJWX010001081.1:624109-1070938 GCA_023529315.1 Papaver bracteatum | reverse complement strand
AATCCCCACACTTTTCTTGTGTGATACTAGTTTTCTCTAAGCTAGAATCGATCTCCATTAACCCTGGAGTTTTCTCTCTAAATTCGGGTTAACGACTTAAAAACTTCATTGGGATTGTGAAGCCATACCGATACTACTTATCTTGTAGTTGTGTGATCTGATCTTGCAACTTATATCGTACAAGTACAATTGTAATAATTGGCTTGAGATTTCTATCTCCGATAGGCAAGATATAAAAGTAGTCACAAACACTTCGTCTCATCGTTTGTGATTCCAAAATATCTTTTCTCGCCGCGTCGATTAATACTATTGTGAGGTGATTGATAAAACTGAGCTGTTATTCAGGAATATAAGTGTGGTTTTATTGATTGGTTCATGTTCACCTTGATTTATCAAAAGACGGAACAAAAACTTGTAGTTATATTAGTGGGAGACGGATTTATCTATTACTGTAGACTTTTCTATGTGATACAAATTTGTTTATTAAATTCTTCGACTTTGGGTCGTAGAAACTCTTCGTTGTGGGTGAGATCAGCTAAGGGAATCAAGTACGTAGTATTCTGCTGGGATCAGAGACGTAAGAGCATAACTGTACCTTGGATCAGTGTGAGAATGGTTGGGGTTCAACTACAGTCCAGACCGAAGTTAATTTGGAGTAGGCTAGTGTCTGTAGCGGCTTAATACAGTGTATGTTTAATCTGGACTAGGTCACGGGGTTTTTCTGCATTTCCGGTTTCCTCGTTAACAAAATTCTGGTGTATGTGTTATTTCTTTTCCGCATTATATTTTTATATAATTGAAATAATACACGTTGTGCGTTGTTCAATCAATTAGAATATCCGACCTTTTTGGTTGTTGATTTAAATCGATTGACACTTGGGTCTTTGGTACCATCCAAGATATTGGTCTTTGGTACCATCCGACCTTTTTGCACAATTCTTAAGGCAAAGATGAAAGTGAAAAAGCGGGGGTCTAACAACCACACCCAATATTTCGAATTAGCAATCTGTATGGACAAACTCCAATATAATTTCTAGAGAATCAACTAGATAGTCAGACTCAATCAATTGAAAATATATCAAAGAGTTTATATCTCACTCACTTGATTTGATCTTTACTCAAGCAAACAAAAATCCGCGAGTCTTTATCAAATTCAAGGAGATAACTTGGATGGTACCAAAGACCAATATCCAAGTGTCAATCAATTTAAATCAACAACCAAAAAGGTCGAATATTCTAATTGATTGAACAACGCATAACCTGTATTATTTCAATTATATAACAAAATATAATGCGGAAAAGAAATAAAACAGACACCAGAATTTTGTTAACGAGCAAACCGCAAATGCAAAAAAACCCCGAGACCTAGTCCAGATCAAACATACACTGTATTAAGCCGCTATAGACACTAGCCTACTCCAAGCTAACTTCGGTCTGGACTGTAGTTGAACCCCAACCAATCTCACACTGATCCAAGGTACAATTATGCTCATATGTCTCTGATTCCAGCAGGATACTACGTACTTGATTCCCTAAGCTGATCTCACCCACAACCAAGAGTGGTTACGACCCAAAGTCGAAGACTTTAATAAACAAATCTGTATCACATAGAAAAGTCTACAGTAATAGATAAACCCGTCTCCCACGAATATACCTACAAGTTTGTATTCCGTCTTTTGATAAATCAAGGTGAACAAGAACCAATCAATAACACCAGACTTATATTCCCGAAGAACAACTCAGTTTTATCAATTATCTCATAATAGTATTAATCGACGCAGCGAAAAAAGATATTGTGGAATCACAAACGATGAGACGAAGTGTTTGTGACTACTTTTATATCTTGCCTATCGGAGATAGAAATCTCAAGCCAATTATTACAATTGTACTCGTGCGATAGAAACAACAAGATCATATCACACAACTACGATAAAAGTAGTATCAATCTGGTTTCACAATCCCAATGAAGTCTTTAAGTCGTTAACCTGGTTTTAGAAGAAGAAAACCAAAGGTTAAAGGAGAATCGACTCTAGCTTAGCACAACTAGTATCACATATAATATGTGGGGATTAGGTTTCCCAGTTGCTAGAGTTCTCCCATATATAGTCTTCAAATCAGGGTTTGCAATCAATGTTAGCTTACTAACAAAGCATTCAATATTCACAGTTAGATGAAAACCTGATTAGATTCAAGCTAATATTTATCAACCGTTAGATCGAAAACATAGCTTGTTACACACACATGTAATGCAAGTTTCTAGGCTTGTGTAACCGTACCCAAACTTGTACATTAGTTGATTCAAAAATAGTTAACCAAATGGTTAGCCATATGATAACTTTCATATAAACCATATTCTTCTTCACCATAACTAGTCCAAATGACTCAAATGAACTAGTTAGAGAGTTGTTCAATTGCTTAGATCTTTATGTACTACACAAGACACAATCGAACCAAAAACGATGTGAGTCACTTGAATTGATTCATGAACTATAAAGCCACGGTTTGCAATAGCATTCCTTAGTTTATTAAGATAAGTTCACAAATATCGTTTTTAGACATAACCAACTCAAGTTCGCGGACTCAAGTTCCCGGATGGAGTTCACAAACTCTAGCAGAAATTCTCGGGTTCGAGAACTTCGTCAGTTCGTGGAATGGGTTCGCGGACTGAGCTCACTCACTACACCGGTTTCACTTGATCAACAAAGTTTGCAAACTTTGGTTCAAGCAATAAGGACGTATACATATATGTGTTTCCACAACAATTCTTATATCCTCCAATGGTTATATTGTCTAAACTCTTATTTTAATCATTGAAACATATTCAGAGGGCGTTATATAGTTGTTATTCACAAACTATTTTTCGTCAGAGCGATTTCCAAAGTGATTGAAACATAACATGACTTTCGTCACTTAGGTAAAGATGAACTTGGATAAAGAGAAAGCTTTACCAACACGTATTTCGAAAAATAGATAAGCGAGATATACTCAGCTCAAAATACCACATGTGTATAATCTTAGTCTATATAGTAATACGACTATTGTATCAAGATATGAGATAGAGTAGATAGACTTTTGAGTGATAGATAAGTTCAGGTCTCCACATACCTTTTAGTCGATGAAGATCCACTGGTTCCTTGAGTAGTCCTTCATATTGTATAATGATCGCCATGGAGTTCTTGATCTCAACTACACTTTCTATCCTAGTAGTCTGAGACCTTAGCTATAATAGACTAGAAATCAAGACTTTATAGTTTTGATCACTAACATTGAAAAACATGCTTGAGATAGCAACGCATGCGATTTCGACCGAGCATTGTTCTAACAATCTCCCCTTTTGTCAATTTTAGTGACAAAACTATTAATACATATGAAATACAAAAAATATATAAATAAACTTTGTAGCTCTTATTCCACATGTCTAATCTTCAACATTACTCGAAATATTCGTCACTTCCAAGTAGTCCAATGATCCCATGGAGTTCTTGAGCACAACTACACTTTCTATCCTAGTCCGAGACCTTAGCTATAGTAGACTAGAAATCAAGACTTTATAGTTTTGATCACTAACATTGAAAAACATGCTTGAGATAGCAACGCATGCGAGTTCGACCGAGCAATGCTCTAACAATCTCCCCCTTTGTCAATTTTAGTGGAAAAACTATTAATACTTATGGAATACAAAAAATATATAAATAAACTTTGTAGATCTTATTCCACATGTCTAATCTTCAACATTACTCGAAATATTCGTCACTTCCAAGTAGTCCAATGATCCCAAAGGTTGTAAGTTTAGCATCATCGATGTTGAAAATCCATATCTATAATAATGAGAAAACAAGAGTTCTCAATCATTGTTATACAGTGTCATAGTATCATTACACATCGTCAAAGTCCAATTGCATCACAACTTCAACAACAATACGATGGTGATACTTCACTCACCCTTAGTCAATAATCCATCTCACATGGAAACCACACCCCCTTACATAATGATCCGAAAACCATATGTATTTGTAGTGTGAACTACATATTAATTCTCCCCCTTTTTGTCAATAAAATTGGCAAAGGTACAAGAACGGGATCCTAATGAAATTTACGTAAGAGACATTTCATGACCAAAGGTAAATGTATATCATCTTGTTTAGGAGAAATCATAAAGCCGAAGCTAAATGGATTCATCAAGGAGTCTATAAAGATACAAGATAACCCCTATAATATTCCACAACCGCATTCCCCATACAGATTTGGAAATTAAGCACAAGTTCAAAAGAACTCTTACCCATAATATGTCATTCCCGAAGGAACAACAAGAGCGACCTTAATTTCAAAAGAAAAGAAGAATTTCTTTGAACTCATCTAAAATCATACAAGTATGAATTTGGAATCCAAAAAGAATATTCAATCAAATTAACTATAAGCGAACCATGATTAATTTGACTAAATATGCTCAACACAAGTAAACTTATGGAGACTTAAAAACTTAATTAGGTTAATCATAATAGAACCCATAATTAATCTAACCGGAATACACAATTAAACTAATCACAAAATTAATCAATTTAATCGTTTATACTCACATAAGGAAATCTATGGAGCGATGACTAAGTTAATCATAAAAACAACCAACCCAGTCAAAAACGCTCAAACATAAGAAAAACTTACGGAGTCATAACTAAATAATCACACAAGATGATTAATTTAGTTCAATATGCTCAACATAATGTACCTTACGGAACACAACTAATCTAATCACAAAAATAATCAACTTGGTTGTCTAGTGCTCGACATAAGACACAATACGGATCCTCACAGTAATACACAAAATATGGATCAGGGAAGACCAATTACTTCGGAATACACAAGGATTCATTCTATATTTCTATCACCATTTTCACAATGACATACAATAGACATAATCCTTGAATCACAAAATATTTTAACCTATCTTACACAAAAAATTTACAATATAGGCTTAACTTTTGTGTTTTGTCAAAAGTCCATTCATTCTTTTATCAATACTTGCATATCAATTCACGTATGACTTTACTTTTGACAAAGTATGGGACAATCAAGTTCACGGACGTAAACATACATCCCATAACAATATTGCAATATATAAAACCATCAAGATTAATACTGCAAAAATCATCTTCCAAACAAGTTTAGAACTTAAACCAATAAATCTAAAAACAAGAAGATGAAAACTTTGGACATAGATATGTGTAATCACAATAATGGCTATTCCAAACCACTGGTTATTCTTCTAAACCAAACAAGAAAGATAGAAGATTTACTAGGAAAACACAAACTCTTTTAGCAACTAACGTTTGGATAAGAACCAGTTCATCAGTTGCTTCTCTGAGTTCGTTCTTTACAAACTCAAGATTCCTTGTTGCAATTTAGAGTTGTTCACGGACGACCTCAAAATCTCGAAGAAGATTTCCTACCAGTTGTGATGAAATCTGAACTGGTAGTTGGTTTTCATGATCAATTGCATGATGACAAGTTATGAAAACAAGATCTTCATGGAATTCGATAATCTTCCCCTCCTCAGCCATATCTTTGTTTCTTTTCTTCATTGTTCCAAACATCCAGTAGAAACTTCTTGACCTTATAGAACAAGGTGTCACTTAATCACATATATAAAGAGGTTTCCTAAAAACCCTAGGAAATTCGCGCCCGTGTGGGTCTAAGTGAATGTGCACTTGTGGTCATTTGTGACAAAAAAAAGAGGTAAAGAATTAGTGGAGGGATGTTTCAACAAGGAATTTTTCCCAGCAAAAACGGTTTGAACAAACCTAAAAAAAAGACTCAAAAGATTTTTTGAGATTATCAAAAAGATAGTATACAACCTTGACAACTTTCTCAAGATACCTTCTTGAGAACACAGAGCATCCTTGTTATTTTAAAAGAAGGATGCTACAGGAAGCAGTCATGGTGTATTAAGATGAGCATCTTTCCCATCAATATTGACTTCTCTTTTTTCTCCTTTAAGGGAATTTAGAGATAAATTACTCAACAAAGTTGAAGAAGTTTTATTAGGAAAGGAACTAGGAGTACCTGAGTCAACCGCTTTCCATATTTTGGAGACCCCCCGTTTGAGTCTGTTTATACTTGTCTTAAGTTCTGAGACTCGATTATTTATGTGGAGAAAATCCGGGACAGAATTCTTGGATTCACAACCTTCTACAAAAAGAGACACGGAACTTGACCCTTTTTTCTTTCTCATATGCTTTCTTCTCCTTTCAGGGTTGTCAGTTACCCATTTGTTGTTCTTCCTTCTACCCTGATATACATTTTTTGTTCCAAAGTCATGAATAAGAAATAACTTGTCAAGGTAGTTTTCTTGATTGTTGAATGTGCCTTTTACTCCAACAATATGAGAAACAAGTTAAGTCACTTCCTTAGACACCCATACAAGAATGTTGTGACGTTTTTTATTTCTCAAACGAAAACAACATTTTCGCTAAGGATGTCCTTTATTTCCGCAGTAATAGCAGTTAAAGGGATTATTCTTAACTGTTCTAATATAAGTAAATTTGGGAGGAGTAAAACCCTCGTCCTTAGGCACATTGCAGGCTGCGAACTTTTTTTCACATGAAGAATTATCAATAGCTTTAACGAAATTGATCTTACTGGTTTTTGGAGCGTCTATTCCTTTATAGCCCAGACCACGTGTATCACGATGTTATTTATGTGCTCCAATCATAGAAGTAAATTTTGTAGAGCTAGAATTGAATCTTCTTAGACTTTCTTCTAGTGATTTTACTTTATCAAGAGCAGCTGCAAGGTCAGTCTCCAATGACTTTTCTTTAGTAAGAAGTCTGAGTTATTTGTCATTAAAACATTTCTGTTAAGAGTCATATCTTGCTTAAGTATCTGCAAGTCTTTCTTTCAACACACAAAATTTTCGGAGAAGATTGTCACATTTATACCTTTTTGTGCGAACATTTTCTTCACGATCCTTAACGATAGACTTTATGAGTTTATACCCACCATCATATCCTTTAAATAGTTTTCTAATTTTTTTGTTTTCTTGACAAAGAGGAGCCATGTACTTACTCAGGAAAGTTGTTGACTATTTTTCTTTCAACGCACGGTCGAACAACTTGATATATTGAGAGATTTCCTCATCAATACTCGGTCCTTCTTCTGAATTACTATCATCTGAAAGGTCATCCAATTTCTCATCAAAAGATTTTCCCCAGTCAAATGCAGATTCAATCAAGGGACAGACGATAGAGTTTTTCTCAGAAGCTTCAATACTTTGAGCCTCACCTGAGTGACTTTGAACTAGTGTTGCGTTATCAGAGATACTACTCTTATCTATAGAGTCAGATCGCTACAAACACAGACTTGTAAGGTCCTGAACATTTTTTCCTGCTCTGATACCAATTGAAAAGGCGGGGGTCTAACAACCACACACAATATTTCGAATTAGCAATCTATATGGATAAACTCCAATATACTTTCTAGAGAATCAACTAGACAGTCAAACTCAATCAATAGAAAATATATCAAAGAGTTTATATCTCACTCACTTGATTTGATCTTTACTCAAGCAAACAGAAATCTGAGAGTCTTTATCAAATTCAAGGAGATAACTTGGATGGTACCAAAGACCAATATCCAAGTGTCAATCAATTTAAATCAACAACCAAAAAGGTCGGATATTCTAATTGATTGAACAACGCACAACCTATATTATTCAATTATATAACAAAATATAATGCGAAAAAGAAATAACACAGACACCAGAATTTTGTTAACGAGGAAAGCGAAAATGCAGAAAAACCCTGGGACCTAGTCCAGATTAAATATACAATGTATTAAGCTGCTACAGACACTAGCCTACTCCAAGCTAACTTCGGTCTGGACTGTATTTGAACCCCAACCATTCTCACACTGATCCAAGGTACAGTTATGCTCTTACGTCTCTGATCCCAGGAGAATACTATGTACTTGATTCCCTTAGCTGATCTCACCCACAACCAAGAGTTACTACGACCCAAAGTCGAAGAATTTAATAAACAAATATGTATCACATAGAAAAGTCTACAGTAATAGATAAATCCGTCTCCCACTAATATACCTACAAGTTTTTGTTCCGTCTTTTGATAAATCAAGGTGAACATGAACCAATCAATAAAACCAGACTTATATTCCTGAATAAAAGCTCAGTTTTATCAATCACCTCACAATAGTCTTAATCGACGCGGCGAGAAAAGATATTTTGGAATCACAAACGATGAGACGAAGTGTTTGTGACTACTTTTATATCTTGCCTATCGGAGATAGAAATCTCAAGCCAATTATTACAATTGTACCCGTACGATATAAACAACAAGATCAGATCACACAACTATGATAAAAGTAGTATCATTCTGGCTTCAGAATCCTAATAAAGTCTTTAAGTCGTTAACCTGGTTTTAGAAGAAGAAAACCAAAGGTTAAAGGAGAATCGACTCTAGCTTAGCAGTAGTATCACACAGAGTGTGTGGGGATTAGGTTTCCCAGTTGCTAGAGTTTTCCCTTATATAGTCTGCAAATCAGGGTTTGCAATCAATGTTAGCTTACTAACAAAGCATTCAATATTCACCGTTAGATGAAAACCTGATTAGATTCAAGCTAATATTTATCAACCGTTAGATCGAAAACATAGCTTGTTACACACACATGTAATGCACATTTCTAGGCTTGTGTAACCGTACCCAAACTTGTACATTAGTTGATTCAACAATAGTTAACCAAATGGTTAGCCATATGATAACTTTCATATCAACCATATTCTTCTTCACCATAACTAGTCCAAATGACTCAAATGAACTAGTTAGAGAGTTTTTAAATTGCTTAGATCTTTATATACTACACAAGACACAATCGAAGCAAAAACAATGTG
Organism: Papaver bracteatum; assembly: GCA_023529315.1. Classification (NCBI taxonomy): domain Eukaryota; kingdom Viridiplantae; phylum Streptophyta; class Magnoliopsida; order Ranunculales; family Papaveraceae; genus Papaver; species Papaver bracteatum. The sequence goes on along the minus strand of JAJJWX010001081.1, from coordinate 1,062,039 downwards.
ATTCACTTGAATCGATTCATGAACTATAAAGCCACGGTTTGCAATAGCATTCCTTAGTTTATTAAGATAAGATCACAAACATCGTTTTTAGGCATAACCTACTCAAGTTCGCGGACTCAAGTTCCCGGATGGAGTTCACAAACTCCAGCAGAAATTCTCGGGCCAGTCTGCGAACTGAGTTTGTATGATGAGTTCGCGGACTGAGCTCACGCACTACACCGGTTTCACTTGATCAACAAAGTTCACAAACTTTGGTTCAAGCAAGAAGGACTCGTACATATATGTATTTCCACAACAATGCTTATATCCTCCAATGGTTATATTGTCTAAACTCTCATTTCAATCATTGAAACATTCTCAGAGGGTGTTATATAGTTGTTATTCACAAACTATTTTTCGTCAGAGCGATTTCCAAAGTGATTGAAACATAACATGACTTTCGTTACTTAGGTAAAGATGAACTTGGCTAAAATAAAAGCTTTGCCAACACATATTTCGAGGAATAGATAAGCGAGATATACTCTGCTCGAAATAACACATGTGTATAATCTTAGTCTATATAATAATACGACTTTTGTCTCAAGATAGGAGATAGAGTAGATAGACTTTGAGTGATAGATAAGTTCAAGTATCCACATACCTTTTAGTCGATAAAGGTCCACTAGTTCCTTGAGTAGTCCTTTGTCTTGTATGATGATCGCCATGGAGTTCTTGAGCTCAACTACACTTTCTATCCTAGTCCGAGACCTTAGTTATACTAGACTAGAAATCAAGACTTTATAGTTTTGATCACTAACATTGACAAACATGCTTGAGATAGAAACGCATGCGAGTTCGACCCTTATGGATAATAGCTAGTAAAACTTAGAAATGATTTATATCTTAAATTATACCACGGTTTTTCTTAAACTTTATACCGTTGAATTTTTTTTTAAAACAGTTACGTAACGAATATAAACATGGCTATCAAATTATACATATGTCTTATAATAACAATAATCAATTAAAATGGTTGTTTTATAAATATCGCCTTGATTAGAGAGACAACTCATTTATTTATGGGACAAAATTTAAAACCAACTAGCTCATCTAATTTGGGACGGAGGGAGTATTATTCAAGATTGTGGTTCTTTCTGAGATGAGTTTGATTCTTAAAAATATAATTTTGTACACAAAAACGAAAAACCATGTCACTGAGTCTCTAGCAAAACATACGAGAAAATAATAAAGATAACAAACCCTCATGCCAAAATGAGATTTTCCTCTCTCCTAAAACCAAAAAAAAAAGTAGCAGGGACGAAAACTTCTTCCTCTTGAGCGTCGCCCTGCTCAGATCGGCTCTCTAATAGCTGATCTGAGTAGATCAACCACATCCTAAGCTTTATTTCTCTATGCTCTTTAAACTTATTTACTTTTTCTGGTTTTAGTTTATTAATTTTCTTAGATTTCTCGCTCTCAGTTCTGTGTGATTTTGGATCCGTTTGGACGGAGCTAAAACTGCTAACGAAGGTTTTCCTTTGAGATCTGATGAAGAGAATAAAGAAGAAGAAAACTTCTTGTATCTTAAAGCATGTAACAGCAAAACCATCATCATTGACAACTGTTCAAGGACCCAGAGGATGTCTCCGGCGAGTTCAAGGTTTACTGCCTAGAGATGATTGTTTTCAGTTTTGGTCTTCTAGCACTTTTTCCGTGGAGAAAGTTGTTTTTCAGAAATTAGATCAAGATGCACTAGTTTTTTTCAATTCAAATCTCAAATCAAGCCCCAACTACAGACCCTTCTCTGGCGACTACGGGATTCTCACTATCAACCATCGAATACCGACATTCTCTAACTCCTTTCATGGGGTTCTTTAATGATCCAGCTATAACTAGATCCAATTTTTGTTCGGATTTTATTTCCAGTTTTAGTGTATCTTTAATCATGTCCTCTCTTTCGTGTATGGTTCTAGTGTTTATAATATCAACAACACCAAGTTTTTCAAAGTCACCGGTTGAAACAAAATGTTCGTCAAAGACACAAACATCAACTCCGAAGTTACTGAAGACACAAGCAACATACAGTTCCAGAATGCAAATTCTGATAAAGACCCAAACCGCATCTGATGATCGATTTCGTCCTATGATTACCTATCCAGGTTATCCCTGTTACCGTTACTGCTACCTTGAAAAAACAATAGAGTGATAGACAATTGGGTGGATATGTGGATCCTTTCATACCCTTGTCATATGTTTTACTACGTTTTGGAAAAAACCCTTGAGGAATAGTTGGATTTTTGGATCCTAACTTCTCTACTTACATTAGATTTGTTATATGGTTTGTTTTTTCTACTTTCAACCCAAACTAGACCATTCAAACTAGTTCTGTTACTTAAGAAATCGTGTGGAACGGTTAGGATTCTAAGTTGGAATATGTGTTGTAACCATATTGCTAAGTGTCTTCATTATATTGGTTGTTTGTTTGCGATTTTTGTGATGGTTGGAAACCTTCAGGTCAGTCTTGTAATCAATCCCTCTCATATAAACTACTACCTCCGTCTCTAAAAGATGGGCAGGTTTGTGTGTAAATTTAGAACGCGCAATTGGGGGATATCAAAACTAACTGGGGGATATGAATTACTTCCCCCAACCCATGATTTCGGCTAAGGGGTGACCAATTGATATGAAAGTACTAAAATACCCTTTGGTTAATTAAAAAACTTTATGAAAATACTGTTATACCCTTTCCCCTAAAACATTAAAATCAAAAACCAAAACATATATCCCCCATTTCTAACATTAGTTCCGGTAGTCCTTTAGGTTTAGGTGTTCGATTTTTTTTTTCTTCATCGTTCTTCAACCGTCCCTTCTCTGATTTTTTTTTCTTCATCGTTCTTCAACCAATACATATATTCTCCATTTCTAACTTTGATTTTTTTTTTTACATTCGGTAGGGATGAAGACCACGCCGGAAGTGATGTAGACCATGCCGGTACTGAGTTCCGGCATGGTTATTTATGATGAAGACCATGCCGATACTGGGTTCCTCAGTACCGGCATGGTTATTTAGGATGAAGACCACACCGGTACTGAGTTCCGGCACGGTTATTTAGGATAAAGACCACGCCGGTACTGAGTTCCGGCATGCTTATTTAGGATGAAGACCACGCCGGTACTGAGTTCCGGCAAGCTCGAAAATTAGACTATCCATGCCGGTAGTCAAGTGAAAAAAAAATCAATCTTCTGGATATTTTTCTTCATGTTCCGGCATAGAAATTTAAGCCAAAACCATGCCGGAACTACTTCCGGCATGCTCGAAAATTAGATAATTGTGCCGGAAGTGGACTGATTATAACAAAAAACATAGGTTTTGAAGATCAAAACCTGAAAAAATTTGTAACGATTTATGAAAATTTCCAGCAAATGCCGGCACCGAGCTTTTTCAGCTGCAACAATGGTGGATTCAAAGAAAAAAAAATCAAATTTTCAACCTCTTAGCAGCAATTCTCTCATCACAATCATCTTCCATTTTCAAAAAAAAAATCCACTCAATTTTTTTTTCCTCTCCTTCTACTCCTCACTCACACAAATTAAAATAAAAACACACACTAATCTATCCCCCAAATACTTAAGAATTTACTAATTATTATTAACCACTAAACATGATTAGTGAGGGCTGGATTAGGAATTAAAAAAATAATTACATAGGGGGTCACCCAGAATTGCTATTGGGACACCGTTTTTGTCCTGTAGCTATATCCCCCAATTGCGCGTTCTAAATTTACATACAAACCTGCCTATCTTTTAGAGACGGAGGGAGTATTCCGTCTTTGAAACGGAGAATTTCTATCAAATGTAATTGAAGCTTGCCTCTTTTCCGAAAAAAATAATAATAATAAAAATAAATAAATAAATAAATAATAACCTCATGGAAAAAACCCTCCTGTAATCAATCCTTAATGTAACTCCCCATTTAAAAACCTTCATAAATTGGGGCCTAGCCAATTTAATTGGGCCCTATAACTACATGACAAAATAGGGTCATTAGGAAGTAATTTGTGGGAACCCCTTATCCAATATATATGTTAATACCCAATATGCCCTTTTTAAATTAGTGGTAATTCGGATAATTAACCAAGTTAAATACTGTTTAATCAAGTTAATCCTGAAATCAACTATGATTAATGCATAATCACCCCTTGTAATTTTTTTTCTTTTCCGAAAGACAAGATACAGAATATGTAATGACCCGTCCCTCCACCGATACCGTCCCCACTTAGCCACTGCGGTTATCCGGCAGTGTGGGGTTTTCAACGGGCATCGCTGTGGTAATCCAGCAGAAACTTCCCGGATGGTCACCCATCCCTGGATTACTCCCGCCCGAGCACGCTTAACTGCAGAGTTTTCTGCCAACTCTGGAGCCAATTATGCTGAAAAGGCCTCGGTGTTAGGAAAAGGACAAATCATTACATGCATTCCATTCCATCGGCGAACCACTGCCGAAATCGGGGTATTACAATACCACCACCTTAAATTGGAGCCGTCCTCGGCTCCGGAATATATTTTCAAGCCCAGATCTCCGACGTTCCTTGCCCCTCATGAGAGCAGTACCTGACATATCCCGTCCAGCGTACTCTCTCACCCTCGGAAGGTGAACCGTCGTCGACTCTGATACCATTTGTAATGACCCGTCCCTCCACCGATACTGTCCCCACTTAGCCACAGCGGTTATCCCATAGTGTGGGGTTTTCAACAAAGCGTCGGCTGCGGTAATCCAAAATAGAAACTTCCCGGATGGTCACCCATCCCTGGATTACTCCCGCCCGAGCACGCTTAAATGCAGAGTTTTCTGCCAACTCTGGAGCCAATTATGCTGAAAAAGCCTCGGTGTTAGGAAAGGACAAATCATTACCTATATTCCATTCCATCGGCCAACCACTGCCGAAATCGGGGTATTACAATATAGGTTCGCCGATGGAATGGACAATATTGTAATACCCCGATTTCGGCAGTGGTTCGCCGATGGAATGGAATATAGGTAATGATTTGTCTTTTCCTAACACCGAGGCCTGATGAGTACAGTTGACTGAGTTGTGGGGAAAAACATCTCAGTTAAGCGTACTCGGCCGAGAGTAGTCACATGATGGGTGACCTCTCGGGAAGCTTCTGCTGGATGACCGCAGTAGTGCCGTTAAAAATCCCACACTGCTGGATAACCGCAATGGGTAAGTGGGAACAATATCGGTGTTAGTTGGGATACAACTAGGGGTCATTCGCTTGTGCTCGGGTGGGGGAGTATGCTGGGGGATTATGCCAGATACTGCTCTCATAGGAGACAAGGAATGTCTACATTATACCGAGGCCTGATGGGTACACTTGACTGAGTTGTGGGAAAAAAACTTCTCAGTTAAGCGTGCTCGGACGAGAGTAGTCACAGGATGGGTGACATCTCGGGAAGCTGCTGCTGGATGACCGCAGTAGTGTCGTTTAAAATCCCACACTGATGGATAACCGCAGTGGGTAAGTGGGAACAATATCGGTGTTAGTTGGGATACAACTAGGGGTAGTTCGCTTGTGCTCGGGTGGGGGAGTATCTTCAGATTATGCCGTGATCTTGCTCTCATATGAGACAAGGAATATCTACATTATACCGAGGCCTTTTCAAAGATAATTGGCTCCGAGTTGGCGTAAAACTTTGCGATTAAGCGTGCTCGGGCGGGAGTAATCCAGGGGATGGGTGACCATCCGGAAGTTTCTATTGGATTACCGCAGCGATGCCCGTTAAAAACCCCACACTGCGGGATAACCGCAGGTGGCTAAGTGGGGACAGTATCGGTGGAGGGACGGGTCATTACAAATGGTATCAGAGCCAACGACGGTTCACCTGCCGAGGGTGGGAAGGTACGCTGGCGGGAATTGTCCAGGTGCTTCTCATGAGGGGCAGGGAACGTCGGAGATCTAGGATTGAAAATATATTCAGGAGCCGAGGACGGCTCCAATTTAAGGTGGTGGTATTGTAATACCCCGATTTCGGCAGTGGTTGGCCGAATGGAATATAGGTAATGATTTGTCATTTCCTAACACCGAGGCCTGATGAGTACACTTGACTGAGTTGTGGGGAAAAACATCTCAGTTAAGCGTGCTCGGCCGAGAGTAGTCACAGGATGGGTGACCTCTCGGGAAGCTGCTGCTGGATAACCGCAGTGGTGCCGTTAAAAATATCACACTGCTGGATAACCGCAATGGGTAAGTGGGAACAATATCAGTGTTAGTTGGGATACAACTAGGGGTCGTTCGCTTGTGCTCGGGTGGGGGAGTATGCTGGGGGATTATGCCAGATACTGCTCTCATAGGAGACAAAGAATGTCTACATTATACCGAGGTCTGATGGGTACACTTGACTGAGTTGTGGGAAAAAAACTTCTCAGTTAAGCGTGCTCGGCCGAGAGCAGTCACAAGATGGGTGACATCTCGGGAAGCTGCTGCTGGATGACCGCAGTAGTGTCGTTTAAAATCCCACACTGATGGATAACCGCAGTGGGTAAGTGGGAACAATATCGGTGTTAGTTGGGATACAACTAGAGGTCGTTCGCTTGTGATCGGGTGGGGGAGTATGCTGGGGGATTATGCCAGATACTGTTCTCATATGAGACAAGGAATAGCTACATTATACCGAGGCCTTTTCAGCATAATTGGCTCCAGAGTTGGCAGAAAACTCTGCAGTTAAGCGTGCTCGTGCGGGAGTAATACAGAGATGGGTGCCCATCCGGGAAGTTTCTGTTGGATTACCGCAGCGATGCCCGTTAAAAACCCCACACTGCCGGATAGCCGCAGTGGCTAAGTGGAGACAGTATCGGTGGAGGGACGGGTCATTACATTTGCACTTCCCAATATTTGCTCAAAGGGCTTTTGAGAACAAGGAATGGGACAAAAGGAATAATGGAGACATGTACACCTACAAAAGTAAGTTGAAGCACCAAAAAAGGGATTATCTGAAGTTGAGACGCCAGTTGGACAACTTGACGACGAAAAGGATTTGGCTAAAGGAAAATGAAAGAAGGTTGGGTGCGCAGAGCAAAGTGATTATTGGGGGCCTTTCTTTCACCCAAGAGGATATGTAATGTACAACCCGTCGAGAGTGGCAAGACAATGCGGTTACGTACAAACAATCCCAAAGGAGCACAAGATGTTCAAAATCAATGAGAAAAAAACCAAATCATATGATAATTATATTGACATTGTTCACAAGCCTTTACCATCATGTGATTATTGGGAAGACAGAGCTTTTCACAGATATCCTCTGCAGCAAGGTCCATCGCGAACAGATGATGATGTAATTGCGGGTTACATGCCGTGGTACCTTAATGTTTCGCATACTTGAGTGATACGAGTAGATGAGAGGCCCAAGATAGAGGACAAAGATACGGCTCTCGAATTCCTGGTGCGTATTGTTACTCAACTACGTTTTGTTAATGGTTTTAGCATTATATATTGATTGTTTGTTCTTTGAAATTGAAACAGAGAAGACGAGTCGGGCACTTGATAACCCAAGCAAAGCTAGCAATCAGGGAAGGGAAAAATGTTAACGCCAATGAAAAGCTGATAGATTAATTGAACAGTCTCGAAGATGTAAAAGCTAGTGCAAAGCATGGGGATCTTGAGGAGGAGGAGGAGGAGGATCCAAGGAAGAAGAGGAAGAGAGCCTCCCCCCAAAAAAGATGACTGAAGGTGCATTGAGCAGCGCCCAAGCTGGTAAATGAGGTCGCGGTGGGCGTGGTCGTGGCGGTGGACGTGGTCGTGGTAGGGATGTTCATGAATGAATGGTTATATTCATGTGTATGTATTTAACTATGGATAATTATGGAGTCAAAACTTATGCCTTGTGTTAAACTTCTTGTCGAATTATGTTTGGTTATATTTATAGTTTATGAATGACTTATTCTTGTTTCTTTTGAAAATTGTTTGTGTTGGTGCATATTCTGGGATTTTTCAGTCAGAATCGGTTTACATTTCCACAAATGTAATCCGATTCTGACAGTTCCCCAGAGGTTCAGTTACATAATCGGTTTACAAATACCAATTTTTAACCCGCTTGTTCTTAAGAAAAGTTTTGTATCATTTTTTTCCTAGAATCGGTTTATATATACCTATCATAAAATCCGATTGTTTTGAAGGAAAGTTCTGTGTCTTTTTTTCTCAAGAATCGGATTACATATGCATTACAAAAGCCCGATTAGTGAGAGGCATATTTTACAAGATTTTGTAAGCACACAATCGGTCTATGTGATCATCTATAAAATATGATTGTTTAAATTGAATTCAAAGAAATAGCCGTTGAGACTTCATCTATATAAGGACAACCCCTTTTATGCCACTCCCACATGACACAATTAGCCTATAAAATGGAATGGGAACCGTTTGAAGATTTGTGTCTTGTTAAATCCTTTGCTAATACCTTCCGTGAACGTCCGAATGAAATTTATTCAATGTTTTGGAAGAGAGTTAAAGAGTTCTTTTACGGGAGTACGGGGAATCACAATAACCGCAAATGGAGAGACTTGGCATTTCGATTCCAACACATTAAAGGTGCAATGCGAGAGTACGTAAAAGTTATAAATATGGTGTACGACTATCATCCACGAGCTCCACTTAGGGAAAAAGTGAGTAATACGATAATCTTTATACCTATGTCGAAAGTTCACATACTAACATTTAAGAACTCATTGAATTTCAGCTGGAACGTTTCAACGGGCTATGGAGAATTCGTAATGGGGAAACTAAGTTCATTCACCACAAAGAATATACGACGTTGTACCGACGTGCTCGGAGGTTCATTGACGAGCATTTGATGTGTCAAATTCTAGAATTCCCATACTGAATCATATATATGTACTGCGCTAATTTCCTAAACTATGTAATGAATATTTTGTTTCTCAAAGTAAGCTTTAATCGGATTATATGTGTATTTATAAACACCGATTGTTGGAATCGGTTTATGTGGGTATTGGTTAAACTCCGATTCTGGGTTTGCATCTTCATACGGAGTAAACCCAACCCAGAATCAGTTTACAAACAAACTAACATCAACCGATTCTGTAACGCCCCGGTTTTCAAAACCCGGAGTGCTACTTGGAAACCATAGCCGAGGCCCGGCTACTAAGCCCAATCACATTAAATAATTTATTCAGGCTTATTTTTACCATTTCTGTCGCAACGGAAAACTTAAAAAAAAAAATAATTTCGGAAGATCTAACCGTTGATTTAACCTAAATTTTTATGGCTTTACATGCTAGACCGCTAAGCGGCTGCCTACGTACCCAAAAGGATCAAGCACGGCCGTAGTTCATCAGACGATGCCAAATACACAATCAACAATTTTAGGATGATCAAATTATTAATGTTAACTTACCCAAGACACTTGTTCGAACCACATCCACAAACAATATTTAAATTCAATCAATCCGCTCGCCCAAGGGAGCCCACATATGGAAACACCACATCCATAAACAATAATTAAATTCAATCAATCCGCTCGCCCAAGGGAGCCCACATATGGAAACACCACATCCATAAATAATAATTAAATTCAATCAATCCGCTCGCCCAAGGGAGCCCACATATGGAAACACCACATCCATAAACAATAATTAAATTCAATCAATCCGCTCGCCCAAGGGAGCCCATATATGAAAACACCACATCCATAAATAATAATTAAATTCAATCAATCTGTTCTCCCAAGGGAGCCCCACGTGGGTTTAGGAAACAAAACCGTCCCCAAGGATATCTCGTATCCCAATATAATACAACAATAAATTCAATCAATCCGCTCGCCCAAGGGAGCCCCACGTGGGTTTAGGAAACAAATACCGTTTCCAAGGATATCTCGTATCCCGTCATAAATAATCTTTAAGAATCACATTCTATGGACCGCAGCCCAACATTCATTATCATGCTCACAATATCGATTATTATCCATATATTAATGGAAACTTGCAAACATAAATTTAATTAAAAGAAACTTAAATAAAAGAAGAGTTTTAGATTGTGTTGCGCCTACCTCGAATCGCAATCCAAAAACTATCAACAATACAAGGAAGAGCTTTATCACCGAAGAAATCGTCTTTGATATAAAGAATCTCTAGCTATTTCCACTAATTTAGATTTTAGTTTCCATTATATCATTCACAACTACAAAAGAATAATGGAAAGCAGAAGAAAAGGTTGGCTAGGTTACTCTTTTCTTTTCATTATAAGATATATATACACTCACAACCCTGAATCAGTAACGGTAGTCCGACACGTCTCAACATTACCGCTTACCTTCGGTCTTAAAAACTCGAGGAAACATTCACGATATATAACCCAAACGAAACATTCAATGTTATTCAACACAAACTCTCACAAGCATGATATCTATTGTGCAGACAACCCCAAAAGTAAAGACAACCCCAATTTCCAGGCCAAGCGCGATAGCTATTGTGAACCCGACCTTTCAACATAATGGTTTAATACGAAATAACTTTCAACAAACCACAATTACTTGAACAGAGATTCATCTCTTAAATAAGCTCAAACATATTCCATTCATTCCTGCTGAAACATATTGCATGACCATTCAAACTGACCAAACATATTCATACAAAATTCAAGCTTCAACCCAATACCGAAACAATTCAGGGAATAGGCTATGCAAGTCCAGTCTACTGTACTTGCCAAAATCATGTCTTATACTGATCAGAACATGGTGAAACTTTTACCACAAACTAAATACTATATCAGAGACACTTCATAAAAATATCAAGTAAAAGTGACAGCTAAATATAAATATAAGAGAGATTTTATAAGCATAATTCAGACTGAAAACGTACAGTCACAAAAGGGAAACTTCATCTAATTAGGGTACTTATGGACATCCAATTTCTCTGAAATTTTTACAGAAGCATTATAATACAAATGGGTTTATCATATCCAAAATTTAAGTAATTATACGCAACAAAACTCCTAATCCAGGGTATCCAACCTACTCACGTTCTGACAAAATTCTGTACCTAAAGTCTCTGTTGTACAGCTGATTTGGGTACCTATACTCACCTGATTTGTATGCAACTTTTGTCGAGTCTTTGGAAACTAGTTATAAACAACATATCCAAAATTCAATAATTTCTAACGGTTCAAATTCATTCTAAGACGCAACCAGCTCCTGCTGCTCAGATTTCAGATCCAAAAACAATCTCAAAACCCAAACTAGGGATTTAAATTCAAAAGGTTCACATATATCTACAAAATTGAACTCAATGCTTAACAATAAAAATTGATAGAGCAAGAGAAAACTTGCCTTTGGATTGATCTCCAAAACCCTAGCTTTTTCCTTCTTCTTCTCCCCCTCTCCAAAAATCTAATTAACATTTTTATTATCTTCCTTTTCTTTTCATTTTCTCTTAATTTATTTATTATAAATTAATCTATTTACACCCTAACTTGTAGCTTTTACATTTCAATCCACCCACCTATGCTAAGGATAAGGCTAAGGAATAACAATTTAAGCACAAGGTTAACCAATCCGGGTAAAACCCGAACCGAAACAGTAGTTAAAAATACAGGGTATTACAGCAAATATATCCACGCTTGTAGAAGTGTCATATTCCATCCGATTTGGTTCCTTTGAGCCCTAGAAACCTTTCTCAACTCGTTTAACGAGTGTGCAATCATGGCTGTGCCCCAAGAGTATTCATGAATCTGGTCAAATATTTGCAACAGCTGGATAAAGTTGGCGCTCACACGGGAACCAGAAACATCGGGGAAGATAACAGCTCCTAGGACGTATATGCCATATGCATTGGCCGTGGAAATGATACGTTTCGGCGTCACCTCTTTTCCCTCAGTACGAAGCTTCTTTGTTCCCATGAAGTTATCCCTCAGCTTCGAGAGATGGAATATCCTCTTCTTTTCCATGCCTACCAGCATTTGTTCCTTGGTCTTCTTCTCATCCCATTGGAACACATCCTTGGTGAACGCGTAAATATTATCCCACTCAAGCTCTTGGACGTACTCTTTGTGCTTCACTGCTTTACCATCTATGCTTAGCCCGGTAATGAACTTCACATCATTTAGAGTTATCGTCATTTCTCCAAACGGAAGATGCAAAGTATCTGTTTCCCCGTAATATCTCTCGGCAAATACGGAACAAAGAGGTTTGTCGTAACCAAGGTCCAAATTGTCGACCACGGGGATCAAACCCGTTGAATTGACTAGATCGATTACTTCCGGAACTTCTCCAACGGTTGATTTTATTCCTTGCAGTGGCCATTTCCTTATCATACTCATTGACGTTCATGGCTTCATAAGACGAACGACATCCTTGTGATCCTATAAAACAAAACAAACCCGATGGACAACATTCAAAACACTACAAGAATAATAATTTTTATGTTACATATCATAAGGTTTAGGTACTTACTATTGTATGGAAAACGACGACGGCCCAACTGTGTTTGTACCCCATAAAATTTGTCCTCCATCACCGGGTAACCCGTGAATGGGATCCGTAAGGTCGCGAGAAAACATCATCAGTGGGTCGGGCATGTGGTCCCCTCTCTTCTTCTTCTTACCATCTGTCTTATATTGGTTTTCAGCGTCTCCTCCTTGGACTTATTGTTAAACTTCTCCTCCTTGGACTAGTTATTTAACTTGTTCTTGAACTTCTCCTTTCTCTTCATCACTTTCATCCTCACCTTCTTCTTTATCACTTTCACTCTCACTACTTTCTTCTTCACCATCTTCCTTGCCACCAATTTCTTCCTCATCACTTTCTTCTTCACCACCTTCTTGTTCAGTGGGTGTATCGGAATCAGATTCTTCGTGTGTTGGTTGCTCCGCTTCAGGTGGTGGGTCATTGATGCTGATCCCTTTGGCTTTACTACCTGTGGCCCTTCGGTGCGAAGCATTCAAATTTTGACCGTCTTTTCGACGAGGTGCCAAAGGCTTGGGAGGATAAGCAAGGTCATGTCTCCTCTTATATTTCTTTTCGGCTTGCTTTTGTTGGTTTCCCTTGTTTGGCATGTACAATACGGAGCTAAGCAGTAAACAACAATGGAATCGAATGCTTTTTTTTCTTTCAAGTCAAGATACACAATCGGTTTACTCGATATACATATAAAAACCGATTTAGAACATAACAAATACCAGACGGTTTATTCAAGTGCCAATGTAGTACGATTGTAACAACAAAACCCATAATCGGATTGTTTAAGTGCTAATGTAACCCGATTCTAATAATCGGTTTTATCGATATACATATAAAGTCAGATTAATGACTAAGCATATAAGAATTTTAAGGCTACACAATCGGTTTTTTTAAACACATATGTAATCTGATTCTAACAAAATTAGTTACAGGAATAATGGCTAACACAATCAGTCTTTTTATACATTAATGTTTTCCGATTCTTATGTACATGCAGCAAAATCGGTTTATAAGTCTAAGAACATAAACCGTTTCCAAACCTAATCGGGTTACAAAGACATTAACGTGATCCGATTCTGTGAACAACGAAATATTTTGATTTCAAAATTTTCGATTTCTAAGCGATTGCATGTTACTGTCATGTACCCCTGAATTTGGGCTTCATTAGTGGGCTTCTGAAACTTTTGTTAATTCTTACACTTCTGTTGGGCTTGTGTTTTGGTTAGCATAGGTTATGTTAATTCATAGAGTTTTGTGTGAGTTAGATGTAATCCTGACTGTTGAATTTGTCAACCAGGAGAGGGCAGTTAAATAACCTATCATTGTGTAAGAATGAGGCATGAATGAAAATCTTATTTTCCTTGGAAAATAATTAGGCTCTGATTTCATAGAGAAGGTAGCTTGCTACCAAGTAATTCATCAAACCTTTTACTAGATCAGTACAATTGGTATCAGATTTCCATTCTGGGACCTCAATCATGACAGGAGGTGAGAAACACACCATTAACAGTGTTCATACACTTGCTCAACAAAATTTCATCGCAATCCAAGATATTCGTGATCAATTGGCTGTTTCTGAAGCTAGATCGAACGCCAATTTCGACCGTATCTTCGCCTCTTTGCAGCGTCTATTACCTCCGGAGACGCAAGATGACGACACGATCGACCTTGGTTCTCACCAAGGTTCTTCAAAGGGGTCTCATGGAGATCGTGAGTTGATTCACAATTCACATCCTAGTAAGTTTTCTAGAACTCCCAAGGTTGATTTTCCACGATTTGATGGAACTAATCCAAGGGGTTGGGCTCAAAAATGTGAACGTTACTTTGCTTTCCATAATTTTCCTGAATCCGAAAGAGTTGATATGGCTGCAATTCATTTTGATTCGAAAGTAGATCCATGGTTTTTAAATTATCAACAGGGTAAGCTTAAAATGTCTTGGGATACCTTTGTTCAGGATTTGTGTATTCGATTTGAAGACGTTGCACATGACAACTATGTTGGTAGTTTTAAAAAGTTATCTCAGATTACTACAGTTGAGGATTATTTTGATAGATTTGAACACTTTAAAGCTTTTATGGTAGCTAACAATCCAACACTGCCTGAATCTTTTTATACTCTGAGTTTCATTAGTGGGTATAAGGATGAAATTCGTACTATAGTTCAAATTTTTAAGCCTGAAGACACTACTCGTGCTTTTTATTTGGCTAGAATGCAACAAGCTTCTCTGGTTAACACTCCTAAACCTCTCAAGTACTCTTCGAGACCATTCGTGCCTTTACCTATTGTTGTTCCTCAGAATTCTTCCACCTCCAAACCATTCTATTCTCCTTCTCATACACTGAGTAAACCTTCTTCTTCCACCCCTTTCATTACTCACCCCCCCTACGCCTACTAAATCTGACCCCCCACTTCCACCTATTAAAAAGCTTACCCCGCAACAAATGAAAATTCGCAGAGATAAAGGACTCTGCTATAACTGCGATGAGTTCTATAGGCCTGGCCACTTTTGCAAAACTCAACAGTTATTTATGCTTGTTGCTAATGAGGAGGAACTCAGTGATCAAAGTGACTTATCATCCCCTGAGGAGCACCTGGCAGATTCTCCTTCTAGTTCAGATACATCAATGGAGATTTCTTTACATGCCTTGACAGACACTACTGTTTATGACACCATTCGCATTGCTGGCCTTCTCAATAATCAGCATATTATGGTTCTTATTGACACTGGCAGTACACATAGTTTCATCGATTCTACATTAACATACAGGCTTGGTCTCCACGTCTCACCGACTGGACATATGCTAGTCACGGTTGCCAATGGGGATAGCACCATCAGTAAAGGTATATGTTGAGGACTTCAGTGGGAAATGCAGGGCTACCACTTCACTGCTAACTTACGCGCTCTTCCCCTCGGTGGTTGCGACATGGTGCTTGGCGCAGATTGGTTGCGACAGTTAGGTGATGTAACTTTCAACTTTGCCCAACTCAAACTTTCTTTTATGCATCTGGGGTGCCCAATTACACTATCTGTGAGTACTTCTAAACCATCTCTTAGTCTTATCAGTGCCTCTACACTTAAGAAATTCTTCAAAATCAAGGTTCCTGCCTTAATTGGCCAATTTTTTCATGTTCATGCTACTCCCATACAACAACTTCCTAGTGAAGTTTCCACCTTACTCGACTCATTTGCTGATGTTTTTTCGAAACCCACCCAACTACCACCTTCTCGTCCACTTGACCATAAGATTCCACTTAAACCTGGTTCCACACCTACCTCCCAAAGGCCCTATAAGTGTCCCTTTATACATAAAGCTGTAGTGGAACAGCTTGTACAAGAGATGCTAACTGCATGGTTAATTCAAAGGAGTCATAGCCCTTTTGTTACCCCAATTATTTTGATTAAAAAGAAGGATGGAACATGGCGTTTCTGCGTGGATTATCGCAAACTCAATGACATGACGGTGAAGGACAAGTTTCTTATTCCTTTAATCGAAGAATTATTGGATGAACTGAATGGTGCAATTATCTTTACAAAGATTGATCTACTGTCAGGTTATCATCAGATTTTGATTTCTCCAGCGGACATTCATAAGACAGCTTTCCGCACCCATCAAGGCCACTATGAGTTTCGCGTCATGCCGTTCGGCCTTACGAATGCACCTGCAACATTTCAGGCGTTGATGAATGAGGTTTTTCAACCATTCCTTTGCAATTTTGTACTCGTATTTTTTGACGACATTCTGGTCTACAGTACTTCTCTTGCAGATCATCAGAAACACCTTCATGTGGTTTTTTCTTTGCTTCGCCAACATTCATTGTATGCTAAATTCTCCAAGTGCACTTTTGCTCAGCCTCAACTTGAGTACTTGGTACACCTGATCTCAGGCAAGGGTGTAGCTGCAGACCCTGACAAAGTTGCTGCTATGGTTTGTTGGCCTCAACCACAAACCTTGAAGCAGTTACGTGGCTTTTTAGGCTTGACGGGGTATTATCGTAAGTTCACAAAAGGGTATGGCACCATTTGCAAACCTCTGACAGATTTATTAAAGAAAGACTCTTTTTTATGGACTGTGGAAGCAACCACAACTTTTTCCTCCATCAAAACCGCAATGACTCAAGCCCCAGTTTTAGCTTTGCCCGATTTCAACGAGCTATTCACCTTGGAAACTGATGCATGCTCTAAGGGTGTGGGTGCGGTACTTCTACAGGACAACAGACCTATAGCATTTTTCAGTAAACCCTTGGTCCCTAAAGCTTTGGCATTGTCAACATACGAAAAGGAGTTCTTAGCCATTGTAATGGCAGTTCAGAAATGGAAGTATTCTTTGGGCCATACTAGATTTGTGATTAACACAGACCACCAAAGCTTGAAATACCTCATGGAGCAGAAGATTTCTTCGGCATTACAACAGAAATGGCTAGTCAAGCTCATGGGTTTCGATTATGTCATCCACTACAAGCAAGGAAAAGACAATCTGGTGGCTGATGCCCTCTCTAGAATGCCACATGGATTCTGTTCTACACTCTCATTGTCTCAACCTCAGTGGACTAGTGATATTGTCTCCAGCTATGATTCCGATGAGGTGGCCCAACACTTAATCACTCAGCTTCTTATTTCTCCAACCTTGCAACATTGTACGTACCAACAGGGTCTCTTGATATTCAAAGGAAGGCTGTACATTGGTTCAGGTAATGGCATTCGAACTTTTATTTTACATTCAGTACATTCATCTGCTATGGGTGGCCATTCGGGCATTGTGGGTACCTATAACAGAGCTAAGGCTCATTTATATTGGCCAAAGATGAATCATGACATCATCCACCTAGTTTCGACTTGTGATATCTGTCAATGAAACAAGGGTGCTCATTCCTTTCCTGGTGGACTTCTACAACCCCTTCCAATCCCTGACACTGCTTGGAAGGATATTTCTTTAGACTTCATCGAAGGTTTTCCCCTGTCTTTTCGAAAGAATGTCATTCCCGTAGTCGTAGATCGCCTTACTAAATACAGCCATTTCATCCCACTGAGCCATCCCTTCACTGCCATAACGGTTGCTAAAGAATTTATATCCAATGTTTTTAAACTACATGGTTTACCATCCACTATTGTCAGTGATCGCGATAAAATTTTCATCAGTCAGTTTTGGCAGGCCTTGTTTAAGTCATTAGGCACCACTCTAAACCTGAGCTCAGCTTACCATCCACAAACAGATGGTCAAACTGAACGCACCAATGCCTGTGTGGAACAACATTTACGTTGTATGACAGGTTCTCAACCTAAACTGTGGGTTCAATGGATAGCTTTGGCAGAATATTGGTTTAATACCAATTACCATACAAGCCTCAAAATGTCCCCATTTCAGGCACTTTATGTCTACCAACCTCCTCACTTGGTATTTCCAATTCCCACTCCTACTTCTGTGGCTACGCTTGAAGACTATTTGCAGGAACGAGATCTTATGCTCCAACTTCTCTGAGCTGATCTTTCTAAAGCACAGCACAGGATGAAATCCTTCGCAGACCAGAAACGCTCGAACAGGGAATTTGCAGTGGGTGACATGGTGTTTCTGAAGCTTCAACCATATCGACAGACTTCAGTTGCTATTCGGAAGAACTTCAAGCTTTCCTCTCGCTACTTTGGACCATTTGAGATTCTTCAGCGTATTGGTGTTGTTGCTTACAGGTTAAAGCTTCCAGTGGGTTCTCGCATTCATCCCATATTTCATGTCTCTCAACTTAAAAAGAAGGTTGGTCTTACTGCATCTACCTTGCCGCAGCCACCACTTGTTGATCACAACGGCCACTTTGTTATCGAACCAGTAGCTCTCTTACAGCGCAGGCTTACACTCCGTGGTGGTTTGTTCATACCTCAAGTTTTGATTCAATGGTCGATTTCACCTTCTGAAGATGCTACATGGGAGGATTTTGCACATATCCAGGCTCAATTCCCTGATTTCACCCTTGAGGACAAGGGTGCTTAAATGGGGGAGGCATTGTCATGTACCCCTGAATTTGGGCTTCATTAGTGGGCTTCTGAAACTTTTGTTAATTCTTACACTTCTGTTGGGCTTGTGTTTTGGTTAGCATAGGTTATGTTAATTCATAGAGTTTTGTGTGAGTTAGATGTAATCCTGAATGTTGAATTTGTCAACCAGGAGAGGGCAGTTAAATAACCTATCATTGTGTAAGAATGAGGCATGAATGAAAATCTTATTTTCCTTGGAAAATAATTAGGCTCTGATTTCAGAGAGAAGGTAGCTTGCTACCAAGTAATTCATCAAACCTTGTACTAGATCAGTACAGTTACTAAAACCTAGTTTAGAGGATTGGGTTGATAGAAAAGTACCTGATTCGACCCATTTCCTCCTCTTCTGCAATACGACAGGCTTCGGCCTCCTCAAACACTTCCTTCGTTTTCTTTCGAATAACTTCAACGATTCCGGGATTCTTTTCACTACCAAAATTCCTGTTAGTAGGATGCTTCACTCTTGCTTGTTTCGACATTTTATAGAAATAAAAAATGATTAATCGTATTTGGATCGTCGATCATCCACGATGTTTTGGTTTCAAAAAAAGGAAAAAACGAGGGAGAAGAAGAAGAGAAGAATCGGTTAATAGTGAAAATGAAAATTGATTTTAGTTTTAGGTTTATTATTAAGAGTTGAAGGGTAATTTAGTAATATTATAATTTTTTAGAGGGTAATTTAGGAAGTTTAAATAAATTTGGATATCCCTTATCATTGTTTGTGGTGAAAATAAAATTTCGATAGTCCCCAATTTAGGAAGGTTTAAAAAGGAAAAAAGAAAGAAAAAAATCCTCCTCAATTTGACACTCCATTGGTGATCTCTCTCAGGAAGCTCAAAAGCGGCAGGAAAGTTTGATAATGTCGGGGGGCCACTCTGCTTTGATTTTACTTTAACCCACTCGCTCTAGTTGAGCACTATTTCGTCAAAATTCTACTCTTTCCACGGGACCACAGTGAAATCACTGAAATGCATTAAACTAAACAAAATTAACATGTCCACAAACAAAACATCTAGAAGTAGTTGAGAAACCCAACGGTCTGCAGCGTCTTAACATGACCAGAAAAAGACGCTAATAAAGATAACGCCGTCACATTTCTCGAGGTCGTTAAAAATAGGAAATTAATAAATCCTTACTGTCATTTCAGAGTCAAACATCAAATAATACCTGGACCATAACCACCGTTAGATTCTCAAATGAAGGAATCCTTTACCAAAAAAAAGAATAGTTTTCCAGAATTCGATGTACGGAGTGTTAGCAAAATTATTCTCAGTTCAATTATTTAAAGAGATAAACTTCAAAGGCAATTTCTGTTTTATCAGTAGTAAGATTTCTTCTAGTACTAATAACTTTTTTTTTAGTACACAGGTTGTTGAACTTGTAAGACAGATCTAAAGAGAGATGGCGTCAAGAACAATGATTTCTAGAGGAAGAGTTGTTCATCAGACAAGAAGCTTAGGTGCTAGATTCATGTCATCATGGTGGAACCATGTTGAACCAGCTCCTAAAGATCCTATTCTTGGTGTTACTGAAGCTTTTCTGGCTGATCCTAGTCCTCACAAAGTCAATGTTGGAGTTGTAAGTTTTTTTATTCCTGAACTGTGATTTTAACATTTAAAAGAAAAAAGAAAAAATATCCTCTGTTTTTCAAAATTTTGGATCTGATTATGTTTATCATTTGAGGAAAAATTGACTTTTTTTTTTTTTAATGTTTGTGGTGAATTTTAGGGAGCTTATAGGGATGATAATGGAAAGCCTGTTGTTCTTGAATGTGTTAGGGAAGCAGAGAGGATTATTGCTGGAAATAAGAACATGTAAGTTTGCAGTTTAATTTCTTAAGTGTTTTGAGAAATTTTAGCTTATATGGATAGAGTAGAATTAAGATGCTATACATATAGTACTGGAGACATTTGTGCTTCCTGTCTTGAAGAATTTGATTGAAACCATATTTACGACGAAGCTTATTTTGAATTGTTTTGTCAATATTATATATCTATTTGGGAATCCCTTAGTTGGTCTTGTTTTCCCGTATTCGCCGAGAATGCTGAAAAACTTGGAGAATGAATACGGAGAGGACAAGTCAGTCTTAAGAAATTCTCAAATAGATGTATAGTATTGATGGCATTCTGATGCATGGAGTAGTGAGTACTGAGAATAAGTGAAGAGTAGAGTCTAACTATAATGAAGTTCACTTTTTTATCCACCATTTATTTTGATGCTTTTTCTTGTTGCTTTGGGCATCTCTTGTCTTATCTGTAAGAAACAGTAAATGCTCTAATAAGTGGTGGATTTTAAGATAAGTTCTCAAATTGGAAACTTGAGCTGGTTATGGATATAGGGTTTTGAGTTCTCATTTGTAATGGCCAGTAGTCTAGAAATGAGAGAGATGAGTCACATTTTCTAGAGTTTGGAATGTCTGGAGATGAGAAAGATGAAAGTTCTTGTGCAGATCTCTTAACAGACATAAACTAGTAGATTAAGCAAGACTTTACTTGCTAAACTTAACCTCACTTCTTATTACATCTTACTTCATTTTTTACCGAATATGCAACTGCAATCTATAAGCTTCACCTAACTGACTCCTGTCGCTGTAGAAATCTTCTAAAATTCTCTAACAAACGGCTTTACTGACAAACTTAATAATCCATAGACATTTCAAGTTTTGAAAGTACAAGTTCTTAATTCTGCTCTTTAAACAATTCTAGAAAACTCTTCTAGTTTAGCCCAGGCTATAGCAAATTAGATTTTCCAGACCCCCCTCTTTATTTGTAAATCTCATAATGCGTTTATTTGGTTGCTTTAAAGATTTGAAGTACCTTGTTATTTCTTGTTTACTGTGTTTCCACATGTTAGATGAAACTATCACTTCCGTCTAATTTCAAAGATTTGTATGCCCGAATAGATCAGTTATTATCTGAGACCGCTGATAGAATTCGACACCGAGCTCTGAATGCCATGTTGAAGATTTAGCTATGTGCGTGCGAAAGTAATATGTATTTGCAATGCAACTGATTCCTGTGTTTGTGGGTCAACTCTTGGATTTGGTTTGAGAAACAATAGGACTCATGTTGCAATAGTCGAGGAATATTTGGAGGAAATTTTAGGGGTTTATTTTTTTGTTATGGTTTGATGACGATCTATTAGCAGAAGTGATGTTTCGGACAAATACAGAATCCAATTAAATTACGGCAGGGACAGTAGGTTTTATGACGAACCAAATTTTATTGGGAGGATGAAAAACGATTTATGGATATATTTTCATGAAAAATAGGCCACTAGATCATTCTATCCGAACCTGAAAGGATGCTAGCTAGTGCATCTTTTTAGGCAAAGGATGTTGCTGGATAGGGTGGGCCTAAACAGCTTGTCCATCTGAAAAAGTTTTATGTTCTTCAGGTCCTTGTTTTAGCAAAGAATTTATTGTTTAATTCTCGTTAGGCTGCTGAATGTATAACATTATGTTTACTTTATTTAATCTTCTTGTCTTTAATTGATTATTATGACAGGGAATATCTTCCAATGGGAGGAAGTATGCACATGGTTGAGGAGACATTGAAGCTAGCTTATGGAGAGAATTCTGATTTAATTAAAGACAACAAAATTGCTGCAATTCAAGCTCTTTCAGGGACAGGTGCTTGCCGAGTGTTTGCTGATTTTCAGAAGCGTTTTAAGCCAGATTCTCACATTTATATACCTGTGCCAACATGGTCCAAGTGAGTGACTTAATAATGACTTAAATTCAATAAGGTGGCGGTGGTTATCATCATAAGATTCATTTCATTCTCATAATCATATAAAGTTTGATATAAATTATTAACCAAACTAGTGTTCTTCTCAGTTCTTTATATGAATGATTGGAATGTTATAATTATTGGTTTTCTTCACTTGCATTAGTCATAGTTTACATGCTTATGTTTTGATGTGATACTAATCTGCACATTCCCCCACAGCCATCACAACATATGGAGAGATGCCCAGGTCCCACAACAAACATTCCGTTATTACCATCCTGAGACGAAGGGGTTGGACTTTGCATCCCTGATGGAGGACCTAAAGGTGCAATACACATATCCATGTTGTTCGACTTCCCCTGAAGTTTAACACTTTTTGTTTCATTTTCTGTTCTGATATTATTTTACTGGTGTACAGAATGCGCCAAGTGGGTCATTCTTTTTGCTCCATGCATGCGCTCATAATCCAACTGGAGTGGATCCTACAGAGGAGCAATGGAAAGAGATTTCACAGCAGATGAAGGTAGATCCTCTTTACGAGGTTTTCCTTTTTTATCGTTGTTTCTGAGCTTAACAGGAAAATTTTGTTTGGTAAATATACTAATACTTTTTCGTTAAATTCTAGGTTAAAGGTCATTTCCCCTTCTTTGATATGGCGTATCAAGGGTTTGCAAGTGGTGATCCTGAGAGGGACGCAAAAGCCATCAGGATTTTTCTTGAGGATGGCCACTTGATTGGATGTGCTCAGTCATACGCTAAGAACATGGGACTCTACGGTCAAAGAGTTGGGTGTCTCAGGTACTCTTTGACATTTGCCTTCGTATTAGTATGGGAACAGTCACTGTGGCTTAATCTTGTTGGAGGAATTTGTGCCTTAATTCACATAAATAACCATCTTCGGGTTTTGATTAGCTCCTCTTTCAATTTGTGATTGAAGGTCAGGCATATCTCAATTGGTTTCAATCTGTCATACTTAAATTCTTAATATTTGAAAACACCAAGGGGATTTAGGTAGAGGCTAGTCCTGTTTTGTTAGATTTAGGTAGAGGCTAGTCCTACTGTTGGCTTAGCTGCTGCAACTGGGAGATTATGTAGCCTCAGTGATGCTTTTTATTTCATCAAATGATGATAGCTTGTAGTCTGTAGACTGATTACAGTAAAATATCAGTATTATTCATATAAAGCAGCATCCTGTATCTGGGCAGTTGAAAACTTCAAAATCTATGACCTACAAATTTAGCATTTATATAAAGCATCCTGTACCAAGGAGCAGTATGGCGTGTTCTTATTAGTTCTTGTCAACTACCCAGCTTCCGTTCAGTACTAAAGTTTATCTGCTAAGCATTAGTACTTTCATCTTTGATGTGACGGGATTGCAATGATTCTGTTTATCTGCTAAGCATTAGTACTTTCATCTTTGATGTAACGGGATTGCAATGATTCTATGTTGCCATTACAGCTTTACAGTAGTACTCGGAAAATGCCTTCTTGATTCTTGTACTCATAAATACCTTTTATTACAGTTTGGTTTGTGACGACGATAAACAAGCAATTGCCGTGAAGAGTCAGTTGCAACAGATTGCCAGACCCATGTACAGCAACCCACCTGTTCATGGTGCTCTTGTTGTTTCAACTATCCTCAGTGATCCAAATTTGAAGAACTTGTGGCTCAAGGAAGTGAAGGTAACCTCCTCTTAGTTTGACTCTTCTTCATTATGTTCAGTCCACATTAGAGAAAGCTACCTCTTTGAGTAAAGTCAAATTTTAAAACCTAATAAGAGGTCCAGATTCTGGAACCTTACTCTTCACAGTAGAGTACAATTATCATCGACATTGACAACAATGTGTGAGTTTCTTTGTTCAGAAGTTAATTGAATTGATGTCCCTTTCTTTAACTATTCCTCTTATCTTTTCAGGGTATGGCTGACCGCATTATTGGCATGCGAACTGCACTCAGGGAAAACCTTGAAAATTTAGGCTCACCTCTATCCTGGGAGCATATAACTAATCAGGTATTTTTCTTTTGTTTTTTTCATTACTCAGTACAACTTTCTCCTGCTCTCCCATCTGTTAGTTATGGTGTGTTTTCTTGGTTTTGCAAACAGATTGGCATGTTTTGCTACAGCGGCATGACGCCCCAACAAGTAGATCGTCTGACAAGTGAATATCACATATACATGACCCGTAACGGTCGTATTAGGTAACATATCTCATTCAGTAATCTGCTAAAATTCCCTTCTATTTAAGTCCTTCGCTCGGCTGTGATTTTCTTCTTCATAGAGTTTGGCACTTTTTAGTAATTTTTTATTTGTTTGCTTACTCAGTATGGCTGGTGTTACGACGGGCAATGTAGGATACCTGGCTAATGCCATCCATGAGGTTACGAAATCCACTTAAAGACGCTAGGAAAGCTCTTCTAATTTAGAAGGGCTTCAAAAATAACTTCTCTTGCGAGGCTATACAAAAATATACTCGAGTCTTCTATAATCTTTATGTAACTTAGTTTGGTTCAAGGAATAATTTGCACTCTGATTCAAGTGATCGGAGGGGCCTATTTCAAGCATCCCTTTTTGTTCGGGATGATCTTTTTTTTCTTCTTTCTCGGTCTCAATTACGCGTTCGATTCTGAGCGTCATAGGCTGATCTTGTTGTATCATGAGAACTCTACTCATAGGCTTAAATCATAGCTGATATGATAAACATAATTTTAAAGATATCTTCAATTCTCTTTTAACTTTTCTGATAATCGTCTGTCTCTACTCAGTGTTGCCCCAAACCTTCTAAAACCAGGAATTCTTGCCTTGTAAATATTTCAAGTTACTGCGAAACACGGTTACCAAATTCGTTTAGAGTTGTGCTGCATATAGGAAAGGATGGTTGCCAGTTTCCAGAAGGAAACGCGGTTACCAGTTTCTAAAATTGCGACACACCTTGGGTTTCAAGTCACTCTGGCCTATATAAATACACGCCCTCGGCTCATATGCTAACACAACCGAAGCAAGGATTTCCATCTTGGAGAGCGGTAAGAGAAGACATCTGTTAGCTAAGAAATAATCAGAGAGTTTTAATTTTGATCTAGTAAGGAATAATATCTGAGAGTTTGAGAATAATGGCAAGAAGGAAGTCGAGAACAAAACCAGCGCCAAAGAAGAGATTGTTGGAGAAGCTTGATAAAGTATTCGCTTGTCCCTTTTGTAATCATATGTATGGTGTCGAATGTGCCATTGATAAGAAGCTTAGAATTGGTTCAGCAGTATGTTGTATCTGTGATGCGCATTACAGCACTAAAATCGATCACTTGACAGAGCCTATTGATATCTACAGCGAATGGATTGATGAATGTGAACGTGTTAACAACGCTGAAGAAGAAGTGTTCTGATTGATTAGCAAGAGACCAGAAGACGAAAAGTGACAACATTCTTAGGTCTTCTTTTATGTTTTTGAGAACTTTCTTTACTTGTAATTGAGATGTAAGAGTTATTCTCTAGAATTTGAATTATGATTTGTAAGTTTACTGTATGCAAAACCGATGTTATGGGTTTACAAATTGCCTCATCTTGGTAATCTTGCAAATTTACAGAACTTCTTTTTCTGAAGTGGACAAACATATCAATTTCAACACCAATTAAGGGAATGGGTGTCTCTTAAACAAGCTCCTGAGCCGAATAAACGTTTGTTCTTGCACTGCATTGAGACTAGAAAAATCTGGAACTATTTTTTTCTTAGTCTATGCAAAAAGATTGTGTTTGAAACTCCCTGTGCGAATGGAACAAGAAGAAAGATTTGGAGCATGTTGCCTTTCGCCATTCCGTGTGCTATTTGAGCGAAACAACAGGTTTTTCTTGGGCAAGTACAAGCACATAGATCTTAATGCACAGTTGGGCTACTGATTCTGACATGTTCAATGGCTATTCTTTGAGTACTGTGTTTTGTAATTGGCATGCTGTTATTAGGTGAGATTTTCTCTTCTTCAGCAGTTTTACTGCTTTGTAATCTTTGATTTTCTTTCCACTCTTTGTGGGGAATTGGCCTTGCCCTTTTTCGCGTAAAAGAAACTCGCAAGAATATTTTCCTTATCTAAAACAGACACATTCATCTAATGGAAACAATATATCAGGTAAAGAGTGAAACCCATGTATATACAAGTTAGTTCATGCGTCATTAGCCCGTTCAAGAAACTATACATTTAACATAGACTAGGCGGCTCATTAGAACTTGCAGAGCATAAAAAAGACCATAAATATGATGGAAAAAAAAACATGTTATGTTGATTGCTTAATGTTCAGCCACAAATTCAAACCCCAATATTGCCTAGCCAGATGAAGTATGGAAACTGGGCAAGTGCTATAAAAAGTATGAGATATAGATTTTTGCTTGTATCATAACTCCTCACCTCTGCAAAAAGGACTCTCTTCATGGTCTTGACTGAAAAAACAGCCATGCATATACACGTCCACAGCATCATATAGTAGTAGGAATATCTCCATATGATTCTTCCAAGAACTGCCAAACACATACCCACAAAAGGATACCCGGAATACGCCACGATGTCCAACAATGGCGCCTCTATGCTTCCTATCGAATATAATGATCCCTTAAGAAGAAGAATCTGTAGGAACCAACCAAGCAGTCCCTTGGTGAATTGTGAACTTAAAGCTTCCGGGCTGAACCTGCATTAGTGAAACTTAAATGAGATCAATTTGGACTTGGACTTTTGCTAAAACATAAACCAAAATCAAAAGTGAGACCAAAAGAAAAGGAAAAGGACTTGATTCTCACTTTCCAGCAAGACCCAATGAGAAACCAGCCAGAAGCACATAGGTGAAATATGCCATTAACGGAATGTATAAATCAGGAGCGTTTATATCGTGAATTGGTGGTTTGTATGATAGTCTTCCACCAACTGGTTCTGTTATCCTTGTCCAGTGACCCTGAACAGAAAACAAGTTGACAAGAACGAGAATTAGAAGAAAAAACATTGAACGCGTAGAAAGTTAAAAACTAGTTGATCGCGTGCTTACCCGGTGAAAGAATGGGAATAGAATAATCTTCAACTTGTTTCTCACATATCGGTCATTTACTTGGAAGTAGTATTGTGATTCAGAGAAGTACCGGCTAATGCCGCTTATCTGCTCAACATATAACCACAGGTATGAATAAAAAAGAAAACACATTCATGCATTTTCAACCAATGAGAGAAAGTCTATTTCTAAGCATTATATGGTGTAGGAGTAGGACTACATACATTGCTTTGTACATACTCAGAACTCGTGCCCAAGAGTTGTTCTCCGTATGCACCTAATCCAGCTCTCATGAGTTCAGCTCCAGAAAATTGAGTGCCTTCAAATGGGTCAGGTATGTTAAATGGTCTTGGAGCCCCCCCAGATTGTCCTCCAGAATTTTCATACATTTCTGTTCCATCACAAAAATAAGAAACAAATCAGGTAAAAATCAAAAAGCATATGACAAACCAAACAGTTGTGTGTAACCAATATCCACCCGACTATGCTTCACAGGCAGGGCTGCACAATGTGTCAATGTGTGCAGGCCTCCCAGGACTTATGTTTAGAGTTTCATCAACACTTGGTTTTGGATGTAGTATTTTATTCTGAATATAAGAATAGCAGGTCTAGGGCTAGGACGGAAAATACATTGTACCTTGACAGAACAGAATTTTCTATAGCCATTCATCTTAGAGGCTCTGTCAGTTGAATGATGATTAAAAGAGAGATTTCAAATAGAAATTTTAACGAATACTCATCATCTTGCAAGAATTATTAGCATGTTAATAAACAGCATCAGAACAGAGTTTATTAAAGACAAAACAAATTAACTATAAACAAGAAAAGTAGAGAAGAAAAAAAGACATGCCTTGTTGCGTTTGAAGTATCGGAAGTCCGCAAGAACTAAAAAAAAAGAATTCCTGTCCGATGAATTGGCGAACACAAGATTCAGAGAAGAAATTGCTTCCACTGTTTGATGCAAACTAGAAAGTAGAGAGAAGGAGAGCTTTATTTACAACTGTCCGCGTTTCAGTTTGCTATTCGAATTCTGACTTATTCTCAATTTAGGAAAAGGGGACTCAGGTCACTATGACGTGTAAGACCTGTTTTTGGCCGTTGAGATGGTTCCTAAGAAACCAAATCCTTACCGTTCATCTCGCCAGTCATATTTCTTTTTCTCTTTATATTAGCTATAAAGAATTTTGTGTGGGATTATCAGAGCAATATTTACTTGTAAACATATATAAAATGAATTTACAAGATGAAAATAACTTACACAGGTAAGTTACTGTAAAAATTAATAAATAAATATGATAGACGCAGGCAGTAAATGGTTTTTCTATGCTGTTCTTCTTTTATCACCTTGGTCCTGACAGCTCAATGGCTTCAATGATAAACGACGATTCTCCCAGAATACTGTAATTTCTAGAGAAACTACAGTCCCTTCCCTCGTAAAGGGCTCCACTGGAATCATCGTCTGGAATTTCAGGTCCTGTTACTCCTTCCAAAACCTTGAGAACATCTGACATCTTTGGCCGCTGGTTAGGATGTGGCAGAGTGCAATGCAAGGAGACATCCACAATTGTTTCCAGCATAACTGAATCAAAACTACCATTTAGATCTTTATCCACCAACACTTCCAACCTTTTTTCCCCGTGCAACGTCCTAACCTGTACAAATATAACAATTTCCTATAAGCAGAATTTGCAATCAAAAATCTTCTTGCGATATTCGCCATTTAATAAAATCTTCTAGAGACAACTTTGCTCTAGAACTAAATACTGTTTCACTGCATTGCTTGATGTTAACTATCTCATAATATTAAAAGTGTCGACTAAACTAATCTGTGTTGCAACGATACGGATACGGTATCAGATACAAGATACCAATACGCTACTATGATACACCAACTTGAAAAACTAAAATACGGCGATACGGCATACTCAATATTGATCAGTAGTTTAACATAAATATATTATACATAAGATAGAAACTTAACTAAATACATACACGTGTTTGTATGATTAAAATATAATATGTATGATTAATCTCACTGGGGAGAGAAAAAGTCATAAGAAAGAAGAAAGTCTAGAACAAGATCAGTGGACAGATTCAGAACTAATATTTTGTCACTATAGTTAAAACTTCTCATAGAATCTAGTAAAATATCTAAATTTTCTAATATTTAGTCAAAGTTTTCTAACTAAGTTGTATCTTGAAGTATTAGTACGCGTATTCGTGTAAATACGTATCGATACGGCTGATTATTTTTTTTAGGCGTATCATTGTAACACAGCAACTAATACAAGAAAGAGTTTCTTGGGAGGATATCAGCTCGGTTAAAGAGTGGTTTCGCTATAGGTTTACCTAGATCATGAAGTTGTTTTGCAATGGTTCAAAATTTACTTGGAAAGAAAAATGGTTTGACCGTACTTTTAATGTGATGAAAGGATTAAAAATTATTTTAAAAAGCAATAGAGAGGAAAAACAGTGGTGAATGTTTTTATTTTCAGCAGGTGCTGCGAATTTGTGCACCGTTCTTGACTGATATTTGAAAGGCAAACTACTTGTGAATCTAACACTTCCTCCCTACCAAATGAAGGCCTTTTTATGCCATTTGCATTATGCAAAAATCTCCCCTACACCTATAGTATGATTTTTACGTACCTCTAAAATGTGACAGGTAAAAACCATAATTTTCAGGATATATATATCAAAAGGAATAAATGCACCCACAGAACACAGCGAATGGATACATACCCAATCGAGAATCATCCCTTTCTGAACCTGACCATTTCCAGCATCTAAAGCCTTCTGCCCTGTTATGAGCTCTAACAGTAGGATGCCAAATCCGAAAACATCAGTCTTCTCAGATGACTGCCCCGTAGAAAGATACTCAGGGGCAATATGTCCTACAGTACCCCGTACTGCAGTGGTGACGTGCGAATCCTTCTCATCTAAGAGCTTTGCCAGACCAAAATCCCCAACTACAGCCTCAAAACTTTCATCTAGTAAAATATTTGCAGCTTTGACATCCCTGTGGATGATTTTGGGATTGCATTGTTCGTGTAAGTAAAACAGTCCACGGGCAGCTCCAAGGGCAATATGCATTCGTCTGCTCCAATCCAAGGATGGCTTATCATGGCAAGGATCTGCACAGTCACAAGGCCAGAGTAAGAAAGCAGCATCATGAGGTCTTTTTAATTGATGATACTATGCAGATCCAAGGAAAAGGAAGTGCAAATCACTTTTTCTTTAGCAATTTGATATGTTTGCCAACATGAACGGGATGAGAAAAGCCAATATGAAGAACAAGTTTTGGTAATTTAAGTTATCATAATAAATCATATATGAAAGTTAATACCGGTCCTATCAACTTAATCAATCTCATAAGAAATTCAATAAGAGAAGTTTCCCAAAACTCGTAAGTATTCCTCTTAATAAATAAGTATACTAGTCACTGCAAAAGTCAGATAGCTCATTGTTTGCGCAAAACCGTAAGAAATGTCGACTAGTTCGGATAAAGTTCATCTATTATTGGTATCACAAAAGGATGGAGAATTATTCTTTCTCCCAAAAGGCGAGTTTTCCTGTAATTAGAGTTCTATTTTTGGTAAAACAAAATTATGTTCATGTGTTTCGATTATCTCACATAACTAAAGAATGCAATACACACCAAAAACACAAAAGAAAAGAAAATAAGAACCTCTCAAGCGATCTGCAACACTTCCGTTTGGCATATACGGATAAACAAGCAATCGTTCGTTAGATGTCATACAGAAACCATAGAGACGCAAGAGGTTTCGATGCAAAGCCAAGCCAATCATTTCAACTTCCGTTTGAAACTGCACATCCCCAGTAAAATTGGGATCCTTTAATCGTTTGACTGCTACAAGAGTCTTATTCCGTAGACATCCTTTGTATACCACACCAAAACCACCATGCCCCAAAATATTCTTGGGGCTAAAATTGTTAGTGGCTCTTCGGAGTTCACGAAATGAGAACCTCTTAAGATGGCCCATACCAAACTCATAATCTTGCTGCACTGCAAAGTAAATTAACAAACTAAGAATTAGATATTCTACCTGAACCAAGAAACATTATATCAAATAAATATCTGACAGCGGAAGTACCATAAGATGCAAATGGGACACGCCATCTGATCCAATAGACCCAACTAATGATCAGGACCAGAGACACCACAAATATGCAACCGATGCCTATAATTACTGGAACAAGCCATCGATGTTGACCACTAGCTTTTTGTGACAAATTATTTTCTGAAGCAAATCACAATGTAGACATGTCACATGAATACAGAAATGGTTGTATCAAACAGACATAACGTTCATGCCAAAAGGTTACCCCTGACTGGCTTTAGAATATTCATGCAAGTTTGTGGGACAGAAGATGCGCAGAGTAAGCTATTTCCTGCAACACTACAAGGAGACATAAAGAAGTGAGTGCAACGGTGGAAGAATATAAACAGTTTTCAAGATTCTTATGCATGCATATACATACACAAAGTATGAACAGAAACTTTTATTCATCGGTGGATACTGTAGAACAACCAAAATCAAGATTATGTCACTTCTGTGTAACCTTTGGACGAAAATATCAAAGCATCAAACCCATATATCAAAAGAGAAAAGTATCACTGCTTCCTCCATATATATCAGATTAGGTATTTGTTAGATCTAATTTAAGTCATGCTAATTTAATAATTTGCAAAATCCAAGAAACAGGTTACAGCCGCATAGGTTTGTTACTGAGGAACTATCTTTGACGAGTGAATTTTAAGTCAATAGTAGTTTCTGCCACCTATATATCAATCAGTGTCAACTGCTAGTAAGACATCCCTTTTATAACAGGAGGTATGGTTTGGGATGCATCCAACTGATTCTCACAGTACAATCTTGTTTGTATTGTGGATAAGGAGTTAGCGTTCAGATATTATTTCTCTAATTTAATTTTCGACACAATTATGGCCAGAGGCCATCTTTCAGTCAAAAGGTAGCATCTGAGATCAAATTGTATGATTAGTTTGGTTCAGAGGATTGGTTATCCCATGGAGAAGATATATGAACAGTTCAGCCTTGGGTTTTACAAACAACAAATGAAACTAGAAAATGGCATTTCAAAAACGAGGTACCATTTATATAATAACTCATTACTGTTTCCGAATTTTTCTCGAGGAAATAAATCATTTTATATCTCACCTGTAACCTTTCGCTAGTATAACTGGAGCAGGACCAGTCAGATTATTAAATGAGAGATCCCTGGAACATTAACTTCGTGTAAGTTTCCTGTTAAAAACTAACGAAATGAAATGGGCACTTTGACTGTTTGGCATGATAGAAAACATACAGGAAAGAAAGACCTGCGAGATTTGCAACAGATTGAGGTATCATACCAGACAGCTTGTTCCAGCTGAGCCGCCTGGAAAATAGACTTGTTAAAAAGCATCACATTAAATTAACTACATATGACAGACAATGTTCTCATGCTTAGAAAGGTTAAAAAGTAGTTGCAACCTGAAAATCATACATACAAGTAACTTAGATGTTTCAGACTCCCCAAAGAGCTCGGAATTTCACCAACTAACTGGTTACCAGAGAGGTCGAGTGTCTGCAGCTTTGAGAGTTTTCCAATCTCTGGCGGTATAGGACCAGATAGTAAATTATTCTGTAATAACCTGCTTGCAATAAAAATTTATTTGTATGCTCTAGCAATTGTAAACAATGCGAAGGGGTTTACTAGTAACACAAAATTTCGATAGTAAATCGTCGGCGAAGATGGATGGTGCTTTTCAACTTTTAAGATGAAATTATTTATCTAAGAAAGCAGATTATCATTAACCACAAAAATGAAGCATGCACATGGTTGCACTACAAGTAAAGCTCTAGGTAAAAGTTGAATTACTAGACTGTATACTATTAGGCGATTTAGCAAGCACCATTTTGTTCGTGACAATTACTGCTTTAGAACAGTACTAATTCCTGAAAAGGCACTAAATATCCACCAAATCTCACTCGCATGTTAAGATAACCGTGAGTGGCTTGTTATGTAAAATGTTAGTGGACAGTTGGGCAAATGGTCAATCTGACTTGTACAAACTGAAACATGATTAAGTAGGGATATTAGTTAATTATCAGGAATCAGGATCAATGATATCTTCCTCTTGAATGACATAGATCATGGCTAATAATACCAATATATGTAGTGAATATACTAACAAGGACTTTCTCTATGTGATGCTGTAAGTAGACAGACCTGGAAAACAGCTATTAATGTTTCTAGAGCATTAATGAACTCCAATTAGAAGTCCAAGAATTTAAATGAGCTTCTACTTTGTTTCCTTTTGTCAAGCTAAACAGATTACAAACTATACAACAAGTTTAAACCAAAAAGGAAAAAAAATCAGCATCTGAAGCAACTCACATTGTCTGAAGGCGACTCAAATTGCCAATGCTAGGAGACAGCGTACCAGATAAACCCTTGCTAGCCATTTCACTGCAATCAAGCACAAAAAAGAAAAGAAAAAAACCCATTTACAAAACACACCAAATAACATGAATTAGTCTTCCAAAAAAACAAAAACAAAAAAACATGAATTAGTCTTCAAAATGAGTTAGTAAACAACTTACAGAGAAATTACAAAACCCTCGGAAGAGCATCCAACCATGTTCCAGGTACAAGGATCCACAGAATTAATATCCCATCCATCAAGGACATGTATACCATCCTCGCTATCTCTCAACTTACTCTTCATCGACATCAATGCTGCAACTGCAAGTCATTTACACAAACTCAGATTTCAAAATTTTCAAATTCTATCCCCACAACCAGTACTTAACAAAACATATGGTTTAAGTGAAGACTGTCATTTCACCTTCATAATTAACACCTTTAGGAGACAAAAGACTGTCCGAAGCTTGAACAACAGGCAACAACAACAGCAGCAGAAACATGGACAGTAGGGATAGTTCCATCCTAGATATTAGCCAGGGTTTTAGGGTTTCGAGCTCACAATTTGCAGATATGAAGAAGATTTATTAGGCAGTTGGAGTGGTAGTTGCAAAAATAGGAGACAAACCATTTATGGATAAATTTAACTTTCCGCGTTAGGAATCTCATTAGGAGACCTCGAATATTGATTCAACCGCTAAAATGAAAATGAAATACTATTATTCATCGGATATGACGAAGAAATTTTTAATGAAAAGTTTGGAGACTCGAGGAACTCAGAAATGCGGGAAATGTTTCGAGATTTTGAATCTGACACAGATTTTGATTGATTGATAGACGTACGTCTTTCCACTTGTTCAGAGAGGGTGATTTATGAGGGTCACAAGGGGTCACGGTCTATGTGTGACCAAACACCTCTTTAAAAACAACTATTCTACACCCCCACCGAAACCATACACCGTGATTTCCACCCAGAGGGAATCGAACGGACACGGGGAATGGTTATGTGCAGTGAGATAGGGACGGGGCAGAAGTGGGTCCCATCTCTTCGGGTGCTGTTTCGGTAAACAACACATTTTCTCCTTAAAAAAAGAAGAAATACAATCAACAAGAGGGTGTTATTGAGTGATTATGACGGAAAATGTAGGGTTTATTGATTCGCAAATCGATCGGACTTTAAAACTTGACTTACAAAATGTTTTTTTCTCATCGGATTTAACACCTTTGAATAAAACGGTATTAATTTTTTCTGAAATACCCTACCCCAAAATACCCTCTTCCTCATTTAACATGGATGTTTGAACATATGAAAGATATTAATAGGAAAGCCGAAAGTGATCGGTGGCCAAGGTTTGCAAGATGGGACTTGTATCAAGTATCTTGCGATATCGAGACGAAGCTTGAAAATCTTTCAAACAATCACGTGAAAATCTATTCCTTTTCTCACTAGATGAAACCAATTACATCATATCACTGGATGAAAACCAGAAGAAAACTAAGCTACATCATGTGTTATCATTGGATGAAACCAGTTACATCCTGTGTTATCTGAAATGCAAAATCTATGTTTACGTATTTGCAGGTTGTTGATTTTGTTGGTAGCTGGAGTGAATAGGAGAAACAATTATGCTTGTTTGATGAGTCAGAAATTAACAAAGATGAAGACGAGATTTCCAAGTTGAAGAATGAACTAGAAGAGAAAGACAAGATTATCTCTCACTTGAATGTTGAATTAGGAGCAAGGGATGCCGAGTTGGAACCAAAGGATGTTGAGTTGGAAGCAAAGGATAAGACAATCTTGGACTTGCAAAGTCAAGTGGAAGTGTTGAAAGGGAAACTCAAGCATCAACAGGAAATTCCGCAAGCTTCACCTCTTCAGGTTATTGTTCATACACCTCAGAATTTTTTCTATCTTAAAATCACTCAAGAGATGAATAAAAATGTGGGGGGTGTTGTTCCTGAAGACGCTCGCGTGGCAGATGAAACTACTGAAGCCGTAAATCCATATGTTGAGGATGTTGTTCATGCAAACATTGACGTTGCTGATGAGATTCCCGAAGCAGATTCTTTAGCAAAAGAACGTCTAGCAGAAGTTGTCGAAGAAGAAATTGTCGCACCAGAACCTCTAGCAGTTATGACTAAACTTGGGTTGATTGAGAAAAACATGAAGCTTACTAAAATGAACATATCTCTTTTGTTAAACAACCTAAAAATATATCAAACGTTTTAGTTCTCGTTCAACTTCCACCAAGTTCTTTCATCATTGAGGATTTCATATGCGAGATATATTCGTCTTGTGTTGATCTTCTCTCTTAGAGTTCCTTTGCCTTGAAAGGAGTAACCATTTTTCATCGCCCACTCCATGAAGTAGATAACATACATTACAGAGTTAGGACTGCAAAACAAATGATTATGTAATTTCAATTCAAACTTCCTTTCAGTTTGTATGTTATAAACCAAAGAAGAAGAAAAAAAGCACAATAACAAATGTCAAAGACTCAATGACCTACCTTTCGCCATATTGTGGACAGTCCGTTTTCACAACGACTTCAATATCATCCATAATACTACTTTCAAGGAGACAACTAAGAACCTGATTTACTCTTTGCGCCATCATTTTTTCATCCTCTAAACAGTCTGTAGAACCTATGAGAGAATTGTAGAGTTTCCAAGATCTTTCTGGGATGTCAAAGTGAAGCAATGTGAAATGGTCTTTCTCGTTCAACATCGGGATGAACAAGTGATGTGTATTGACATCAATATTCTCCAATTCAGCATCTATCATCTTTGTCGCCTTCGTCTCATCTCCCGCAATGACGTCACACTGAAAATAAATTGCACAACTTAGTTCATTCATTCTACCAAAAACAAAATGGAAACAAAAAAATGGATTGAAATGTTTAAATTACCCATGCAAGCGCGTTGAGAAATATCGACTTTAAGTATCCATTGGTATCACCTCCAGATTGAAACATTTGTCTCCATTTTTTCATTTTCAACTTTAAAATAGTGTTCACCAATGGTTGATTCAAAATAAGTTGATGGATGTGTTCTCCAATCTATAGAATAAGAAAATATTTCCTCTGTCTCGGGATAGATCATCCATCCAAAAGGAGTGGGACAAATCTGATTGTCCGTCACTCGCTAGACTTAATTACAAAATTTTATTAGCTCGAAGTCTCAAACCTTAATCAACATGATCCATCCCGTGCTTAATCCTATATGGACTTCGGCCATAGCTAACCTAGGTTTTTCCCTTCTGTAATTTAGAATTATAGGCTTACATCCAGCAACCAAAATTTTAAGAGAATGAAACCCAGTTTCTTAAAAGATTTAACAAAACAAAACCAAAATTTCTGATTCGAAACGATCCCTCTAATTTGGTAATTTGAAGTTAATAATTGATCAGATTAGCTGAGCCGAATTAGTATTGTGGTTGGTTGTGATTAACGGTTATCAACAAAAGACTGAAATATCAAGCTTTAAACTTCAAAATCTGTAACTGATGCGATTGTGAACCATCAGTTAATTACCGTCAGACCTGATGTATTTAATGAAAACTTTAATAGGGACAAGTTGTGAGAATGCATATTTTGTCTATACCGGTACTGGTTAAGTTGTAACGTCAAGGAAACATTTGCTTGGCTATTTTGTTAGGTTTACTGCTTATAATCAGTATATTTCAGGGTTAAGATCATCCTGCCCCTAAATGGGTGTGGTCCATCTTTGAAACATAAACCTTATGCTGCAACTTTTTATTTGATTACTGGTTACTTAAGTAAAGAAAATATTTCATAGACTTAGAAAAGTAATAGTGATGGTTACTGCACAGAAAGAATCTGAACTATGAGAAGCTTAAAGGGACTTTTTTTTTATCGGTTAAAGCTTAAAGGGTTTCAAGTTCAACTTAAAAGGTAAGGAGATGGGCGAAGTTAGAACTCTGATTACAACGAACTGATGCGGTTGGGAAACATCAGTTTTAAAGTTCAGGCCATAATTAGTTACCCTAATTTGTTTGCTAATTTTAAATCCATTCTCAATTTATGTTTCTCATTGTTTCTTAATGGTTTGGGTCCACAAATTAGTATATGGTGTACTTATATCAGGTTTATGTAATACTTTCGTGGTACTCAGTTCTACTGCTTTGGTTTCTACCTTAATATGATAGCGTATCATGTCCATTTGTATCATGAATGCCTAATAGGAGTAGGGGAGGACTTGGTTTTATGCAGTCAATAAGCTCACAGGGATTAGAGTATAGCTTCGTCGACACGAGTATATTTATCGTGGAGTTGAAAAGATTCTCTTTTCCTCTGTGAGGGGTTCTCATTGATTTTTGGCAAGGTTAAAGTTCAGGTTGATGTGTTTGAGGATGCACATTTTTTCTATACTCTATTCCAGTGGTTAAGTTGTAACTTCATAGGTTTACTTTTCACAGTCAATTGGTATGGCCTATTTCAGGGTTAAGATTGAACCTAAATGCCTATTTCATTCCTGCAAATGGGTCTGGTCCATTTTAAAACATAAACCATGTGATGTAATTTTTTTATTTGATTATTGGTTCTTTAAACTCCAGGAAAGTACTTGAAGAAAATCTCACCTCATAGAATTTGAAAGGAAATATGATGTTAATTTGGTACATAAAAAGAATCTGAACTTTAAGAAACTTAAAGGGATTCAAGTGATTAGCACTCCTCCTTCTCCCGACATAACAGGAAATTTTCTTTTGTATGCTCAAATATAACAGGAGTAGCGAGGCAAAGATTTATGGTACTCGCTTAGCTAAAAAGTAATTAAAACCAATAGCTTTAGGATGATTATGCCATAGTTGCAAGTATATGATGCATAATGTTTCGAGGAGCTATTTTGACCAAATAAGATCAAGAGTTTCCTGCTTCAAATGATATAGATTTACCTAAAACCTAGCCAGGATACTACATTTTTCAAAGAATGGTATGAGAAAGTTGGCTGCTATTAGTATTGGCACCACTCCATGCATTAAAGTGAAGGAAGATGTCATAACGTGTGAATCTCTCGTGTTTAAATTTATTTACTTTTTTTATTTTTTTTGAAGCATTTGTTTAAATTTATGAACATTGTCCCCATTGTCTGATAGGAAATTATCAGGAGATCTCCCGAAGATGCCGCGAGATACACAAATTCTACAATTCGGTAAAATGCATCTAACATCACGTGGTAGTGAAATTTTGTATAGATGCAATAAAAGATTTAAATGTCCTGTAAGATATAAAAATCGGGCAACCACAAAAAGGTTGAACAATAGAGAGTAGCTTTAACTTATCTCTCTCATAGTGTTAATATTGTATATATTTATTTTTTAGTTCTTTTAAGATGCCTTATTATTGACATGAAAAATTGGTTTCTTTTATAGTTTAGTTTTTTCTAACCATTATTGTGTCACTCGATTTTATGTAAATTGAAGTTAACTGCCATCCAGAAGGTACGCTTATGATTATATGTAAATTGAAGTTAACTGCCATCCAGAAGGTACGCTTATAATGTAGAGTTAGGCATTCAGGAGAGTTCCATTACCAATTTGGTATTCTCGCACCTTTAGTTCAGTAGATGTATTACATTTTTTTTTTAAAGAAAGCTTCGTACATCAAAACTGATACACGATATTTAAAAAAATTATATCATGCTTTAGAGTGGAATAAGACGTGAGAAAAATGCTTATTAAAATAAACAATAAGAATCCTATTATGTAGTAGTTTTACGATTAGTTCTTATCCTGTAATTCATTATAACCATCCATAAAATCCAACTAACCAACTAACCGTATAAAGGTTGAGCCCGGACGTAGTCAGGGTGATGTACATAAGTTGAATTCACCTCTCTTGCATTTCCAAATGCAGTCGCTGCATTTAAACAAGTTCATCCAATTTCAGACAAGCACATAGGTTTCATTTTTTAACAGGATGAAACCGGATACATCCTAGTTTAAACTAAGCAGTCATTTTACAAAAACACTTGCGGTAAAATAAAAAATAAAAAAAGGATGCGTGTACGTACCTTAAGTTTCCAGATCCAAAGTACACATTTATTAACTTTTCTTCAGTTTCTCTTTCTCTGTCACTCAAGTAATTTTTCCAAAACTTGTTATTCTTTGTTAACTTCTTCACTTATCTCCCTTTTGCTTTTTCTCTGCACGCTCATCCCTAGTTGTTACAAACTCCGGACAAAAATTCTTTCTAGTCCTTTTATATGTAAGCTTCATGTTTTTCTCAATCGACCTAAGTTTAGTCATGACTGCTAAAGGTTCTTCTGCGATAATTTCTGCTAGAGGTTCTGCTTCGAAAATCTCATCAGCAACGTCAATGTTTGCATGAACAACATCCTCAGCATCTGGATTTACGGCTTCAATAGTTTCATCTTCCACGCGAGTGTCTTCAGGAGCAGCACCCCCCACATTTTTGTTCATCTCTTAAGTGATTTTAAGATTGAAAAAAAATTCGAGGTGTATGAACAACAACCTAAAGAATTGAAGCTTGCAGAGTTTCCGATTGATGCTTGAGTTGCCCTTTAAACACTTTCACTTGACATTGCAAGTCCAAGATTGTCTTATCCTTTGCTTCCAACTCAACATCCTTTGCTTCCAACTCGGCATCCCTTGCTCCTAATTCAACATTCAAGTGAGAGATAATCTTGTCTTTCTCTTCTAGTTCATTCTTCAACTTGGAAATCTCGTCTTCATCTTTGTTAATTTCTGGCTAATCAAACAAGCATAATTGTTTCTCCTCTTCACTCCAACTATAAGAAAAATCAACAACCTGTAAACACGTAAACATAGATTTTCCATTTCAGGTAACACTGGATGTGTTAGAGCATTTCTTGGTCGAACTCGCATGCGTTGTTATCTCAAGCATGCTTGTCAATGTTAGTGATCAAAACTATAAATTCTTGATTTATGGTCTACTATAGATAAGGTCTCGGACTAGGATAGAAATTGTAGTTGAGATCAAGAACTCTATGGAAATCATCATAAAAGACGAAGGATTACTCAAGGAACTGGTGGATCTTCATCGACTAAAAGGTATGTGGAGACTTGAACTTATCTATCACTCAAAATTCTATCTACTTTATCTCCTATCTTGAGATAAAAGTAGTTTTACTATATAGAATAAGATTATACACATGTGGTATCACTCAATGTTAGGAGATACACATGTGTTATCTCCTATCTCGCCTATCTATTTCTCGAAATATGTGTTGGTAAAGCTTTCGCTTTAGCCAAGTTCATGTTTACCTAGTGACGAAAGTCATGTTAAGTTTCAATCACTTTGAAAATTGCTCTGAAGAAAAATGGTTTGTGAATAAAAACTATATAAAGTCCTCTGAGAATGTTTCAATGGTTGAAATGAGAGTTTAGACAATATAACCATTGGAGGATATAAGCATTGTTGTGGAAACACATATATGTATAAGTCCTTATTCCTTAAACCGAAGTTTGCGAACTTTGTTGATCAAGAGAAATCGGAGAAGTGCGTGAACTTAGTCCGCGAACTCAGTCCACGAACCCAGTCCGCGAACTGGCGGAAGTTCTCGACCCGAGAATTTCTGTTGGAGTTTGTGACCACCATTCGGGAACTTAAGTCTACTAACTTGAGTAGGTTATGTCTAAAAACGATGTTTGTGAACTTATCTTTATAAACTAAGGAATGCAATTGCAAACTGTGGCTATATAGTTCATGAACTGATTCGAGTGAATCAAATAGTTTTTGCTTTGATTGTGTCTTGTGTAGTACATAAGATCTAAGCAATTGAACAACTCTCTAACTAGTTCATTTGAGTCATTTGAACTAGTTATGTTGAAGAAGAATATGGTTGATATGAAAGTCATCATACGGCTAACCATTTGGTTAACTATTGTTGAACCAACTAATGTACAAGTTTGGGTACGGTTACAAAAACCTATAAATGTGCAGTACATGTGTGTATAACAAGATATGTTTTCGATCTAACGGTTGATAAATATTAGCTTGAATCTAATCAGGTTTTCATCTAACGGTGAATATTGAATGCTTTGTTAGCAAGCTAACATTGATTACAAACCCTGATTTGAAAGACTATATAAGGGAGAACTCTAGCCACTGGGAAACCTAATCCCCACACATTATGTGTGATACTAGTTGTGCTAAGCTAGAGTCGATTCTCCTTTAACCTTTGGTTTCTTCTTCTAAACCAGGATAATGACTTAAAGACTTCATTGGGATTGTGAAGCCAGACCGATACTAATTTTCTTGTAGGTGTGTGATCTAATCTTATTATTTCTATCGTATGAGTACAATTGTAATAATTGGCTTGAGATTTCTATCTCCGATGGGCAAGATATAAAAGTAGTCACAAACATCTTCGTCTCATTGTTTGTGATTCCACAATATCTTTTTTCGCTGCGTCGATTAAGATTATTGTGAGGTGATTGATAATACTAAGTTGTTCTTCGGGAATATAAGTCTGGTTTATCAATTGGTTCTTGTTCACCTTGATTTATCAAAATACGAAACAAAAAACTCGTAGGTATATTCGTGGGAGACGAATTTATCTATTACCGTAGACTTTTATGTGTGATACAGATTGGTTTATTAAAGTCTACGAATTTGGGTTGTAGCAACTCTCAGTTGTGGGTGATATCAGCTAAGGGAATCAAGTATGTAGTATCCTGCTGGGATCAGAAACGTAGGAGCATAACTGTACCTTGGATCAGTGTGAGATTGATTGGGGTTCAACTACAGTCCAAACCGAAGTTAGCTTGGAGTATGCTAGTGTTTGTAGCGGCTTAATACAGTGTATGTTAATCTGGACTAGGTCCCGGTTTTTCTGCATTTGCGGTTTCCTCGTTAACAAAATTATGATGTCTGTGTTATTTCTTTTCCGCATTATATTTGTTATATAATTGAAATAATACAGGTTGTGCGTTGTTCAATCAATTAGAACATCCGACCTTTTGGTTGTTGATTTAAATTGGTTGACACTTGGATATTGGTCTTTGGTACCATCCAAGTTATCTCTCTTGTATTTAATCTAGACTCGCAGTTTTCTTGAGTAAGATTTAAACTAAGAGATAGATATATAAAAACTCTTTGATATACTTTTCTATTGATTGAGTCTAACTGTATAGTTGATTCTCTAGAAAGTATATTGGAGTTTTTCCATACAGATTGCTAAGTAAAAGATTGGGTATGGTTGTTAGCTTTTTCAATTGGTATCAGAGTAGGCAAACACGTTAAATACCTTACAAGTCTGTGTTTGTAGCGATCTGATTATGGACCAGTCTACCTCTAATAAGGTACCAATTTAGAAATTACCAGATGATTCTAAAATCTTGGATTCGCCTGAGAGAACTGTCACATCTAAGTCAATATCTAAACATTCTCTTGATGTAAAAACTGATGATTGGGAAACTCTCCT
Source organism: Papaver bracteatum (assembly GCA_023529315.1). Lineage (NCBI taxonomy): Eukaryota > Viridiplantae > Streptophyta > Magnoliopsida > Ranunculales > Papaveraceae > Papaver > Papaver bracteatum. The sequence continues at coordinate 1,018,937 of JAJJWX010001081.1, read as the reverse complement.
AGAAGAAAAGTTGGATGAACTTTCTGATGAAGGTGATTTAGATATTGATAGAGATGCTGATGAGGAAGTCTCGGAGTATTTTAAGTTTTTGGATTCGTGGAATATGAAGAAGATTACAACTTCTCATGTCTCACCTATTCTGACTCCTCTTTTTCGATAAAACAAGAATTTGATAAGATGTTACGCATGTGTTTATTTATCGAATCGATCCTCAAGGATTCTGAGGAAAACCTATGTATGAAGTCACTAGAATGTGATAATCTTTATCAAAAGTATTTTTTGTTGGAAGAGAAACTTGCAGAATCTGAAGCAAGGTTTAACTCTCAACAAATTAGTTTTGATGACAGAGAAAGTGCTTGTCTCGCTCGAGAAAAATGCCTTGAGGCTGATTTAGCTGATGCTCTTGATAAAATCAAGATATTGGAAGATGACTTGAAAAAGTTCAATACTAGTTCAACCAAATTAACCACTATGCTAGGAGCAAGTAAAAATCATCGTGATACACGAGGATTGGGCTATAAGGGAATAGATGCTCCAAGTATTAGCAAAGAGGTAAAATTTGTCAAGGCTAGTGATTCTTCTCAACAAAAGGTTTCCATTGATGGCAAAAGTGAAATACCTTCACCGGAAGTTAAGGTTCGAAAGAGCAAAGTATATCAACCTCCAAAGTCAGTACATAGGGATCGAGGTAAGAACATTACTTATGTTTGCCACTATTGTGGAAATAAAGGTCACATGAAAAGGAGATGTCGTTTCCTTATAAGGAATGAGAAACTTCATGATGTTCTTGTTTGGGCATCACAAGAAGTTGTGAAACAAATATCATATGCTAAGGATAATCCCCTTAATGCTACAGGTGGTAACTGTCCAATATTTAGGAAAAGGAATCAGTGCTGTGATAAACCTATTTTTTCCTATAAACTTCATACGAATCCTTTTCACAATCATAATGGTTACCAAAAGGATAACTTCATAAAGACGAAGACAATAAGATTCGATGTTCCCAGTTGGAGAAAGACTAACTTGCAAAAGAATAGTCAATCCAATCCTCTTTCGAGAAATCTTGAAGAGAGTAACGGGAAGAAGGTTCTGGTTGTTTCTAAATGCACTCATAAGTGGGTTCCAAAGAAAGTCAATGACACTTTGTGTGTGAAAAGGAATGATCTCCCAGAAAATTCCATGATTATGGAGAAGGCAGTATCCATGATGTTGGAACTTAAAGAGTTCTTTAGAAAGATGGATTTGGATGTGAAAGGTGTTAAATGTGATATATTTTATGATAATCCAAAATTCACTTGTGGTGTGCAATACATTGTTCACCTCAACACGACTTGACTGTGTTGTTAGTGCATCCTCACCAAGGAAGGCCCTGCTATGTATACGGTGAGGGAAGCACAACAACTGGGGCGCACAGATTATACTCGGTAAAGCTGTAGAATTCAATTGGACTTTTATAAAAAGGTATGTCTATAAACTTGAGAAAGTTTTATGTTTTTATTACTTGTTTGAGTACTTATAATGATCCATATACCTTGATTATCGTTCATTTCTACCTAACTTGATCTGTGTTTAAGGTTCTTAAATGTTTAGGTTTGAAAACATTAGGTCGGGATGTTTGGACTTCATGGTACACATACCAAGTATGCATAACATCTTTTAAAACCAAAATCCCGGGGCTTAAGTTCGCAAACCCCGTCTGCATACTGCTCCGGGATACGAAAACTCGTTTGCAAACCCGTATGCATACTTGACGTCGATACTCGGTAAACTTGTTTTGGACGTAAATTCTTCGTCCGAACTCGAATTGACCTCGTTCTTTTTGAAATCTCTTCCTATTTGAATTATATTCAAAATGGGGATGAGAAACCTTGAATTTGGATGAGTTAAGATTGGTATTTGTCCTGCCTCTTTTTTTTGAGTATTGTGCTCCGTTTCGTTGCACTTGTTCCACTTCTTTTGAACTTGGGCACTTGGATTCTTGGAGTACTAATCTTCTAAGATAATTTGTAGCTTTTACAAGAATATTGTTGGAAAATATTTTTATACGCCTTGGTAGCTATTATTGGTGTAAATCCATGCAAAAAAGATTGATTCTACCCTATAAGGACAAATCATCTTGTATGTGCATTACGAGTTTGTCTTGATGCCTAGGAAACTTCTTATGAGAATTTATTCATATTTTTGAGAAGAATAACTAGAGTTTGGAATAAACATTATTATGATTACACATAGCTATGTCCAATGTTTTCATCTTCATGTTTTTTAGGTTTATTTGTTTAAATTCTAAATTATTTGGAAGATGATCTTTGCAGTATTAAACTATTAATCTTTATGATTTTATATATTGCAATACTGTTATGGGATATGTGTGTTTGCGCCCGTGAACTATGATTGTCCCATACCTTGTCAAATGTAAAATCTTTCGTAAATCGATATGCATGTATTGAAAAAAGAATGAATGGAAATACAAAAGTTAAGCCTATTATGTCATTTTTTTGATGGAAGATAGGTTAAAGTCTTTTGTGTTCAAGGATTATGTCTATTGTATGTCATTATGCATTCCACGATATAAGGTCGATCTCTGATCCACAATTTCTGTGTACATACTGTGTTGTTCCATAAGGTGTCTTATGTTGATCTCTATCAACTGAGTCATTGTTTTGGCATATTTGTTGTTCCATGAGATACTTTGTGTCGAGCATGACCAATTAAATTGATTACTTTTGTGATTAGTTTAGTTGTGTATTTCGATTAGATTAATTATGGGTTTTCTTGTGATTAATCTAATTGAGTATTTTTAAGTCTCCATAGGTTTAATTATTTTGAGCATGATAGATTAAGTTAATCATGGGTTCTCTTATGGTTATTTTAATTGAATATTTTGGATTCAAATTCATACTTGTATGTGAATCATATTTAGCAAACAATGTAATGCAGAAGGAAACCGGTTTCATCCAATAATATCATGATATTAGTCCCATATTCGTTAAAATTAGGACCAACAAAAGATGCAAACAAGTGAGCTTATTAGTAAAAGCTTTAATTTTTGATGCATCTCCATCAGTTACTCATCAGTTTGTTCTCGACTATATTTTCAGAAAAGTTATAAATCTCCATATTCGAATACTAAAAAGACGCAATATTGTTAGTAGATGTGCATTGCAACTAGTTCAGAACCCTCAAACACTTCTTAATACCTATATGGTCGTTGAGTTGTTTCAAAAAATCAAAATCATACAACAGTGTAGATGGAATGACTTGTTGTGGATTATCACATTAGTGCAATCTGGTTTGCAAATATATTAAGTTTATAGGCAGTACCCATGGAGAAGTGCATATCAATGGAAAATACCAAACCAATGACTAAACTAAATCAAGTTGCTTAACCCCACAATGTTGATGGTGAGGAGATGGTGGATGAAACCAAATTCTGGTAGTGATGATGGTCAGGAGACGGTAAGGTCTAGTGGGGTGGCTCTCCTCATCAAGGGAATCCAACACATACACCATGTTATTTTCATCTCAATTAGACATGTACACTGCAGATTAAACATGGATGAAACTGTTCTCATCTAAATTTAATCTGCTGAAACAATATACACTGCAGATTAAAACTGGATGAAACCAGTTCCATCAAAGTTTAAACCTGCTGAAACAATTCATATACCCAGATGCAAACCAAATTCATCCATAACATACACTTCAACCAATTTCATTCATAACATTGAAAAAACTCAAATAACCAGATGCAAACCAATTTCATCTAAAACATACGATGAAAATGGATAATAAAATCAACCAATTATATTGAATAAAATCCAGTTACATCCACACATCCATTGAAATGAAAATAAAACAACCAGTTCAACAAATTAATCCACTGAAATGAAAATAAAACAGCCAATTCAACAAATTAATTATGTTCTTCTGAAAATAAGAACAAAACAGAGTTAGGGTTTGAAAACTTACGAGTTCTAGGAGACATTATGTGGATCAATTGAAACCCTAATTCTGAACTGATCGATTGAAACCCTGATTCTTAGAATATGCTAGAAACCTCTCATGTTGTAGTGTTGATGGTGTTTGCAGACGGTGGATGAAACCAATTTTAGTGTTGATGGTGAGGAGATGGTGGATGAAACCAACTTCTGGTAGTGATGATGGTCAGGAGACGGTGGATGAAAACGATTTCCGGTAGTGTTGATGGTGAAGAGACGGTGGAGGAAAACAAATTCTGGTAGTGTTGATGGTGAGGAGATGGTGATGGAGGAAGTTGGTGTCACTGGTAATGAGAAGATGAGACGTTGGTGGTTTCTTTTGAAGAGAGAGGGAGATCGTGGTGTATGTTGAAGAGAAAGGGAGATCGATATCTTCTAGGCAGTTACAAAAGGGTAGTTCTGTCTGTTTCCCTTAAAAGTATCTTCCATCTATTTGACCCAGGTGAAAAGTTTACCCGTCCATCCGAACCGGGAGAAGTACCTTTTGGGCAAATAGCCCATTTTCTGTTTGGTTTGTGGCTCCGGCTATACTTGGTGAAGTTCACAAATTCTAAATATATATTATGGGATGTTTGCTTAAAAAACAAAATCCTCATAATCCTGGGAATCGAAGAAGTGGAAGATTCTGCCATGGGGCGAGGATGAATTTGAAAAAACAGAAGGACGGAGCAAAGGAGATGCCAAAGCAAATGAAAATGAATAAAAACGGAATTGAGTTCTCCCAGAAAAACGACTAAGAAATCAGGAGAGAATCATTTGCTAACGAAGATAAAATCGTTTTAGGATGAAGGAAGTCGTCAAAAGGGACAAAGAGAGCATCCATTTGTTTCATTAGTAGGGATTCAGATACTGATTGGTGCAGTTTCAATCACAGATATACCTTAAAATTTTATAAATACAAAGGGTTGAGAAATTATGTTATGCAGTATGGCTTTGCTGGAAAAAAGAATTCTACCTTGATACCAGGGCTGAGAACAAAATACAAGCCCATACATTTAGACATTTAACACTACAAATAAAATTGGACCTGATTTCTACCCTGGATTACAACCCGGCATAGCCTTCACATAGGTCCATCCATGGCTACAGCCTGCAGTAGCCCCTCTCTAGGTCCGTACTTCCTGTTTTAAGTTGGATAGAGGGGGTAAAGGACGTCCATTTGGCAGGCGAGCGTTGGGTTGCCGAAGCTCATCAAAGAAAGGATGGGAACATGCTTCTAACTGCAAATCCAGTAAGTAAAGCAGGCTCATTAATAAACCAGTAATACTAACATAGTAACATCGCATTTAAAAGAAATCACTTGAACTTTGAAACTGCATCACTGTAACCAGGAATGACCTCATTTCTGAGAAGCCATAAGAACCGACTGATAAATAGGAAAAATGCTTTCGAACATAACAGGAACAGCATACTAACCGCTGTGCAGCGAAGACTTGGAGAATACTGAAGCAGCCGTGACACGAGATCAATTGCTTCTGGGGGCATTCGTTTGTGGAAAACCTGAAGCAAAGAAAACAAACTTCAGCATCTAAGATGTTTGAATTTGTACAAGGAAATAGCAGGACTATCCCTAATTAGTGGGAAGATCAGTTGACATCAGACCAACGTAGGAAAACAGTGTTTAAAGTTAAAATTAAAAGAAAATGTTTTGGTTTGTTATCTCTATTATAAAGTTTCTTCAAGAGAAAAAATAAGAAGGCTGACAACATATACCAACACAGATTAATAGTACAAACCATTTTAAAACCATTGTTCAGAGTTCAGAACCCTACGACAAATTACTAACACAAAAGCCAGTGAAAGCTAAGCATACTTGATAAGCCTTTGCATCATATATCTTAAAAACATTCTTAAAACGTTGATCAGTATCCACAAGGATCATTAATTACTTTCAAAGAAGGTAAATGTTATCAAAGTATAAACAGGCTTGGAACACTCGAGTCTTATGAACTCAAAACTAATTTGTCAATACATACCTTATGCCAAGGGTGAGCTTTTATCTGAGGAAACCTAAAATCGGTATAGTTCGGATTCATACACCTAATTTCCTCGCGTGTTGGAGTTCCAAGAATCTGTAAGAAGGTGCCTGATCAGTGATCTTACAACTTTCAAAGCAACATAAGTTCTAAAAACCGTAAGTTCAACATACTAAGAAGCAAACCTTGATAATCTCAACAAGTTGGTCAACCGCACTTTCTCCTGGAAATAATGGCTACAACATTACAAAGTTAAACCAGTCAGAGTCTAATCATAACGAACAAAAATATATTATTGGAATGTGTATATCTAGAATGCAATTAAGTAGCTAACCTGTCCCAGCAGAAGTTCTGCAAGTACACAACCACCTGACCAGATATCTATCGATGTTGTGTATTCTGTAGCCCCAAATATGAGTTCTGGGGCCCTGTAGTAACGAGAGCATATGTAAGATATGTTTGCTTCACCCTTGACCTGATGATAATTTGTTTTGGTTAGAAACAGACAGACTAAAACAATAAGACAGCTCTTAATGATATGCAGATTATTAAGAAAATGTTTGAAGCAAGATAGACTATAGTGCATATAGTGCTTGAAAACTATGAGAATGAACTCTAAAGTCCTGAATTAAAAGTAACCATGCTGAATGTGTAGCTATGACATAAGTGTCCACTGTCCAGCAGCCAGCTAGATACAGCAAAGAGGTTTAAACTTCAAAAAATGAACGTAACTCCAGTTGCCCAGTTACAGAGAGTGAAAGGGACCCTAGAAAGTAGAAAGATTTAGGGACTTGGTTTACGACCAACTAGGGAGTAATTTCCATCTAAAAATCTAATTACTGTCCCAGCCTGTACCAGTTACTGTTACCATTAAGTCTCTTCACCTCCAACCAGAAATGAGCTGCCAGTATACTTTTCTTAGCAAAACAGAGCAACAATATGTTCATATCATTGTAACAAACATGTTTCTGAGTTTGGAAATGATTTTACTTTAGATTTACAGCTTGGTCATGACCAGACTTCTTGTATTGGACACACTCAATATAGTTCTGAGTTATCCTACTTCTAAACTAAAACCAACTCAAGGAAAGCTTTCATAAGTTCATAACTTTTGCCATTTACATGCAAAGATCCGACCATAAAGGTATGTTCAGTAGAGGTAAATCGTAAAAAGAGAGGAAAAAGACATGTCAAAGGCTCTCGGCATCAAAGGTAAAGGTAATAATGCACACCAGATCTGGCCATAAAAGCACTATCAAGACGGATGCCGTACCAGAATTTTCGCACTTCCGAAGTCGCAAAGCTTCACCTGATGGGTAAGCGGATCAACCTACAAAAATTTGCTCAACAGGATATCATTACTGTCTTTTAATCCTGATCGAATATGAAACTCATAGAAAGAACCCATACCAAAATGTTTTGAGGCTTCACATCCCTATGACAAACTCCAGGAACAGTGTGAATATAAGATAACCCCATAAAAATCTGGAGAGAAAAAAGGTACTTAGCTAAAAAACTTTGAGAAAATCGAAGATCGAGGAAATCCAGGAGAAAGTGATAATCAATATACCTGGTACATATAAAGTTTCACGTAGATGAGTGGCATCCTCTGGTTCACATTGCTGTAGTGCTTTAGTACTCGATAAACAGTTTCAGGGACATATTCCATGACCAAGTTGAGGAAAAGCTCATTTCTACTAGTGGTGGAAAAGAAGCAGTGCTTCAAAGAAACCACATTTGGGTGATCCATTGAGCGCATCAACTGCAGCTCACGATTTTTATACCTCCTGTCCTGCAAGACCTTCTTAATAGCCACAGGCTCTCCAGTTTCCAAGCATTTCGCCTGAGGTTTCCATAAAATAAGGTTAAGGACAATTTAGAGATTCGCCATGTGTCTCATTAAAATTTACACATGCAAGCATAAGTTACTATATATATACCTGAAAAACAATCCCGAACGATCCAGTTCCCACAACACGTTCTGCCATGTAACTGATGGTCTGCAAGATGGTGGACAATAAGAAAAATACATCAACTGTTTAAATTGTTTACTTAAAAAACCTTGACCAAAATAAAGTCTTGTCTGCAGGAATAAAAATCGATAATCTGGCAGCATAATGGACCATAAGAAAAACACACTGCATAATTTTTTTTCCGTCAAGAAACCTAAAGAAAAAAACAAAGCCTCTTATTCGGAAACAATGATGGTCACCCTCTCCATTTCCATGCCACGTCCAATAGTAACATACCAACTAAGCAATTACTAACTATTACTGAATTCCCTTTCTACTTCAGACATCTGAATACAATTAGAGAAGGTAGTGATCTCATCTGATTCCTTAACAGTAACTAATCTCCTGTTCTCATCCACCACCTTTAGGCTCTAATTATTACCCCGTTCGTTTTTCATCCTTCCGAGTGGGTCATAGCAGTCGAGTACTGGAAAACTATTTTCAAATTAACTATACCAGTGGCCAAGTTCTAAAAATTCCCTCTTAGAAAACCACCAGCTATACCAAATAGTGATAGCCACTATTCAGAACCTAATCGGCGCCATCACTCAAGTAGTGCCTGTAGTTGGCCATTCATGATACAAAGAAGTAAAAAAAAAACAAGAAAACATGAATGTTACACCGCCACACCCATACTGCTCTCATCCGAATAACGTCACACTATAGTAGAATCTTACATAGTTCGAAAGGGTATATACATCACAGATGGTGTAACTAAAATTGTACTAAGATTTTACCTAAAACTTTAAAAGCAATATAAAGCATTTATTGTGTTGCCGCCTGATAATACCTATACATATTTTTTTCTTTAAAACCAAAATTACAACGCCCTTTTCCATATTAGATTCCCCAGGCCTCATAGATGAGCATACTCCTACTGCGATGATATCGGCTAACAGAACAATATAATGGAACAGCAAGGTTGAGCTTTTAAGATCTAGCTTTTACCTGTTTTGGTTCACCATTCTTGCCTCCAATTGTGGTAGAAATAATATGACCAGTGACTGGATCATTTCCCTCAATTACAGCAGCAGAAATTTCCTACACCAAAACATCAAAAAATAAATTAGACCAATTTTTCTAATCCTCAATCTTGAAGGCAAATGGTAACAACAAGTATAAAACCTACAAGCACTAAAAGATGAGGAACCATATACATGTATATGTTATATACAAGAGAATAACTCCCTACCACAAAGAGTGAAAAGATGTGACTAAAAATTATACCTAGTAAATTGGAGATTCTCTACCCTAACAAGATGCAACTCTTCAGGAAACAAAATATACTTTAAAAGACTAGATCAAACAAGAAAATTCTCTAACAAGCAACCTAATTGAATTCAAAACAATAAATGTCCAAAATAGCCAAAAATAAAATCATAAAATCTGAAGAAGAAGAAAGGAAGATTCAAGATTCATTCACTAACGAAACCTAAGAAAAGTATGAATAGAGTTAAAACAAAGCAGACAGTCAAACAAACAAATTCCTTAAAAAATCACCCAGTAAATAAGAAATATCAATGAGATCATAAAATGAGCCCAAACCACTAAACAAGAAAATCATAGCTTAAACTAAACCAATCTAGCTTAGATCTTCAACCTAGAAAAAGAAACAACCCAAATGCAGTACATTCAAAAACAAAACCAAAAATGGAAAATGAGAATAAATTCATAGATCCACTAATATCACTCTACAAATAGATTAAAACAAAAATGCATTATAGATTCAATAAAAGTATAAACCAAAATGAAAAGAAACACATAAAGTAGTAAGAAAAATCAAAGAAATGTAGCAAATGAAGAACAAAAATACCTTATCATGATCTCCCATTTCTGTAGTTGCTGTTGTTGGAATAATTTTCACTAGTTGTTGTTCATGATTATTATTAGTATTATCTGGTTTTAGATTAAAATTATTTGTAGAAGTAGAAGGAGGACCCAACTGCAACAAAGCCATGTGAATACAGCTCTCTATTCTTCTTTCTATTACTACTACTACTCTACTTTTTCTTTTCTCTCGACAAAGAGTGTGTCAATTATTAATTATTAATAATTTAATGCTACATAATTACATCAATTATCCTTTATTTTCATTCTTATTACCAGTATAACCTTCGGTTTCAAAGTGGGGGTTGATTCTTAATGACAGAATTAACCTTCCATGGTCCAGCTACACGACAAAATAGCAGCTTTGAATCACATGGTTGACGACAGTTTTTTCTAGTTTAAGTGGTATTGTTCGTGATTTATTTGTTTTTACAGGGTATTTTTGGGGGTTTAGGTTTGGAAGTGACTTCTAACTGTTTGTATCCCTTGTGGGGTACCCTAGATTTTCGTTGTGGTTTCCTTTGTTTCAGATACAAAGTACGGAATCCAAGCTTGGACTCTCCGGACTCGGATTTCAGGCACACTGCGGATGACGAGTTCAAGCCAAAATCTTGAAGGATCAGAGTTGAATAGTAGGCAAGAGCAACAAGTAACATCACTCTGTAGGGTATATATATATTTCCAGCTGAACAAGACTGACTCCCACTACAAGTACCAACCACTAAGGATTTATTTCTATCTTGATGAGGAAGATTGACTTGACTCACCACCCATAGTGTTTCCTTATTCAGCTTGAGCCAGACTGACTGACAGGGGGGAATGGCCCACACAAGGTTTGAAAGAAAACAAGACCAAATTTTGGGTAAAAAGGAGCCATGATACACCATTCCACTCATTTATTGTCACCAGATAGATTATTCCTATATTGATATCTTTTGGTTAATGCATACATATCCCCATAATTTTCCAAATCTAAGAAAGATTTTGATCATTTCTCAGATTCAAAAGGTAAAATTTGCAAGTGACATCAAATTTCAAAAAAAGTTCATTTACAAGAACAGAACCAGATTCTTAGATGTTGCAACTTTTCAGGGTTCTCAATTCTCGTATGAAGAGACCATGCATGCACCTCTCTTCTAGGGGCAAAACTAGTTTCCCTAATCAACTGTTATGTCTAGCACAGTTTTCTAAACTAAATCTCACAAAGAATAACTCCGTGAACAACGTCTCTAGAAACCTAAAAAGGGGAAGTTCCAACAGTTAGACTATGGTAAGCCACGGGGAGATTTATCGTTGTCGAGAGATATGGGAGATTTTGTGGAATGAACGCTTGATCCTCCTGTCGAAGAGGGTCTGTGACGCTTCAGCAGAGGAACTAGTGACTGCACAACATCAGCCATTAATGGTCTGTAATCTGACTCTGATTGCACGCACATTGCCGCAATTGCAGCTACTTGAACAACCTCCTTTAACGAATACTGACCTTCCAGCGATGGATCCATGATCTCGGCAACCTTTTCTCTATCTGTTAGTCTAGGCAAAGCCTTTTGGCACATTCAAAGAGAAAGAGCATTAAAACTTGAAACAACCATTTGGAGAGAACAAAGGGACTCCATAAATGAAATATTCGATTTCGTTACAAATTTATGGACAGGTTTGACATCTTTATTCAAAAATGCAGTTCAATTATCCCAAGGGAGGATATAAAAAGAACATACCCAAGATACAAGCACACCTTCCCCAGAAGGTCTTTGTGAGTCAACTGGAGTCCTCCCTGTAAGCAACTCCAAAAGAACAACACCATAACTGTAAACATCTGATTTGGTTGTCAGATGACCTGTCAACGCATACCTGCACAGATGCAGGACTTCGTTCTATTAAGTAGCGAAAATTTGTTCGCAGAGAATAGTTTTTTTTCCATCTTTGTTCAACTGAGCAGCGAAGGATATAAACATTCAAACACTAACGAAGAGAGGCAATGCTGTTAGATATAAAATCAAATGATAGGCTGTTGTTTCTTACTCGGGGGCGACATATCCCTGTGTGCCTAACACTCTTGTGGAAACATGACCTCCAGCCTGGTCTGATCCAATCTTTGCCAAGCCAAAATCGGAAACCTTAGCATGGAAGTTCCGATCCAAAAGAATGTTACTGCTTTTAAAATCTCTGTGAATGACAGGGGGGCTGACATGCTCATGTAGATATTCCAGACCTTTTGCAGCTTCCAGGGCTATTCTCAATCGGGTCTCCCAGTCCAACTTAGAAGCACCACCCTTAGAACCTGCACCGCTAACAAAGACCAGTAAACTCACTATATACTATATTTGGCAGCTTATTATACTTCTAGAGAGGGGAATAAGAACGAGTTAGATGCTGTGGAGCCAGAATTTGCGTAACACACTAGCGTAATTTTTATTAAGGAATCATCCCAAACATGAAACATGTTCATCGAAAATAAGTACTCAAAATAAAAATTGGTTGGCCTGAATAATTATGCATTATAACATTTAAAATATACCACATGATAGCAGGAGCACAGCACTGGCAGCATATCCGGCATGTTCATATGTCTTTAAGACAGCTCATTTCATGCTTTTAAGTATACAATCGGTTGCGAATTTCACAAACAGTAGTACAATTTCTTGAACTGATCTAGGTTTTATTCTTAAAAAGATGATTATTCGTACAGTTTTTGATGAGTGTAGTGGGTCGAGTTCTGAATTCACATTATCATTCGACAAACATAAATTACAACACTTTTAGTAATCAATACAAATTCTGTGATCAATAATGTAAGAACTAGAAAGACATTCAAAAAGAAGAAAGACAATAATTATGAAACAAGACATGAAAAGCAAAATATAATAATCGAATAAGACCAACCTCTGGGAGGATAAAGATGTTCCTGTAGACCACCATTTGCCATAAACTCATAAACTAATAATTTGCGATCATGATCAGAACAGTAACCCAACAAAGCAAGCAAATATGGAGAACGAAGCCGAGAAAGCAATTCCACCTATACCATACAAAACCAAATCTAATCAGTCCCCCACTGGAAGTATAATATAAAGAAATTGAAACAAATGAGGGTTACAAATGAAAAATCAACCTCCATTTGGAACTCATCTTCTCCTTGTTTTCCAGCTCTATCCATCAATTTGACAGCAATTTTTCTACCATCAGGTAAAACCCCTCTATAAACAGACCCAAATCCACCATGACCAACTACATAAGATTTACCAAAACCACCAGTAGCTGAATGAAGTTGTTTGAAACTAAACACATGAATTCCTCTTTCAGTTGTCACTTGTATCTTTGAAATTCCACTGTTATCACTCCCTGATCACACAACATTCCATCAAAAAAAAAATATATATAGTAAAAAATTTAAAGAAAATGGAGTTAAAGAAAGTTTAAAAGTAACTTACTTTTAGAGTTCTTTAAACGCTTAGAGAGTTTGTTTGTAATGTAGCAATAATAACTAAAAGCAACAAGTAATGAAACCAAAGCTAAAGAAGCTAAAACAACTATAACCACTAATACAATAGCTTCTTTTCTTCTCTCATCAACATCTTCCATTTCTCGGTTGATGATGCAGATTGAAGAGACCCAGAAAAAAACCCTAACCCTAGATTGCTGCTGTTTGAACTTTAAACTACTGTTACTACACAGTGTCAAATATTCTCAACATTTTTGAAGAGTGAGCACTCCCTGACTGAACAAACATACAAACTTTCTCTTACTGTACTTTTATGGAAATAAATACTAAAATAGTGTATAGGGAGTTGGTCTACACGTTTTCGTATAAATTGACTGGACACAGACGAATGGAGGTTTTAAAAGAGAGAGATGAAAAGACAAAAGAGTAGAGTTCTCCATGACCAGATAAAATAAAAAGAGGGTTCAATGAAAATGGATATGATGCAGGAAATGGTGTCGGTTTTTTGGATTAGGATTAGGGAGATTCTCTAGGCAGACTACGAATACGAACTGTTTTACATCATGGTCCCACTATTTTTACTTACTATGTGCTTCTCAGTCTCTGACTCTACAAAAGGACACCTTATGATGGTCTTTTGATGTAATGGGAACCCGAGGAGAGCCAGAAAGTCCATCTTTTGTGAAAGAAGGTCAACAAAATTATAAAAACTTGTCTTTTTGTGTGTTGTAACAGTAAACAGTTCAAGCAAAAAGTTTGAAAGGTCAGGTAACTGAGGGGTTAAAGTCTTGTAAAACTTGGCGGGAGCCTGATGATCGAACATGCTCTGGAATGACTTTTTTCTGTTGATAAAGATCACATCCTCTAGTCAGAAATGTGCTTAGCTGAATTCTTCTTTTTCTTGTTGCAACATGACCACAAATTCTTTACAAGAACAACATTGAACAAAACGAGTGATTTAAAGCCTCTCCGCTGCAAAACAGAATGATTGCCATAGTTTGAAATCATCATGTGTGGGTAAAGGGAAAATGAAGTTCACCTTAACACGACCAAAATGAAGTAAGCAACAACCAACAAAATTTGGCTAAACGATACAGTAAAATCAGCACCAAAGATTATTCCTTGGTTGACAATTATATAATTTACCATTTTCCTTAATAAAGGAAAACAAGAAGAAAGAACTATCAAACCATTACAAAAATTCCTGCCAAGATATGCAAAAGCTAGACTTGCACTATAAGAATACAAAGAAGAAAACAAGTAAAAGAAAAACATGCTAAAAGAAACAAAAGAGAACCGCACAACTTTTATTCTTCCATTTTGGAATCAAAACTCTTTTTTGTGAAATTTTACAAGAGTAGCTTTATCAATCCTTGATTCTGCGTCATGAGAAATCTTCATACAGATAAGAACAACTTTGAGTTAAGCCAATGCAGCCATTTTCACTTGAGTTTTAACTTGTTATAGTTATCTGCTGCCAATGATAGTGATTGTATGGAAACTGGAAATCCAGGACCCATCTGCATTTTCAAACACCAAAAATAAATTGGCAACATTGTAAGCAACTCACACAGGAATACATAACTAAAAAAGTTGGAACAGGAAAAAGGACAGTATTCTAATAAAAAGAATTGTATAACTGGTGCAGGCGTGCAGCCATTTTTTTTCAAATCCTCCTACACGAGTTCTTTGTCAAGTCTCTAAGACCTATCTGGCATTCTAAGACACGCCCTAAAGCAACAGTACAATGGCAACGCTTCGGATTATGTAAGGAAGATAATATCAAGCTATATGGAATCAAAAAGCATTATGCGAGAGGGGAGGAGGGGCAGGGGGCTGAGATGTAGTTACTGAAGGTTTCTGAAGAGATGTTAATAGGTAGACATTGTACTGTGCGGATAATCGCTTCAATAGAAGGTCAAGGCACGTCAGAACTCAATTTTCAAGCTTCGGGCAACTCTTGAGAGGCAGAGATTATTGAGTTATTACTTATTATGAAGAATCATATCCTTTCCATGATCTACCTATACTAGGTAGCTTTAGTTTGTGTAGTAACTGTTCTACACCAAGGCATACAACCTAAAAAAAAACAGCAATTATGATGCCAAGAAACTACTTATTAAACACATGAATAACTATACGAGTGTCTTTAGGGTCTACGAAATGTTTAATTAGCAGGTATGGCAAGAAACAGGAGCTGGATCTCAAGAGAATAACAAGATAAATGTTAACGCCAACACCTCTACATCATACAATGATACCCTCACACTGTTCGGATAGTTAAATCTGGAGGATTTGATAGGGACCATAGTATAGGTAGCTTAGCATATATCATAACAACCAGAATGTTTAGCAAGCTAGTTATAATAAGCATTGCAAGCTTACCGTGCTGCACAGTGTGAAGCCCTTCACATACCCAACATACTTAGATGCTGCACAAAATTAGGCATATTAAGTTAATAAGGAAGCAAAACTATTAATTTGAGCATACGGCGACTTATAACCTAACCCTGAGGTAGTTAGAATAAATTTGGATTGCTACTAGAAACAAAATACTAAGTAGGGCAGCAACTCACTCTTTTTCAGACCTACGGGCTTTGCCACCAAAAGGGCATTCACAAAAGCACCAATATTTTCACGGAGAGACTCCTCAGACAGAGTCACCTGTAAATGATTTTGATATCAGAGGTGTTTAAAAATTGCAGAACTCAACTTCAAACAGTTTGCTGAAAACAGATATCTAACCTTTCCAAGACCTGCATGAACGATAGCAGTTTTGTCAAGTTTAAAATCAACTCGGCCACGTTTGGCATCTTTCACTGCTGCGGAGACATCACTTGTCACAGAACCTAGCTATAAATATTGAGTAGAACAATTAAATCAGACAGCACAACTGGAACTGTTAAATATAGGGCCATATGAGCTACCCATATGACCGACAATAGTTAGTAGAAAAACAGTACAGACATACCTTGGGGTTTGGCATCAGACCACGCGGCCCCAGAATTCTTGCTATCTGATTAGAATAAGCATAAATTTTAATACGAAAGCACAATTATTTAGCAAACATGGGTATTATGTGGAGTCCAAGCGCCAAACCTTTCCGAGACGAGGCATAAAAATGGGAGTTGCTATACACTTGTCAAAGTTGAGTTTACCACCTCCTGCATCATGATCCCAAAGCAAAACAGGGTCACATAAGACCAGATTTCCAGGACATTTTAAAGGGATAATAAGTGCTGATAAACAGGAGGAGTATGAGTCATACTATATCTTCTGTCTATGAATGAATTAACCTTCTAAGCAAAGCAAACACATAGTCCATAATTCATAATTCATACTTTGCTCGAAGACACAACTTCAGAAAGGAAAACCCGAAGAAGTCGAGAGAGAAAAACATGACAAAACTTGTTTTCAGTAAAACACGTTTACCCAGCATCTGAGGCCTAATGTAGTAATGTGATGAGCTGAAAGATTAATATTTACTTAGTAGTAGTAATCATGAGATCATGACTATTATCTCTGGCCATTTGAGAATCCCATTTCCATATCAAGTCATGATATGCTTATTGGACTCCAAAATTACGATAAAAGATAGTGAGCTATTTGTGCGGGTAGTATAAGCCATGTAAAACACATAAGCTATCAAAATGTGTTGCAGTGACTTGTACCTTTCCGAATTTCCTCGATAAGTTCATCTCCTCCAACAACATCTGCTCCTGCTTCCTTCGCTTCATCTGCAGCAGACCCTTCGGCAAAAACAGCTACCCGGACAGTCTGAGATACAACAATGTTTTTTATTTAATAAATATGAGTGGCATCAGTTCTTAAAATTCAATCTGAGCACCACATGTGCGTACTAATGTGAGAGAAATACTACCTTTCCGGTTCCGTGAGGAAGAGTTACAGCACCACGAACCATCTGTGAATCGAATCAGATAACACTAAACTGTAAATGAACGCTTTGAAGAAGCAAACAATTGAAATGCTAATGG
Organism: Papaver bracteatum; assembly: GCA_023529315.1. Classification (NCBI taxonomy): domain Eukaryota; kingdom Viridiplantae; phylum Streptophyta; class Magnoliopsida; order Ranunculales; family Papaveraceae; genus Papaver; species Papaver bracteatum. The sequence goes on along the minus strand of JAJJWX010001081.1, from coordinate 1,001,687 downwards.
TGGGTTTGTTTGCAGAATTCATGATTTCTAGGATTTATAATCTCATGGGATTACAAATTCTGGGATTCATGTAAATCCCTCGCGTGTTTGGTAACTCATTTAAAATTCCTGGGATTTATAAAATTATCTTGTTTTAAAGTCCATATAGCGTTTGGTATTACTCTCGCAATCTTAAAATGGTATATATGTGAGATTTAAAGTTAAAAAAAAAATGGGTCCATAAATCCCATGATAAATTTCCCAGGAAATCTTAGGGGGAGGGGTCGGACTCCATATGGAGGATTTGCTGGAAAACTGATTCCCATGGGAAACTCGATTCCAGGGATTTGGGCAACCAAACATACCGAAGGAAACGTAATTCTACCAAATCCCATGAACCCATAAATCCCACCTTTAAAATTCTACATCCAAACCCACCATAAATATATCAACAGATCCACTACTGACATCATCTCAAATCCACCATCATCCTCTAAACTTTTATGCTTAATTTAGCGTAATGTTCAAAAAAAACAAATGACAACAATAGTCTAGGGTGCATAGGGAATTCAGAACATGCTAATTGAGGGAGCATTTAGGATGACTGGGGCTTATTATTAGATGATAATGAATCATTTAATAATAGCAAACATAGGACTCCACAAATCAATAGCAGCACTGTGTCAAAATATGATCTAAATACAACAAACAACTGTATGCGGAACTGTTTCATAGTAAACATGTTCTTAGTTCTATTTGAACGTGATTAGCTTATGACTGCCTAGGTAGAGGGCTTTGATAACAAATGAAGTTATGAACCATGGCGAGCAACTAATAACCACCAATTTTACGTTGGAAATGACAAAATAAAACAAAATTGATAAAATTGCAATGTGTTTTACCGTTTTTTTCTTTTCTTTTTGCATTTTATCATTTCCAATGCAAAATTGGTGGGCATTAATTGCTTTTAACAAATTACATGGGGTCGCGGTCAAGGGTTACCAACACCCATCTAGGTGCAATTGCATAACCCAATTGCAGCTGACAGTAATATATACACATCATACCAAGCGGAACAACTGTGTCAAACTAATGTTATTATTGATAGGTGAGGCTAGAACTACGAAATATACTTACGGTTTAAACAGATTTTTCTCTCTTCTTTTTTTAAAGTACGATTTATATAGATAGCATATAATGAATAGTTAGTGAAAAGTGAAAACTAACCTGGTCTCCGCGGCGTGGATCAACACCCAAATTTACATGTGCTTCAACAGTTTCAACAAAATTCCGCTTTGCACTAGCCTGAACAACGACTAGAAATGAAAATGTATTTAACAAACACTGAACTTATCATGGTCAATCAAAAACTGGAGAAATATAATCAAGGACTACACCTAGATTCTTAAACAGGTTACTGAAACTCATAGCATTAAGTTAAGCTCCAGGACAGAAAAGGGGATAAACAATAAAGATAATTTACTGATATTGCATTTCCAAGGAAAAAAAATCTTGCAAATACTTAATGATCTGGTGTATCAAAACAAAACATATTTCACAAGAAAGCACAGTTAAGGAACTAATACAAAATGATCCTACTATACAGCTCAAGTTATGCAATTCATTGCCCACGTTCTCATTCTTTTGGTATGATATACAAAAGAAACAAAACCTGGAGAGATACACAATGAAGTTTATGCGATAGTTCCCTACAACTGCAATTAAACTTCTGAATGCATCTATGACCAACTTGACACCCGAATAAGTTACATTTTCCAAATTATATCCCACCCCAAGTAGTTAGTTGGGATAATCAAAGATAATAAACATTTACAAAGATAATCAAAACCATTTCATCCATCCAACTGAACTCCTACAAAAATGACAACCTCATTCGATTATTTACAGCATTAGACCAAATACGGTATCTACATTGCCATAACAAACTTGAACAAATAACCACTACACTATAACCAATTACCCAGAAACGTGCGATATCGAAGTTTAAGCAATCAATTTTACAAGGAAACCTAAAGTATATACATTTGCAGAAGAGGAGAAGCTTTACACTGACCTTGACTTCTCTAATAGCTTCTTGAAGATCAAGAACAACCTTGGGCTTATTCTTCTCAGCTCTAATAAGTGTTGGAAAAGGTACTTGAATCTCCTCTTTTTGAACATTTAGAGATCTACGTATTCGATACAGATTTTCAATTTTTCTCCTCTCTTGATCCAACTGCTGATTCTCTTCATCACCTGTAGTAGAAGCCCTATCTTCTGGAAGTGGTGCTACTTTTATTGGAGAAGAAGTAGGTGTCACTGATTGAACATCCTTAACATATCGAATATCTTCTCTTGTCCAATCCCTTGATTCTACATTTGTTCCCTCTATCGCTTCACTCTCTGCAGATGGTTTTACATCATAAGAAACTGGTTTGATTGGTCCATCCACAGGAGCTGTCCTTGTGATCACCCTCTCCCTTCTGATTTCTGGAGCCTTAGAAATATTTTCATGATTTTTAGATGGATCCTTAGGTTTTACAGCATAAGAAACTGGTTTAATTGGTGCAGACTTAGATGGAGTTGAGGGAGTTGTATCTGATTCTTCATTTGTAGAAGATGATGAAAACCTATGAAACCCTAGAAATGAAGATGGCGATTTACAAAACCCTAAATCTCCAGTGAGAGACTGCTGGTGTGGAGATGAAGATGAGCGGGAGAAAAGGAAAGCGAGATGAGACGGAGGATATCGAGAGCAGTGACGACGAGCATGAGAAAAAATGAGTTCTAAGGCCATGGTTGGAGACCTCCGGGAGAATAAATTGTTCGGTTTTAGTAGAGCTTCATAGATTCGAAGTCGAAGAGCGAGGGACTTCGGGGTTTTGTAATGTGAATTTTGATAAACTGCCCCACTTCCAACTTCCGGTTTAAAAAATTGCCCCCATTATTTTCAACTTTTCAAAACCGCCCCCCAGTTATAGAATTCGTCAAAAATCAAATATTTATTGGTCAACCAAGTCAACACGTGGTAAAAACTCCACCAAATTTCCCAGTTTATCCCTTGGTTTTTACGACCTGTCGAGAGAGAGACTTTCATTTTGATTTTTCTCTCTTAGGTTTCAGTTTAGGGTTAGCAGCGGCGATTGAGAGAGAGATTTGTAGATCGTGATTGTTCTGTAATTTTAAGTGAAATCGAGAGCGATTGAGAGATCAACTACAGAAACATCACCAAAACGAATAAATTATCATCAAAAAGAATAAATCAAAATTAGGGTTTTGATAAAACTAACCTGTCTGCAACCTTCTTATTCTTTTATGTTTATAAAGTTAGGGTTGGTTAGAAATTTGGTTTGTTAAAAATTGGGTTTGAGAATTTTTTATGTTTGAAGATGAATTTTTCTAGAATCTGTAAAATTTATAAAAAAAAAAATCCTCATATAAGATAATTTGTTAACAGTATTTGATGCATGCTATTCTTTATGTTTGTAATGTATTTTTAAAAAAAATTCTTGAATTTGGGTATGATTCTAATGTATTTTTTATGATTTTAATGTACTTTGTATGCTTATTTTTCAATGTTTCAGTGGAAATACACCGTACATGGATGTAAATTATTATTGTATACAGAGCCATATTCAATTTCTATTGAAAAACCTGAACAAAGATGAACTGAGTTTGAAGATGCTTGAGCAAATGATTCGCAGTAGGTTACAACTGGAAGATATTGAAACTGTTAATTTAACGTGGATGGACAATTGAGTTGGTTGTAGCTTAATGAGTGATCAGGACTGCTTCACATTTTGGGAGAAAGGTGAAATAAATTGTAATGGTTGTTTAGAGTTACAAGTAAGGATATTCAATCCATAATGGGATACTTTGCAGGGCATTATGAACACACCTAAGAAGACTAGAGTGTCAAAGTCACCAATAGTACCAGTGAGAAGAAGCCCTAGACTGAAAGGTAAAGGAGTTACAACTTCTACTTCAAAGAATTTTTTTGGTGAGACAGGTGGTTCAAGCACCAAACCAGTTGTACTTGATACTGATGAAGATGTAAAAATGGGAGCTGCTCAAGATGAAGATATTGAAAATAGACAAGGTGATGAAGACATTGAAGATGTTGGTGTATTTAATCATGATTATTGGGTAAATCAAGTTATCCTATATAAAGAAATGAGAGCTTCTCAAGCTGATGACTATGTTGTTGAACTTGAGAACATTTGTGAGGATGAGTGCCACCCTGTAGAGGACCCCGATGCTACACCAATATACGATAATGATGAAGACAGTGATTGTATGAAGTCTGATTCAGAATAAGATAGTGCTGATTCAAATGATGATGCAAAAGAAGATAGTGGTGATTCAAGTGATGATGTTGAAGAAAACAATGATGAGGGTAATTGTTACACATTATTTCTTTATTGATTTTGGTTGCCTTATTATGCTAACTCATGCTTTTTGTTGTTGTTTAGGTAATGTTGAGAACAAGGATGATGATCCTGAATGGTTCAAGAACTTTAAGGCTGAGAGGGCATTGAACTTCCCTGATGAAGTTATTCAACTAGGAGATAAGGGAAGAGATAAGGGAAAAGATAATAGAGGTAACAGTTAGAAGTTATTGTACTAACTCAGTTTTGTTACATTGCTTGTACTAACTAATTTTTGTTGTTGTAGTAGGTACTGCTGAGATGATATCCTGAATGGTTGAAGAATTTTAAAGCTGAGAGGGCAATGATCTTCCCTGAGGAAGAAGTTATTGAAGAAGAAGATGAAGAATTGTTCCCAGAACAAGAACATGATGAACCTCTTGACCCCTCACAGATGGTGGTAGGTACATTATTTCCCAATAAAAAAGCATTTCAAAGGCATCTTAGAGACCATTGTGTACATGAAGAGCATGAATATATAAAGTAAAGAAAAGTGATAAGAAAAGACTTGGGGTTTGGTGTCCATATAGAAAAGAATGTAACTGCAATTGGTTTGTGTTTGCATCTAGATTTAAGAAAGAGTCTACCTTAAAAATTAGGAAAGTCAACCTCACACATACTTGTGAAGGAAATTTTGAGGGTAGAAATAGATCTGCAGATGCAAGGACAATGTTGCAGACTTTTCTTACTGCAAGTCTGACAATGCATTTGAAACCATGACTATTAGCTTTGGGGCAGCAATTAAAGGATGGCAAAAAGGTTGCAGGAATATTATTGGGTTTGATGCTTGCCATCTAACTGGTAAGCATGGAGGTGTATTACTTGTTGCAACATGATTAGATGCAGAAAACAGATTAGTGCCATTGGGAATTGGTGTTTGCAAGTCTGAAACCATTGAGAACTGGACCCAATTCATCACTGATTTGAAGCCAGCAATAAATGGTCATCCTATGCCTCCTACCTTCATCTCAGATAGGCAGAAAGGCTTACTTGAAGCTGTTGTTGCTGTATTTCCTGGCAAGCCTCACAGATATTGCTGGAGGTATGTTGATTCCTTAGTTTTCTTGTATGTTCACTGAATCTTATGTTTTTTTTAGGTTTATTAATTTGTTTGTATGAAATACACTGCAGACACTTGTATAAGAACTTTAAAAAGTACTATAAAGGACAAACTTTGAACAACTCATTGTGGAATGCTGCCAAAGCATACAATAGGCATCATTACCAGGTAATGTATATTTCCAAGCTACTTTCATTTGTTATATTTAAGCATTTTTTCCTGTCATATGTAAACATTCTTTATTGTCATATGTAAACATTTTTTACTGTCATATGTAAACATTTTTGAGTGTTATATGCAGAAACACATGGATGCTTTAAAGGCTGAAAATCCAGCAGCACATTAATTCCTTTTGGATGCTGGTCCTGAGTCTTGGTCAAGAGCATTCTTTGATGACACAAGTAAATGTGAATACTTGAATAACAGTTTTAGTGAGTCTTTTTATGCAATGATCCCACACATTAGGGACAAACCTATCTGTAGAATATGAATCCTTTATAGTTAGTTGGTGAATGCTAAATGGCATGAAAGGAGGCAAGAGGCTGAAAAATGGCCAGATGAAGGTTTGGTTCCAAAGGCAATGAAGTTGATAAAGAAGATGTGCAAGTTAACTGATCTTTTTGATGTTAATCCATGTGTTTTTGGAAAATTATATGAAGTTACATCTGTTCACAATTCTGTTTTCACTGTTAATTTGGAAGAAAACACATGTTCTTATCTTCAATGGCAGCTGAGAGGGTTTGTATGCATACATGCAATCTGTGCATTGAAAGGATACAGACCAAAATGGCATAAGTAAGTTCACTTTATACATTTTTTTGTTTGTCTTTTTGCTCTTGTTAATTATTTAATTTTGTGTTTGTTAACTATTTACTTTTGTTATTGAGCAGGTACTGCTCTCATTACTACTCCGTGGCAGCATTTAAAGTCACATATGAACCACATCTGAAACCATTGGATGATGTCAAAGATTGGGTCAAGGTAAGCACTTTAAAGTAGATCTGAAACCAGTAAAGCACTTTCTTGGTAGTTGTATATTTAATATTCCCAATATTCTTCTTTATATAACATATATGATTCCTTTAGGGTTTCATTTTTCATTTCTCTTTATTGTTTGGTTTCAGGTAGAGATGGAGCTAAACCCTCTTAAAAGTGGCAGGAAAACAGGAAGGCCTAGAGTTAAAACAAGGAGGGCATATGATGAACCTCCACCATATCCCAGAGTCTATAAATACCGCATGTGTGGTATTGGAGGCCACAACAGTATGGGATGTTCTGGTGGTGGTGTTGGAAAGAACTCTAAAGCACCAAGACAAAGAACTCAAATTGATGGTGCAACTCTCACAAGCTTTTATACACCTGCAACAACTTCTTCAAGATCTAAGAAGAGGAAATCATATAATACTCCAGGTGCATCTAATTCAAAACCAGCTAAAACTAAGAAGCAGAAAGTTTCTCAAAATTTCAGAAATGTTAGATTTGTTAAACAAACAGTGAGCCAGACTATGACATATCCTAAAGGAAAGACAAAGAAACCTAGCAAGGCAAAGAAAGACTAAAGTTGCAGTTTCCTTTTTCTTGTATCTTTTATGAATGGTTAATTTATGAACTTTTCAAGTTATTGTAAGGATGTAACTGGTTGTGAACATCTTTTGTTATGTAAGGATATGAAATGTAGTAATATTAGTTCTTAAAGCAACTTCTTACATATTACATATGGAGGTTTTTTCCTAATTGCTTACATATGGCAGCCATTTGGGTTGCAGATTCTCTAACCCTGTCTTTTGCAGCAGTGAAGAGGGCATCTGAAGCCCATCTAAAAGATTCACAATCTTGACATGCAAGGTAAGTTATGTTCTTATTGTGTTGATTTTTGCACATCTTCAGTATGAGTTTGGATTTACAGGTTGCAGAAAAGCAAACCTGATTATGCAGTGGACAACCATTGTAGCAGTGGTCTTCTTCTCCACAAGCACAACAACTTTTTTTTGATGGTAGCATAATGTCCTTGGCTTTACAATGGTCTAACGCATCTTCAAACCATTCAAAGTAACTGCAGGTAGGTATTGTGCACTTGAAAAACATTTTTTCATAGTTTTCAGTTGTTGTAAATCTAAGTAATGCTCTCACACCAACACATGAAATATGCTTGCACATTGAATACATCCAATGACATACTTTTGTGTCATGATTTCCTTGTTTACACATTACACAATCAATCATGCCTTTTTTTCCTTATTCTTTTTGTTGCTACTGCTTGGAGATTCTTTCTGACCACTACCCATTACTTGTTTGTGTTTTCTAAATTTGAATTTGATGATTAACTTAAAAAAAATATGGCTTGATTGAAATAAATGAATTAGGGTTCTTCTCTGGTTTTTATAGGGTGGAGAAGATGAAGATAGCCATTTTTTTGTCAGCTAAATCATGGTCGTTCATTTTGTGTGCACATGATCATGCCACGTGTTTTCTAGCCGTTATGTTACCTGAATCCGTGTGAGTTGCATGTGCAAAGAATTTCCAGCCTTGTTACTGCTGTGCGTGTGAGATGCACGCGTAAGGGGTACAATTGTCATTTGTAAGGTGCCAGCTGGCACTTAACCCCCCCTAAAAGCCGTTACCCGTTTTTTGAAGGAAAAAAACGGGGCACTTTTGAAAAGTTGGAAAAAACGGGGGCATTTTTTTTTTTGCTATATTCAAAAGTGAGGCACTTTATCAAAATTACCTTTTGTAAATTACAGGTAGAGCTGCACAAGACCCGCCCAACTTACCTGAACCTGCCCATACCCGCTAAACCCGTGGGTTTTTAATCCTAACCCGCCCGCAGCGGGTTGGTAGTTTTTTTTTTTTTTTTCAGGAAGAAAATTCATTGAACTTAAGTAGATCTTACATCATAATCTTGAGTAATCCAACCTTGGATATCTGAAGGATACTTATCAAAGTATTCAAAACTTAATTTTGTGGACGCATATTTTTTGGCGATTTTATCAGCCACAGCATTAGAAGTCCTCCTAACTGAGTTACATTTCCAGTGCCTAATTTTATTCAATAAAAACTTATTGTCTAATACTAAACCTTGGTTCATCCAATAAACATAGGGGACATGTTCATTAATGGACTTAATCAAGACTTCACTGTCAGATTCAAAAACTACATGAGTAAAACTTCTTGTAACTGCCAGAGAAACATCTGCCATTAAAGATCTGCATTCCAGCTCCTCCACCTATATTCCTTGCATCATTCCTCCATTAAAGTATAAAAACCCGTTATAGTTGGGTTGGTAGTTGGTATTAGATAAAACCCGCCCGCAAAAACCCGCTATAGTTGGGTTGGTAGTTAGTACATTAGTACTTGTTTAAGCTTCAAAATGAAGACTTATGTTTAGGATTTGATTTTTTAAGTAATTAAGAACTTAAGTAAGAAGTTGTCATATACCTTATATTTCTCTAGTTTGCTCTTGAATTCCCCAAATAAACGTCCGTCTACCCTTATCATTTTCCCTTATTATTAGTAATGTATCGACTGATCATTTGGAAATTATTGCCTGTTAGGATTGAGACACGTGTCTGGTTTAGATTAGTTATTATTAGGGTTTTATCTTCCAATCATTGAAGTATTTAATTTGTAATGAAACCCCTGTTTTAGGGTAAGTATGAATTAATAAATAATTAGGTTGTTACGGCAGAAATTACTATTATTCAATCTCCTTCCGTCCCATTTCCGTTCATTTTCCGTTGAATCTCACTATCAATCGTATTAAGAACATTACAACTAGCATCAGAGTCGTTCCGTCCTAGCATCATGGTGGCTCAAACTTGCAAGGAGCTACAAGAAACCAACATCAGACAATAACAGGAGATCGATTCTTTACACTTGAAGGTAAATAATCTAGCTCTGCAACTCAGTACAACGTCGACGAAAGATGATTTACAGTCGATGAAGGTAAAGCTTGATTATAGTATGCAGTCACTTAAGACAGATATTGAAAAGAGTTTTCAATCTCAGTTGGAATTTTCTTTTTCTAATCGAGATCTAAACAAGGATCAAAATGGAGCTTCAGGGTCTGATTCTAGTGGATTTCATTCTAATTTTCATTATGGTGGTCGAGATTCTAATCAATTTCATCGAATACCTAAGCTCGACTTTCCTAGATTTGATGGGGACAACCCAAAAAGTTGGATCCAGAAATGTGATTACTACTTCCAGATGAACAATATACAGGAATTACACATGACAAGAATGACAGCCATACATCTTGATGGTAAAGCCAATAAATGGTATGACAATTTTTGCCTCAATAAAATTGATATTTCATGGCCATATTTCTGTGATAATGCTTGTTTCGGATTTGAAAATTATGCTCATGATAACATAGTTAGCTTGTTCAATAAATTGGCTCAACTGAGCACTGTTGATGCTTATTTTGAAGAATTTTAGTATTACAAGGCCTTACTATTAAGTGTTCATAAGGATTTCCCTGAGACATATTTCATTGCTAGTTTTATTGGTGGTTTAAAGGAGGAACGCCGAAGCTCAGTCCTCATGTTTGATCCTAAAACACTACTTCATGCTTTTTCACTTGTAAGGATGCAAGAAAAAACTCTTATCCTGCAACAGAAAACAAACAAACCTGCACATAATTTTTTCTCCCCTTTATTTCCCACCACAAAAACCTATTCTCCTACCACTACTTCACATAAATCTACTTTTGTTCCATCAACTTCATCAAGTACAAACCATGTACCTAAACCTATCCGAGGTACAAGCTAGAAAAGCACAAGGTTTATGCTTCAATTGTGATGAAACTTACAAGAGGGGACATATTTTAAAAAGCAGTATTTATGTATGCTTATAGGGGAGGAAGCTGAGGAAATTTATGAGCATAGAGGAGAGACTGAACATGAAGCTGATGAAGACCCTCCACTTGAGAGTGATATGGAAATCTCCTTACATGCGTTGTCTGGAAATATCTCAGGGGACACCAGAAGAATTCCTGGTTTTGTTAATAAAAAAGCAATCTCCATTTTAATTGATACTGGTAGCACAGTTTTATAAATTCTGCTTTGGATGCTAGCTTATATTGTTCCATTTCTTAGTTGGAATGGACTATGCAAGGTCACAAGTTTTGTGGTGATTTGAGACTACTTCCTCTAGGAGGGTGTGACATAGTTTTGGGAGCAGAATGGTTAAGGAACTTGGGTGATGTTCTATTCAACTTATCAAAACTCTGCAGTACTTTCAAACACAAAGGTAAGGAGATCACATTAACTGGTATTCTACAGAAGTCTTCACTAAGCATGATGAGTGGCTCTGATGTCAAGAATTTTTTTCAGAAACATACTCATGGCATAGTTGTCAAATTATTCTCCATTACTAGCTCCTGTGTCCCACTCACCACCCAACACCAATTACCAACTTACTCATTGAGTTCTTTGATGTTTTCACGGAGCACACCACCTTTCCACCTAAGAGAGGTTTGGATCACCAAATACCTCTCCAACCAAACTCTGCACCAGTGAATCTTAGACCTTATAAGAGGACTATTTGTCTAGACAGTAGAAAAGTATTTTTTTTTTTGCTTAATCATAAGAATTTTATTACTAAAGCCCAACACCAAAGTTTTACGAGAGGACTATTTGTCTAGATAAGCCCAGACAATAGGAATAAAACATCAAAAAATAAAAAACAGTCTAGACAGGCCCAGACTGGCTCACCCAAATTAATACAGAGAAAATTTTTTTACAAAGCTAAAATCTGAAGTAAGAACCATCTTCCCTTTCTAATGCACCTAAGAAGACATGTTTATTATGTTGGGGGAGATATCCACGCTCACCGCACCACTTGTTGTGGGAGATATCCAAACTGACAGCACCACTTGTTGGGAAAATCCAACAAAAACTAACCCACAAGAAACTAGAACTTTGGATCAACGTAGAATGAAAAATATACGATGCAAACACATATTAAAAGCAATAAGTAAAGCACACAATACTTAACTTGGTTCGGCAATATGCCTACGTCCACAAAACCGGTTACGACTTCTTTTTTATTATGGAACCACTAAATAGAGAATTACACTTAATAATTGACAAATCAATCGACAAACTATGATCCAAAATTATGTTGATCATAAACCCTAAAATAACTCTCTTGAACAAAACGCTCCAATATTACCGAATAATGTCTAACCAAACAAGATAAAACTTATCTCATATAACCGAGCTGATCTCCTTCTAAACGATGTCTCTTATAACACCAACGATGATCTTCCATCATCAACGAACAATGAGATCTTGTCTTCACTAAACGATGTCTTACACATCTCCCCAAAACCATAACGATGTACTCTTTCAACACCAATGGTGTATCTTACAACACCCGAGAATGGTCTCTCTTTTTCCCTAAAACTCCACCCCAAGAGGTGGGATGGATTCCCTAGAAACCTTAGAGAACTACATTATGTATTATCTAATTATTTACTGATTTTCCATTGAGAATTCCATGTCTAAATACATAGCCTAGACCTCCTTATATAGGAGTCACAAAATTGATTCCCAAGTATTAGTCTCCTTGGAAAAGGAAACTCTAACCAACTAGGAAACCTATTGTTATTTAGGTAACCTATCTAAATATGAAAATCATCCTAAACTAGGAAACCTTGTGTTTCTCTACACCAAGGATTTCTAGTATGTTCCGGAATTTTCCGGAACCTTCCGAAACACCGACAATTATCTAACATATTATTATAGTATATACACTCGCCCCTTCTCAGTAAAGCTCCCTTCTTGGACAATTTATCAGCTGAGAAATTTATTTCTTTATATGAATGTCTAAAAGATATACTGTTTAGATTCTTCTTTATTGTCTGCCATCTAGTGAGCACTATCCAAGGCATCCTTCCTGATGTGAAGGCTAATATCACTGCCTTTGAATCAAGACTAAAACAAACATCCAAGAAACCTTTTTTCATTGCCCATTCCCCTACTATGATCAAAGCCATTACCTCAGCTACATAATTTGTGGCAATTCCAAGACCTCCTGAAATAACACCAACACATCTCCTTTCATGATATCTGCCAATACATCCAACTTCAGCTTGCCCTGGATTCTCTTTAGCAACACCATCACAACAAATTAATATTTGAGTCACCTTAGGAAATTTGAAGAAGCATATATTCCTTCACTCTAGTACAATTCACTGGAATACCAGTTATTCCAAAAACAGAGAGTACTCGAAAGTCATATAATCCATTCCATCTCTTCCCCTCCAGTCTGATACTATATTCCTTAGTAAAACTTAAAACCTTGCATTTTACTTGCACCCAATTTAGATCTTGATCTTCAAATTTTATTTATTTATATTGAACCAGATCTCCACCATGGCAGTAAATGCACTAATTAGCCATACCTATTTAGTTACATGATTTTTATGCATCACTAACTTCAGTAGTTCCTCAAAGTTTGAAGGAATTAATAATTGAAAGATCTCACATAACCAATGCCATATTTTTTTTACTAAATAAACATTTCCATAATATATGATCCATATTATCTTGATCATTCCCACACAATTAGCATTTGGAGACAGTGTTAAATCCTTTTTTTCTAACAGTTTCTTCTGAGGCACAAGCTACTCTAAGAATTTTCCAAACATTCAAAGAAGTATATGGATGAAGACAAGGATCATATACATTTTTGGACCATGCAGCTACATGGTATTTAGTTCTGATTTGTTGAGCTGCATTGGCTACTGAAAATTTTCCAGTTATGTACTATATTAACAAAGGCAAGCGTGTCCTAGTTTTTTTATTTTTTTTCCTACTTCCAATATAATGCAACGTATGTTTGGATATCAGCAACTTATATATCCGTTGCAAACCTAAAAACCCAAATGTTGCAAAAACCTTAATTTGGTGTAGTGGCAGTCCAAATCCTTTTATCATCACCATCACCAAGATGAAGTACGTCTTCCATATTAAAAAAACGAAGTAATGCACTAGGAATTTTCCATTTTCCATCACATATGAGATGTTTAACTTTCCAGTCTTTGTGTTGTTGTATAAAATCATTATCTGGATACTTCTCAATTAATGAATATTCAAAGATCCACTTATCAGTCCAAACTGAAATGCTTCTTCCATTCCCCACCATCCATCTAGATCCATCATATACATCTTTAATTACCCATTTTAAACCAGACCAAATTGAGGATTGTTTATATGATTTAATATGGGAACGAATTAATCGGATCGATCATTAGGTAATGATGAATTCTCAAGGATGGGGTGAGTAATAGTTTTGGAAAATCCAAAATGGCTGAAGTTTTGCCATCGAATTATTATAATACTAAAGTCATACAACATATATAGTCTTAGTAGAATGGTAGAAATGATGACTAAATAGCATATTCAGTCTTCACGTATCTTTGTTGATGAAGTCCTCGTAGATATTTTTGTTGTTCTTCAACCTTCAATCGTCAAGGGTCGATTGGTGAATTCTAATATTTAACTATCGTTCCCTAATCCTAGTTTGATACTGAATTTAATGGACTATAAATCAAGATATAGTTTTGTGTAACTAACACTGAAAACACGATTGACATACCAACACTTGTGAGTTTGACCGAATTATGCTATAACAGGCAAGACGATAATCGATCATTATGAAATGATGAGTTCTCAAGGATGGGGTGAGCAGTAGACTATTCTGGAGAACCAGAACTGGTTGAAGTTTTATCCATCAAATTATTGGTTCTTGTTGGGATGTTAGAGTCCAAAAAAAACATAAGTTATTGTGTTTTTTTTGTCAAACAGGTGTTGGTCGTCTCTGTTTGCTTGTCCACTTTCTATGCAAACAAGTGGAAGGCCTTAATCTGTGTTTTTTTTTTTTTGCTCTTATATATAGGGTCATCTTTTAGGTAAGGTGGGGTGGTCAACCTCCCCATGCTCAGAAAAAGAAGGGTCCAAAAAAATATATTATTGTGTTTAAGTTTATACCCAAATAAAAATATTTATATAATTACCTTGTAAAGTGAAGCGTTAATAGCGCGAAGTGCAGTTCGCTGTAGGAAAATATAGCTAGATCGGTATATAATTTTAAATGGACAAATTGTTATGAGAACTATATCATGCACATAAGATAAGAAATTAATACTAGCTAAACGGTATCCTAACATAAATGCAATGGGTTGTAATATAATCTCGTACAGAAACTAGACTAAGAGGAAGTAGTTTCGTTATCGCTTTGTACTTCTTGGTCGTTATATCCATTTCCATGTTTTGATTAGCAAATACACATGTAAGTGCAACTGTTGCAAGAACTGTACTCAATAAAAGACTTCTATGTATCCTAACTCCGCCCCTTGTTTGAAACCAAATATAGTAGAAACTTTATAAATTAATGTTGTTGGGATCACCAGAATTTATTAATTGGATGAGATATTAATTAACCAAAATAATAATAATAATACTTTTATATATTAAAATATGCCTAAGGGGCTTTAATTAGAAAAGTAGAGTTTTACAAGAAACTGGTTGGGAGTCTCGCAACAAGTTGAGCTCCCACACCTTTTTGAATTAATAATTATTAATTAATATCTTATTAACTTATAGATAAATTTAACTTCGATCAACATATAACATAAATTTACACAGTTCAGATGAACCATTAGACGGTGATATCACTTAAGACTTGCAAAATTTGATCTAAAAGTTGGGTTATCGCAATTCAGTGAATGTTAAGATGTCCTGAATATCTGAAAGAAAATGAAGTTACGCAATTATTGACTGATGTAGAAATAATTAAGAACGTTATGGGAAAGAAGATGGTGAAAGTTCTGTAATAAATCCCCTTCAAGAAACGGGGTTGTTAACGCGGCAAATCACATCAAATAATTTCTCGTTGGGCTATGAGAAACAACACTAGAAATTCTTATAATGATAAGAACATTAGAGATGAAATTCAATGTGATATTGATTTTAGCAAAAAACAGAAGGCAATTAAATCATTTTCCAAAAAATCTTCATAAAACATTAATGTATTGAATATATATATATTAGTTAAAATTTATAATATATTATGTACATTTTTTATTAAAGTTAGGTAAATTTAAACAAATCTTTTAGTTGGCAACCTAGCAACAAGATGGGCACCAACACCTTTTTGAATAGCAATGCGTAATCTATAAAAAAAATAAAGCTACCAAATCCGCTATTAGCGTCATTACTAGCTAAACAATTTTTCAGACGCTTGAAAAAACATAAAGTATCCTCACCAAGTTCTCCTAAGGTAGATAAAGCTAAGACTCCCAAACCATGACCATGCGAAACACACTTGTCTAGGTATTTTGTGTGTTTACGCGACACCGCATTAGATATAGCTTTCCCAGGGACGAATGAGCGAATTCCTTCTCCAGTGAAGGGCGAGACACCTGTGACATCCATACAAACATCTTGTCCATTTTCCCAGTTAAGCACAAGAATATCAACAGGTTTAAAGTCTTTATCATCATCCGACAGAAAACCCAGGGAGACTTCCTTACGCGCAGGCACACCAGCTTTGTAACAAATATCAACAATTATATCACGAACAATATCATGCCGAAATTCCGGGCATATATCCTTAGCACAATGAAGCACATGATCCCCAAAAATATCCATGGATTTGCTACAACTTGGGCATAAACCATTCTCAACAAAAAGTGGGATACCAAGGCGGTAACAAAGCACGGCTCTGAACTATCTCGGACCAAGGCATTGATTGATCCCACTGATGGGTACATCCAATAAATAGTCTTGAGCATGCTTAACATGATTGCACTGCCACAAGATGGAATCTCTTGTAGACATATAAAATTGGTCTGGGATTTTCTTCTTAACTGCATCAAAATAAGTGACTGCCAAGGAGTGCATAGAAGAGGGGCAGTATCATTGACACAATAAGTAGATGGTAATACACATACCTGTATAAATCTCTGAAGTGCGAACTGATAAGCAGAACCTTTGTCTGTTGAGAATGAGTTACCAAGAATCACCTTCTGCACCGAAGTAGTCTGACTATGAGAAGCAAGGTAGCAGTAGGAGTTGGTATCAACCATGGTGTAAATACCAAGTCCACCATCTTTGATAGGCAAGGTAGCCAAACGCTGTTGTAAAGGACCAAACCCCGCACCATCACCAGTAATTAGTAGTCTCAAGTACTTAAGTAAGTGATCATCAAAAAGGTTAGTGGCTGGTTGCAGGGATGAAGGATTGGTAGTGCGTATTGCAAAATAAAGTCTGGAGACACCAGTGCAATTGCGAAGTAATAACATCTCACTTTGGGGGTCTTTGAGTTTCTTGATTGCCATCATTAATTGAACAGTTTTATTCACCCTGCTCAACATCATATCACTGACAAAGTTCAGATCTGGACTCACTGGTCCACCCAGAAGTTTGACACTATTAAATAGTCTACCAATATCAACCGGGAAAACACCATCAGATGTGCTTCTAGGATCAATAAAAGGCCAAAAGACTTCTGTTTTCTTTATATTGAGAAGATGCAAACCCCTGCAAGGTCCTTCTGTTTCAATAATGCTTAAGGCTTTGGCTACCTCCAAGTTATCACTAATAATTGTACCATCATCGAGATACCAGGCATCGAGAAGTTTGACAGCATTAGAAGGCTTTGGATACCTCCAAGGTATCACAATATATATATATATATAGTGAATTATTAATTTATATTTCTTATGAGGTCCACATAGGTAATAAAAAATGTATTGATTTATAATTTTAGCGAATTATTAATTTGGCACGTCGTCCCGGCTCGGGAACGTCTAAAAATATTATTTAAGAGAGTTTATTAGATAATCGAGTATTAATTAATGGAGTTTCTACTACATAAAAGGATAGTTGATTCGATAACGTTTCCAAAAGTAAATGTTCGTTGCATACAGGAGCATATGTAGGACTAGAAATCTGAATAAACTGCATGGAAATTCAAACAATATATGAGTTATTAAAATCAATACTACATTCCTTTAAGCTAGTTATATATGATTTCTTTGGTAGTTCGCAGTAAGTTACCGATATAAAATAAACATGGTCTCCATGTATTGACTAAAGCCGTGTGATTTTTAACAACTTGTATAATATTTATGACCAAAATAGACATACTATAAGAGATACTATATTATGCATCCAGAAAAACACCCTGTTGTAGAGAAAATTTTAGGCAAAAAAAGAAGAACAAGATGTAACCAAGGAATTCTCATTTGATAGCAACTAGTTAGATTGTTGTTGTTAATCGCGCATGTCTTTCACTTTTGTTTTTCGATCTCAAGATGTTCGTGCCTTCACTACGATTGGACTTGGTAAAGTGATTTATGAATGAGGCCTCCACTCTATCCATGAGCCTATTCACATGTAATTTAATTTCAGAACAAACCTCTAGTTTAATACATTTCATTTATGATTGTTGTTGTCAGAGCTGCCGATGTAAGAGTTATCCACCATGTGCCAGTATATCTTTGATGCATGTCTTGAAGTTATCTGCAATATAATGACTTAATTGATTACAAATGTTTCAATTTTATGATAGAAGAAAGACTCTTTGATATATATATTCGCAGTTTTATCTTACAAAAACAAATGTTTTTTTCAAAATCCGACGGCTTTGAATGGGTATTTTTAAGTTATCGACGGCTCTTATTCTTACAAAAGTTCCAAATATAAATTGTAGCTGAGAGTGAAGCCACCTTTTAAGCATAATCCAACGGTTGAGACCCGTTCTTGCACTAATTCTCCTCTTCGGTTACAAAAACATTAATAGGATTTTTCTTCCATTTACATAAATTCAAGTTTCTTCGTCAACTCTCCTCCCATTATTCTCATTTGATACTCATGAAAACTCCTTCATAAGCAATTTTCCTTGTTTGAGCAAAACTCACGGTTTCTACATATTTTCACGGTTTCATGAA
The DNA here is from genome assembly GCA_023529315.1 of Papaver bracteatum. Classification (NCBI taxonomy): domain Eukaryota; kingdom Viridiplantae; phylum Streptophyta; class Magnoliopsida; order Ranunculales; family Papaveraceae; genus Papaver; species Papaver bracteatum. Next base: position 983,260 of record JAJJWX010001081.1, on the reverse strand, counting down.
AAATAATAAAATAGGGAAAGGTGTTGCGGGACCGGGATACCTAGCCGGCCTCCCATGCCCTATTCGTAGCCGGTCCCACACCTTACAATCCATTGTTTTCATAATTATTATTTTCCTCATATCATGAAACTTGAAAAGACGAGGGTAACCAAATATACCTCAATCTAAAAAAAATCCACTTATAAGTCCTTTCTCCGAAAGTGATTGTCTATGGACTGAGTCGAGACAATACAACTAATCGGTTCACACTTCGTGTGATCGTCTATGGGTACGAGATCAAGACAATACAACAACGAAGTATGTTTACTTGATAAAAGGTTCAGACTTAACCAAACACAATAGGATTACTATCAAGTAAATAGGAATTAACGTTTGTGTATTTTATTTCTAATTATAATAAAAACAATTATAATTGCGGAAATAGAAAAGTAAAAGACACAACAAGATTTTGTTAACGAGGAAACCGCAAATGCAGAAAACCCCGGGACCTTTTCCAGAATTGAATACTCTCAGGATTAAGCCGTTATACAAAATCAAACCAACTTCGTATAGTTGAGACCAAGCAACTAAACCTATAGTTCACCTAGTTCCGTCTGTATTACCGCGCCTCCAACTTGTAATAAGTCACGTACTTGAAATAATTCCTTTGGTTCGTATTCCAAATAGTAAAGGAACAACAAATCTGTTTGGTAACAACTCTTTTCAACCAAGTGATGTGAGTTCGACAAAAGGCTCTTCCGTTTATCCAAATAAACTAATATGTCAGGTCCTTAGGTCATCCATCATCCCATGTAGCCGTCCACTCCTTCACTCAGTGGCCTATTTTTAATAAATTATCAATTGATGAACAATTGATCAGAATTAGGGTTTCGAACAAATGCTTTGCAAATCATGATTTCGAGCAATTTCAAACATAAATAAGTTTATGATTGACCCAGCAATCAACATCTGGATTAATTATATAATATTTGGTAGGCTACCAATATTTTAATTAATATTTTATTGGGTCATGTTACCAATAAATAATTCGCCGAATTGAGCAATACTTGCTCAATTGCTCGAATATTGATCCAACTATCAATATTCAGTAATTTATCAAATTGAGCAATACTTGCTTAGTTGCTCGAATATTGATCCAACTATCAATATTCAGTAATTTATCGAATTAAGCAATACTTGCAATATTGATCCAACTATCAATATTCAGAAATTTGTCGAATTGAATATTGATCTAACTATCAATATTCGAAAATTCGTCAAATTTACAATATTTGCTCAGATGAGCAATATCAACATTTAATCCATGAATCACTGAGCATTCGTCAATCATGCTCAATTCAACAAAACCTAGACTCACTGTCTAATCAAGTCAACGACTGACTAATCAAATACACGTCTGCTTTGCAGACTCCACGTTTGTGAGATTCAATCACGTCACATGGGGGATATCAATTAGGGTTTTGGTTTGGCGGCCTACAACACGTGTGTTCATCCACGATGAGAAATGTGAGTAAGTTGTGCAAGCGGTTGAGGGAGTTAGCAAAGTAGTGGGTGGACGATCAACCAAGTCTCCACACGACACGGAACTGGTTTTACCACGATCTCCCACTTTCCCATTCTTTCACTCAAGACACCGTCATGCTTACTGGGATCAATGTGTTTACTATTCTGACAATATAAATAAGTTTTGAATCGATAAATAAAGACATCAACATTCGTCTACACAACAATTCTCGATTGAAACTTATTTCCAGAACTTAGCAGTTCATCAATTTGCAGAAACCCATAACACATCCACAATCCTTGATCATCATTGATCCCACACAATTCTCAGCTTCCCTCCTACAGATCAATCCATCTCCCTCTTTGTGACCGAATTGACTCTGGAACGACCATTGACTTGGTTTAGGCTGGAGTCCTACAGATTGATCTCTCGAACTCAAAGCACTCTCGTGCAGTGCATCTGTGTGAGGTTAAGCAGTTTGCTCGGTTGAGGAGTCTCGCACGAACCATCGTCTATTCACTTTCCTAAAAAACCAACAAATCGTTTTTCCCCACCTACAACAGTAGAAACTCTATATATTAATAATCTCCACATATTGATATAAAATATAGTCCCGATTTGTAAAATCTTACACTATCGACTTCTATATATTAATAAATTTTTGTGTGCCCAGAAGTATTCATATACGGAGGTTCTACTGTATATTAAGTGTAGTAGTGGTATTAATCTTGTTGTTGCTTAATTGGTTCCTCATTTTTGTATCGAATGTTCGACCTTCCTCACATAGGCGCAAGAAAAGATCCAAGGAATGAATTCCCAACAAATTTCCCCATCAATAACACACGTTGGCGAGAAGCTGTGTGAATCAAGCAGAGACAAGAGGAGATAATCAAGTATCGTTTGGGTAATACGCGACAATATCTCTGGATACGTTCACGTGACTATAACCTTGGATCAACTGCATCGAAACCCTATGCCACCGTCAAAGTTCTTATGGACATTGTAGTCGTGCACTGGCACATTGATAACTTTTTTCACTCCCCGCCGGATATCAGAGAAAGACCACCAGTCGGTATACTCTACATGGCATATGACCATCACTTCTTCTGTTTTGTTTGCTAAATTGCTCCGGACTATAAACCTTTCAGAGGCGCACAATTTGTATGGTAATGCTACTATTAAGAACAAGGATTTAGAATGACTTTGTCTTGACTCTCTTGATGTTCATTTATAGCGGATAGAGAGCGAGAGATTTCGAGTTGAGTAGTAAATTGAACAAGGATCGATTAAAAAGCTAATAAAATCCGTTCACAGCTGCATGTGTATGGTTTGATGTTGCATTGCTGCATGTGTAAGGTTTCATTTCGAATTTATAAACTGATGAACATTTATGAATTGGCGTTTCGATACCATGTTTTACTCATACTGCAATGCATGTGTCAGTGTCATGGTGCATGTGTGAATGTCATGGTTCGCTAATACAAACAAGCTTGGTAAAGGGGCGTCATGAATTGGTAGAGGGGCGTCAAGTGTAATAGCAATGTCCTTTTTATTGGTTAGGGGGTGTCCTATAGGGGTGTAGAATGACTAGATTACCCCTTTCATCTTAAATTAACCAAAATCAAATCAATTTTTTTAATTAACCAAAATCAAATCAGTTTTTTTTCATCTTCTCTTCTCCTCCATCAACCCTAACCTCCATTAAAACCGAAAATGTCATCGTCTTTGATTAATCGGCGATTTGAAAGATGTTTGGAAAAAACCAGTTAGGGTTTAGTTTATTGTGTTGGATTTAAGTTAATTTTGTATCAAAAATTAGGGTTTTGAATGAAAATTGAAATTGAAATTTTTGGGTTTATGCTAGTTACGGTTGGTAATAACTCAAATACGAACCGTAACTGTAGATTGGGTTGATGTTACGGTTGGTTTAAACTCAAATACCAACCGTAAGTTCTTAGTTTTGGGAATATGTTCGATTCGGTTTTTATTTGCATCATATTTATCAACCAGTAATTGAGTTACGGTTTGAAACTCAATTAAACTTACCAACCGTAAATCATCCTGAATGTTAACAACTTATCAAATAGTTATGTACGGTTCAAAAGTTAAGATGACTTACCAACCGTAAGTTAGTTACGGTTGGTTTCTATTCATTTGTTACCAACAGTAACTGGGTTTACGATTGGATCTTCCCCAAATTTAACCATTACGGTTGGTATTCGATAACTTACGAACCGTAACTCTTAGTTACGGTTGGTCACGAGCAAAATTGCAACCGTAAGTTCTTCTGAAAATTCAAAATTTTGATTTTGTTATGTAATTTAGATAATTTTGAGCGAGAAAAAGCTAAATGGAACTAATTTAGAAGTATATCGGGTCACTGGAATCACTCATTTTGGTGGAGTGAATCAAAATCTAGGGTTTCACAAATATCACATAAGTTTTCTTCTCCTCAAATTTTTTTTTTATAACTCTAAAAATCTGATTTTAGAGTTATAATACACTAATCTTGATTATCAACACTAATCTTTATAATCAACACTAATCTTAATTATCATTGCTAATCTTGATTATTAACAATAAGGGCTAATTAGTCATTTACAGATTTTTATTGATAAGGGGCACTTGAATTTACTTCTAATGACCTTTTTTTGTCTTATTAGTTTGACGCCCCTCTACAAATTCATGACGTCCCTTTACCAAGCTCCAATACAAATGGTCGTATGAACAAAATTTATCCTTGTTCACCCTTAGCCAACCAGGTTTTTCCTTATTGGTTAGCCCCTTGCTTGTTCGCAAAATTTGTAATATCAAACCTTCCCATATAGTTTAGAATCTTTCAACGGTCTTACAGTTGACGGTCCCACTCCCGCCAGATGAAACTCCCTCCTCTCCTAATCATGATGTCCTTCCTTTGTGTCTTTCATCAATTTTTTTAAAATGCATAACAAAAGATTCTCATGTTGAATTAGCAAGTTTCTTAATAATCTCTTCTCAATTATTATTATTGAGTTGAAGAATGAATAACCCAGAAAAAGCTCAACATCATCAGTTGGATGAGTTTGGTAAGATAGTTGTTGTTAAGACGCATTCGGAAAGGTCAGCCTTCTCATTTTTAATATTTTTTTTCCCATTGAATATTTTTTTTCGCTTACTTTTTACTCTTATTCACCAATACCTAATTCTTAACTTCTTTTCGAATTCAGTACAAGTCTGCTTTGCGGTATTCTATTGAATATTTTTCGTTTGGGCTGTTCTTATCAGCTTAGTTCATTAATCCATGTCAATAAACTTAATATTCAGCTTGTATGCTGTAATTGGTAGTTGCCTTTTGTTTATTAAAAACTCCAGCAGGTATGGTTATTCAGATTTTTCTGTTTATCACTTTGTGTTCTTTTAAGGAACATAAGCTAAAATTGAGCAGTTTAGATTGTTCATCTGTGTTTCCGTTTCCAAACAAAGTCTGGGTTTATGGGTAAACAAGGTCTCCTAAAGTCGTCTTATGGGATGAGCAATTGTCAGATTAGATGTAGTGAAAGTTCGCCAGGAGGTGATCATATAAGTGGGAAGAGACCATTAGAGGGAGAATACTTGTCTAACAAAGCTGGTATACATCATGGGTCGAAAAATGATAGCATACCGTGTTCTTTTGCATCTAAAGGGATGTATTCTGGTCGGAGGCAGATGTTTTTTCTTAGTCATGTGAGATCAGTTGCTGTAGTTGTTGCGTTCATGGGTGCTCTTTTCTTGTTGGATTCTCTTATGTTTTCCATAATTCATTCTATGAATCTTCAAATTAGTCCGTCCCAGGATGGGTTACAGGTATGGTTTCAGCTAGTTTCTTATATCAGTTTCAAATTAGTTTCTTACCGAGTCATTACTGCCAACACTAATAGTCAGCGTGGAATTATGTAGCTCGATCATGTTGGCTTCCTTATTTGGTTTTCATGGTTCTCTGCCCTTAAGATGTAGACATTTGGTGATAATTCTCAGTTAACCGAGTCTATGTTTTCTTGCATGTGTTTCTGAAGGATGACCATGGTGCTTATGATAAACAAGAACGGACACCTGTAGAGATGTATAGTCAGCTTCTTAATCTGGCTTCAACTGATCTTACAATGGTTTGTTACATGAGAAACAGTACTTTAAAGGGGTGCTGTCAATTTGCATATGCTTGTGTGAGTACATCATTCGCCTTTTAATATATGTTGCTTTAATATGCTACAGAAAGGTACCGAACCTGACTTATCGACATTGTGGGAGGAACCATATAAAGAACAGGCATCTGCATGGACACCTTGTGCAGATAAACAGGGTTCAACACATCAAGGTGTGCTTGAACTTTCTCTTGAGAAAGCTGTCTAACAACTGCTGATAATTCACTACTTTATACAAAGACAACAGATCATTAACAATGCGTAATTGTTTATGTTGGGCAGGAAAATCTCCAGTAAACAATGGATTTTTATTGGTCAGTGCAAATGGTGGTATCAATCAACAACGAGTTGCTGTAAGGCTCTTAAAGAACTGCTTATTTCCTTCCTTTTTGTGAGCATGTCTTATTTTTCTAGATTTCATGGTTGGTGGATTATACGTGCAAATTGTGCCACTATCATATTCTCATTTCATTTTTCACTGATAGAAATATGTCTCATTTAGCTTATTAACATCATTGGACAGAAAAATATTTGATTCTTGCAGGTTTGCAACGCTGTTGCTGTTGCATCATTACTTAATGCAACTCTAGTAATTCCCAATTTTCTCTACAGCAATGTATGGAACGACCCAAGGTAATTATGTTTAAAGTTCATAATGGAATTCAGTGTTCTTGTTTGCTTTCATTCTCTCTCATATACTTACGCTCATTGAGACCATATGAAGATGCATCACCGGATATTTTTACTTTTTGAATGACTCCTTTCCTTGGAGATTATCTTCGCCAAAGTACTGCAATTCGATTCAGCCTAAGTTGTCAAAAATAGCAGACTTAGGTTCAATTTCCGTGTGTCAAATAGATTTCATAAGTTTGTAATTTAAGAAATAGAATGCTGTCAATAGTCCCACTACCAACCCATATCTAATCGGGTAACCTCATAGAATGCTGGTAACCCATATGCCAGCTTGTTTTCAGATGGTTTGTCTGTAGAAACTGGATGCTTAGAATATTTTTTCATATTTTAATATATGCAGCCAGTTTGGAGATATCTATCAAGAGGAGCATTTCATAAATACAATGAAGGATGAAGTGAATATTGTAAAGGAGCTTCCTTCTCATTTGCAATCTCTAGACATTGAAGAAATTGGAAGCCTAGTATGTTTGATCTCTTACAGAATATCTTCCTGTATTATGTTGATAAATTGATATTTCATGCATTACACTAGCATCTGAAACCTTCTTCCTCTTTGATCAGATAACAGATGCAGATATTGTGAAAGAAGCCAAGCCTGCCGACTTTATCAGAATCATACTTCCAATCTTACAAAAGAATGGAGTAGTTCACTTCCTTGGCTTTGGCAACCGACTGGGTTTTGATCCACTGCCCTTTAATCTTCAGGTTAGTGAACAGGGCCAATGATTTCATATTCATAAGAGATAACAGACGTGTAAAGAATTTTCCAAGATACAATTCTATATGGTGTACACAAACACACACTCTTCTTATTGTTACTGAAACACATGCCGAAGTTTATTACAGAGAATGAGATGCAAGTGCAACTTTCATGCCTTAAAGTTTGTACCTAAAATCCAGCAAGCCGCTTCATTATTGGTTAGTAGAATACGGAAGACGGATACTGCTAGGAGCCTATTAGACAACCAACTACTTGGTAATTTCACAGGAGATACTCCTTTGAAAGGAAACTTCGCTTCAAGAGAACCTTCAAAATATCTTGCACTGCACCTGAGGTTTGAGATAGACATGGTAGCATACTCATTATGTGCATTTGGAGGAGGAGAAGATGAGGCAAAGGAGCTTGAGGCTTACAGGAAAATTCACTTTCCAATTGTTTTCGAGCGCTTGAAAAAAACAAAGTACGTTTGTGGTGTTTCCGTAGATCTTGTATGTGGCAGAAATGATAATTCACAAGTGATTTGAACTTAGTATTAAACATAGAAAAGGGAATTATGATTAGAATGTTTCTCTGTGATTATCTGTTGTCCTGACACGGTTGCAGGTCTGTGTCTCCAGCAGAACTGAGGAAGTTAGGTAAATGTCCACTGACGCCAGAAGAAGCTGGACTTGTGCTCTCTGGTCTTGGTTTTAAGCGCAGTACTTACATCTATCTTGCTGGGTCTGGTATATATGGTGGAAATTCTAGAATGCATGCTCTGACTAGGTTGTATCCTAATTTGGTCACAAAGGAAAATCTGCTGACACCATCTGAACTTGCACCGTTCAGGAATTTCTCCTCTCAGGTAAATTTTCAAATCCAGTTCGACCATATTTCATTTATCCTTATGTCTCATAGTAAAACCAATGGGGAGGTTTGACAGTACTTTTGGAAATGCAGTTAGCAGCTCTGGACTTCATTGCTTGTGCAACTTCGGATGTATTTGCTATGACTGATTCAGGCAGTCAACTTTCCTCACTCGTGTCTGGATACAGAATTTACTACGGTGATGGTCAGGCTCCTACTATAAGACCCAACAAGAAAAGACTTGCAGCAGTTTTAAAAGAAAACGGCACAATCAGCTGGAATAGATTCCAAGAAAGAGTAACGAAAATGATCCAGGAAGATCAACGGGTGAATGTAAGAGGATTTGGCCGAAGCGTATACCGCCAACCAAGGTGCCACGAATGCATGTGTAAGCTACACTAGTTTCTGTAAATATGTCAAAACACCAGAAATTTTTCCCTACAATTTTTTCACTGCAGTTGTACATGATTATAGTCTTGTGGTGTCACCTTTTGTGTATCATATGTATGGAGGCACCCTTTGTACTTTAGAATACACAAATGTCATACCCTGTTGTTTTTATGAACTTCAAGCATTGATCTTCAACTTGTAAGTCTTGTGTTATAATTTCAAGCGTCAAGGTGCCATTTTGACTGTAAATAAATGTAAAATCTTGATAAAGAAATAAATAACAGTTTTATTTGATTAAACCACACTGATATACAATAAAAATCAGTGCAAAAATTAAAGCAGCGATGCTACTTTTGGCCTAAGAACATACAAAATTATGCCTTCATAATCTTTTCCATTGAGACGTCAGTGATCATTGATATCCTCTTTTTACTATCTAGCCAAACTAGTTTCACCTTTTTCTCAGTTCATTCTTCTTTCATGGCATGAATCATGCCGGGGGGAAGAAACGGTTGAGGTTGAACGGTAGAGTGTAAAATTCCTCATTCCTGCTATCCCCTTTAAATGTTCGGAATTTTACCCACCATGGCATTCCTCTGTCTCGTGCAGCATCCTTATAATCGAGTGTATTGTCAAGGAAAACAGCGACCATCAGAGCCACAGTCGGGGCCGAAGAAAAGATGGTATTGATGATGTCGTTGAACTGCATAGAAAACAAATAAATTCAATACAGTTGGCTAGAAATTTTCAAACTACTCTTAGATGACAAACATTTAACTAGAAAACACACCCATCCAGCCCCAGTGTGGGAAGGGCCATGATTAGCCTGGGCAGTGAATTCGCGGAAGTACTCGGGAACAGATAGACCAAGGAAGAGTGACACGCCTACTATGAACAAGTTTCTCATTGAGTTCATGTTAGTGAACTGCAAAAATGACAGCCCAACTGATGCTGATACAAACAAAGAGAAGAACAATCAGTTTTGGAGCAAAAGAAGACTGTGAATTGATGATTATACCTGGAGTGACTAAAGTAATATCTACATACCAACAAGTCCAAACAACACGCAGTAGATTGCGGCAAATATGGTGAATGGAATTGACGCGAAAAGAGCACCAAATTTCCCTGTTTGTTTCAGAAATAGTTGCGTTAGAAAAAAAATGAAGAGTTTTCTGCCATAGAAGACAGAAATTTTCACTTACCCAAGATTGAGAAGAATATCATGAAACCAGCTGCAATTTGAATAACTCTTCGACTCCCGACTCGTGTAGCTCCCAGAAGACCCACATTTTCACTACAATGGAAAACCAGCCCCACAAATTGAGAAAATGAAGAAAACTCGACGAAACAATCGATGTGCAGAAGTACAACAATGACTTACATAGACACGGTAGAACCAGTTCCGGTTCCAAACAGCCCACCCAATAGAATTCCAATTCCCTGTTTGTCAATCAAAATTTATGTTGCAATTTAGACGATGTTCATTTTCGTGGTTAAAACATGGTTTTGAACACAGACTTTCAGATTCTGTCAAAGCATAACAAGTTGGTTCTTACCTGCCACCCGATCCCACGGCTAAGAACATAAGCTGGAGGAGGTGTAGCACTTGCTAGCCTGGAGGCAGCCTTGTAGGCGCCAGTTGACTGCAAATTACAAAATGAAATTTATTGTCAGAAATTTTCCCTTGTTTGTTGTATTCTATACTTTGTAAGTATTCTTTAAGCACCTCTATCAAAGATACAAATACAGCAGCCATCATTCCAAATGCATGACCGGCATCAAATGTAGGTGCACCCCATTGAAGCGGATATGGGATTTTGATCCTGCATTGCGAAAAACATGTGTAATCAGTTCCAATATTGCATTAAGTTTTAGTAAATTGGAACTAATTATCAAATCAGTTTCATACCATGGGGCAGCGGAAATGAGATTCTCCATGTCAGTTCTGCAGTGAACTTGTGTCAAGTGTGGACGGTGTTTGTAAGCTCCACTTGCAGTCAACAACTGTGCATAAGCCCATATAATTGCGATTGACAGAATGAGGGAGAAACGTTCCATAATGGGCAAGTGTTTTGCCTGCAAGTTCTTTAAGTACTGTATATAACAACCAAACAAAGAGGTGAAAAACTAGTATTAAACATCTTTTGGTGGCAATTTTATTCCAAGAAAAATGTGCAAATAAATTAAAATCTACCAAATACCTGCGATAAACCTACGAACAAAATGAGCATTGGAACCCCAATTTCTACACACCCTCCAATCTGATTTCAGCCATTAAACCAAAATTGTCAAAACTAAGAAAGAAAGTAAGAAGGGTACTTTGGGAAATAAGCTACTCTGATAGAATTTAGCGTTGTGCAGTAATGTACCAGGGGGAAGCCTTTGTCAAATAAACCAAAACCCACTAATGAAATTACTGGAACCATTCCAAGTGGACTGAAAAACCTGCACAACAGAAAATGATGAAATTTAGTTTCTATCAAAAAAGAATAAAACCAGCTAGACTTCACTTAAACAGCACCTCGATTATGCAAATGCACAACATTTGAGGTGAATATTGTAATAAAGTATGTGTTTGTTTACCTAGAACAAATCCCCCATAACTGACTGTAACCAAGAATGATTTGAATACTTGATGCTACTATCATAGCACCTTGAATTGCTCTCATTGTTGCCAGAAATCTCTGCAAAAAAACAAAAACAAAATGTAATTAATTAATAACTAAGAAAATTAATCCTAGTTGTACCTGGATTCTAATGTCCCATCCTGGGATAGGATTAGCCCAAACCAGATAAATTTCAAGATGCTTCAAAATTTAATCTAAGAAAAGAAATTGGAAAAAAGAAAAGAAGAATAAAGGTAAAGATAAAAAGAGAATATAGGGATTATATATGATTCTAGTGGAAGGGAAATGGAGAATTCTTTTAAGAAAACCAACCTGTTGAGGATCAACAATTTGTCTCAAATTGGAATCATTGATAATAGACATGATTGGTACTACAAATGCATAAGAACCTCCCATGACAGTAGGCAATCTTGTCCCAAATAATGTTTGTATCAAAGTATTAATTCCTCCAACAAATAGTAGTGTTTGAAATACCCTCACTTTATCACCCTGCAGAACCCCAAAACAAAAGAAGAAGAAACTAAGAACACCATTCAGTACATGGTGGTGTAAATCAAGTGTAAGAAATACACATTGATTACTTACATCTGATCCTCCCATTGCTGGAACAAGAAGAGTTGGAATCATAACTGCAGTTCCTAGAGCTAATATATAGTGTTGGAATCCTAAAGCAATTGCTTCTCCTGCAACAACACAACAGCAAAACTGAGTGAAAATGAAAAAAATTGAAGAAGACTAAAATGATTTATTTACAAAGGGATGATTTAAACATACCCCATGAAGGATTTGAATCAATGCAATATTCAAACCCTTGAAGTTGATCCATGGGTTCATGATGACTTATTACTTCTTCAACTTTTGGTGCTTCAGCCATGATTTCTTTGAGTTCTTTGCCACTTCTCTCTGCTGAAACCTGGGGTATCTAAGACAACCCACCACTGAAAATGATTGTGATAGAAAGCTCAAGATGATGAGAAAGCAAAAAAAAGATGAAGTCTAGAGAGAGAGAGAGTAAAAGTAGTGAAATAGTTGCGAAGGATAAAAAGAGGGAAAGAAGAGAGAGACCAGAGATGATAACACTTGCCGCCCACTTAACTCTTAATTTTATACTTCTCTTTTTTTTTTAGGGAGAGGGCTTCTCATACAACCTTGAATTGACCGTTGTCTTTTTTATTCCTAAATCACCCCTTAAACTCTTCGAACTTGAAAGTTACCGTTGCTTTTGTTTTGTTTTTTTTACCCTTGTTGGTACCATTTTAAGCCTTTTTAAATACTATATAAGTGTACTCGAACTAAAAACGGTTTTTAACTCAACACCAGTTTATAACTTTTATGTGTTTCTCTTTCTTTCACTTCTCTTTGGTCCAAACTCTTTAGTACTGTGCGTGGTTTAACTAGATTCTGTTGAGATGAACTCATGAACACATAGTTATACAGAACCCACACGCATCTGACGGCTTACAGGAACTCACTGTTAGTAGCTCTAAAGGGCTAATTTAAGTTTACATGGCAATGGTCAAAAGATTACAGACATATTGTAACCTGTTTTGTGGTTGTTGATGATTTTATTGCGGAAGCATTCAAAAGATGGGGTAGTGTGCATTAAATAAAAGAAACTACCCATATCTTTGCATTAAAAATGCATACTACTCATCTATAAAGAAAGATATATTCGTGCATGTCTTTAGCCTTTACTTTAAGAACCCCGGTTCCTTCCACGAGTAGTATTACCCTTCTAATTATAATGAATAAGATAAAAAATAATATTTTTTTGGAGAATATTAAGAAAAGCACTGTTAGCGAGGGTGTTGAGTGTAACTAATGACATGCTAATGATGCATGGGACAACAACACCTTGTTATTCAAAATGATTCGCACTGATTTTTAATTACTAGTATTACTAATTATAAATTTAGAGACGTTATTGCAACATTGTCATTTGTTAGTTGAGGTATATAACTTTGTTTTACCTAGAAAACTAGTTTGAAGCATGTTCAAGTACTTTATTTGTTTGTTACTATGTTTTCTAGCTAATTACTGTAATTAGTAGTACAAGATCTGTTTTAATCTTCTTATATTAGCTCTATATAGTAATTAGTGACTCAGACCAAACTCAGCCTCTCTTAAACTACTAGTCTAACGTCTCTATTTTTCTTTCATGCCAAGACAAACACGGAAAGCAGAACAGAACCAACCAAAAATTCCTACTCACCACTCAGATCTTAACACTATAGATACAGCTTGTGCAGTTGTATAATAAATTCATATTTCTCTTTTCTACCGATACATAAAGAAGTAAACAGTATGTGCTCTTTAACTCTTTCCTGTTGTGGCAGCAAATTTGAATGTCATCATAGTTTTTATGTGGAGAAGAATTTGACGTTGAGATAATCCAATGAGAAAGGCCAGAAACACTTCTCAGGTAGAGAGAGAACATATCTTTCAGAAAAACGACAGTTCATGGATCTTGCAATTTAAGTTTTTTTTTTTTAAATAATTCAGGTTTCGATATAAAATATTTTCTTCGTTGAGGCAAGTAAGTGTATGTGAATTGTGCACCAGCTTAACACCGGGTGCACATTCTCATCTTTTCATCCGTAGTTCTATTTGATAAGTTTGCCTATACCCTTCCTAACAAGTAACAAGCTATTACCTCCGTTGTTAGAAAAAAAATACTGCGACTTTCTTAAGAACAATCAATTGGGATTTTTTTTTTTAATTTGGGGATATTTTACTATAGCTGCCGGCATGGTTTTTTAATATCGGCAATTCATCGATCATGCCGGCATATATCCCCAATTAGTCCATGTATCCCCAATTTAGTGTTCTTTTTTAAGTACAATCTCATTTTTGGTGTCACAAATTTGCGGTCCTCTAAGTATTTGAATACCATACAACAACTCCTTGCCCCACTGTTACTAGCTAGTAACATGCGCATATGTTCAAGATCTACGTAGACCTTAATGTTATTACATATGCCCCACTGTTAACGAACGTTTAGCTATTTAGAATCTAGGATTCCAGAACTTGTGATGGTAATCAAGTATCAAAGACAAAGTAGTTCATTGTTTTGGGACAAGTACTAGGCTGCCTGTAATTGGGACATTTCGTAGTGCTTCTGTTTATGTCCTTGTGACTTGTGAGATTGGGATAGGAATAATATGCAATCTTACGGTTCTAAGCTATTTCAACCCGTAGGAGGAGAGTTCTCACGGAAGTAGCCTTATACTGGTAATCGGACCCCTTTTCAGTGTTTAGAGTTCGATTGCCTGCTTACACCAATGAGCAAATTAAGTGGGTTTCCGTTTGAATTCAGTAAAACTTTTTTGTGGCAACTCTGGTGCTCCAAATTATTTGCAGTGGTTCCTACGGTGCAAGTGAAGATTATCATGCGAGATTTTATTACAGGGAAGTAAATTTTCCCGCACTGGTTTTCTAATAAGTTATTAACTGCGTGATTTTGCGTTAAAACTGTATTAGCTTCTTTTAGTGATAGAGTGATGTATAGTACGGGCTTTTTCTACCAGATTTCTTCGTAACAGTACTAAACTTCCCATCAGTTTTTGACATGTCAAGTTTCGATTACTAATTTGGTGTTTCATAGCTGATCCCATATACTAGTCCGGCAGTCCCTATTCTATGATTGTGATTGTCTTCCCCAACGAAAATAATTATTCGGTAGATAAATCTTTTATTTTGTCGGGTTAGTCGGGTTACCTTTTGCTCCGAGGACTTTATCCAAGTCATACTCGAGTCACAAAACAGTACTTTTATTCTAAAAAATAGCGAAAGTGGTACACATCCCGCAGGTTGTCCCGCAAGAAAGAAAGAATGAGGAGACCTAATGATTCGTCGGATTTGGAGGGGGTGGGTCCCACCCCCTTGTTTCACATCGGTATAACCTGCTGGATTGGGCCGGCGGGATGTAAATCATTTTCGAAAAAATAGCTCAACCTGCGTCAAACTGTAGACACCACAACAGATCACGTTTTTATTTGCTACACTCGGTTTCCTCTTAGAACACTTCTATCATGTAAAGTGGTCCTCATGACACTTGTCAATAAAAGAAGTGAAGTGAAATGGTCCTATGACACTTGTCAGCAAAAGAAGTAAAGTGAAATGGTCAACATGACACTTATCATCAAAAGAAAAAGAGAAAAGTGGTCCCAGAAGAAAATTAAATTAACATTTGAATTTCTCAATCAGGAAACCAGCCTATTTTTTTGAAACATTTATTTATAGAAACTAGCCTATTAAAAAGGAACGGATGGAGTAATATTTTAGGAACATGATCCTCTTACAAACCTTCCTAAATTGGGGCCTATAGCTAGATGACAAAAAAGGTCACTAGAAATCACTACACACCATCCCTTATCAAAATAATTACCTATGCACCTATTTTACCCCTGATTAATTAGCATTAATTAATCGTATTATGGGTTAATTATGTTTTGGATGTGAGATTAACTATTGTTAGAGAGTTCATCAAAACATCAAACATTTTGATTTTTTTCGTAAACAGTTCACATAATCGGTTTATGTTCATCCACCTATAAACCGATTCTGGATTGGTGTTTACGAATGAACAAAGTACATCTACAATCGGTTAATATTTACATGTTTATAATCTGATTTCCACAATCGGATTTTAAATATGACATATATAAACTGATTGTTTTCTTTCATTACCAATTTCCATTCATTGCATTATTATTGTAGGATGCATTTAGCACATGCATCAAGCTTTTAAACACCTAGGCGACCCTAGTGGACGAGTTATAGTCTCGTGAGGGTTTACATAGAGGTCTACCCACAAAACCTATACAAAAACTTTTAAAGCCATCAATCTTCCTCCCCCGAAGACGACACAGCATCCAAGTATTCCGGGTTATCCTCCGGGATTCTTTTTTCCAAGAAGTGATAGCTTGCATGGAACGCGAATGCCTCCCCCTTTTCCTCCAAGTAGCGCGCTTTCACGACTTCATGCTACAAAAACACAAAAACAAACTTACATTTGTTAGTGGTGTTTCATTGGAAGATAAAACAATATGGGTTACGTAAAGAAACCACAAAATTGCTTACAAATTCTGCAATGGACAAGGTGAAGGGGCGAGTGTTAAAAATCGGAGGTTGGAGAGCCAAAAAAGCAAGTATCGCATCTTCGATTACTAGGTGCCTCTCACGGACTTGTTGAACACTTCTTTCATTACGATTCCCAAACTCACCGCTAAATTTGTTATGTACCCTAGCCCAAAAGGTTGTGGAATCCTCCCTTTCGGAAGATTGCCGTCTAAGTCGATTTTCCACGTACCAAGCTTTGGTGATTGCCAAATCTTCATTTGAATTAAATGATGCCATTTCTGGTATGTATATGTATGGAACCTAGTTAGCAATTCGGCGAACTTTTCGCGAATAGTTCTGAATCCGTATTTTACCCATCTCGTTCACGTACGTATGCAACCCCGGTCTAGATACGCGGTTTTTCTGAGAGAAACGAATTATGCGCGACTTTTACTGTTTTTTTCAAAAATTGCAGCTGCGAGGGGTTGAACACACGACCACAAGTTCACTTTTAAGTGAATAGACCACTGATATGTGTGTTGTTTGATGATTACTTTGTACATATTTTTCACATATTCAGTTTTACAGATGAAATCTTAGCAAAAATGCTAAACGCACCGAGCTGGTGTCCCGCGGAGAGAGAGTGACACAATTTTTGGGTGGACCCCACATAATGGCCCACCCCCCTATTAGCTCCCCCACAGGGCGCCCCTAGCAGCCGTTCGATCCCTTCGTTGTACAGATCGCGGTGCAAAACGTTGTGAGTGTAGAATCACTCAAATCTTAGTACCCACCTCGGAAATTATATTAAACAAATACATTTGTATAATTTTTTATAAGGTAACACGTGTTGTATTTTGGTTGCCGAACTTTCATCCCTAAAGCGAATTATACACGTACGTATGCCGTTCCGAACTATCGGCGAATCACGAATCGTTGACCGAATAGTGGACCGAATTTTCATTCTGTCAAAACGAATAATACACGTACGTTTGCCATCCCGAACGTTTCCCGTACCCCGAATTGCTAACGAGGGTATGGAATGAGTAGTTGTGGAGTATATGGAGTGAGGGGGGATAAAATGATCAATTTTGGAGCAAATGGGGTCTAAGGGTGAGGTCTCTATTTATAGAGAAAATCCCTAACGGCTATTTTTTTTTAAAAACGTGAAATAATTTGCTATAATCGGTATTTTAAGAGCTCTGTAAAACCCGATTGTGTTGATATGCCTTATGGAATCGGTTGTTCTTTTGACCAACGTAAACCGATTAAAGATCTGTTAGATTTTGAATTTTCACCGACAACAATCGGTTTATATATTTTAATATGTAACCTGATTATGGCTTGAAAAACATCCAGGAAAAATGGCTTACATAATCGGTTTACGTTGGCATATCGAGTAGACCAATTGTTGGCATGTCAGGCTATAATCAATTTAAACATTATGTGCCAAGATGCTCAACACAAAGATCAACCAAAATAAAAACATCAACCACACAAAGATCATCCATATTACATATATAAACCATCCCAAAAGACTTAAAACAAAAAACAACCACAAGTCTTATAAACTTAAAGTTTTAATATAAAAAAGTTAAACTTAAAAACTTAAGGAGCACCGGGAGCATTTGCAGCATGAACAGCACCACCACCAGCACCAGCATCAGGATCATCTGCAGCACCACCAACATCCATTGCAGCAGCTTCAGCTTCATCCATTTCTTCAAACAAACCTTCCAATTCTTGGTGGCGATCCCTTTCAGCTGAAATAATGCTTTTCCTCTTCCGAGCAAACCTGATGACCTCAACAAGCTCTTCTAGTGCAAGCTTATCAATCAATGCCAGCGCTTGTTCAAGATTGGTCTCACCTCCGTAAGCAAACTTATACAGGCTTCTCTCTGGAACTCTTTGTGGTTTCCTCAGAGCATCCTCCAAGGTTACCTCTCGACTGTAAAATGCTAGGTGTCCGAAGTCCATTCTACACAAAAAATCAACAAAAATCAAGTAAGAAATCGTTACATATAGTAACACAAGTAATCTAATTCTGAGGAGACTACAAGAATCGGGTTATGTAGTACATGTATAAAACCCGATTGTGGAAAGGAAGATGAAAAGGCAACGGTAATCGGATTATGCATATTACATATATAAACCGATTCAGGTGATGTATTTTCAGATTTCATTTCTTAAACAAAATCGGTTGATGTTAGTCATTATGTAAACCGATTATTGTGCATGCTCTTCATGGCCGAAAAGCAAACCCAGAATCGGTTTATTCGATATATCATTAAACACCGATTCTGGGTGTAATCAGAGTTTTGATTTGTCAAAAACGAAGATTTAAACATGTAAATCAATAAGATATGAAGAATCATAGAATGGGTTGATGGAGATTTACCTTTTGCTTGTGTGGATCGGAGATTCGTTGGAGGAGAAGATTAAAATTAGGGTTTTGAGAATTTAGAAAGATTATGATGAAAATAGAAAGTTTTTTTAGGTTTAGTTTTTTTTTGTTTTTGGATTTACTGAAAATGGAAAGATTAGTATTTATATGAGAGAGTTTTAGAAATTAATATGGGGTAAATTAGTATTTTTTAGAAATTTGGGTGACTAAAATAATTTGGTGGTGTGGGAAGGAAAATTTGATAGGCCCCAATTAAGTTTTATAGGCCCCAATTTAGAAAGGCTAACAAAGCTCTATGTATTTACCAAAAATGAAAAAGGGAAAACAAACTTTTTCTTTCCATTAAATTTATATATTCTGCTTTTGTTTCCTTAAACATAAAGGATTGGATTTAACTATGTTAGTAGCTTTATACACAGGGTCAAATAGGGATGTCTCGGCCATGCATTAGAATAAAGACGTAAACACTTTAATCGTTAGGAACTGCTTTTCTTTATTCCACGTCCTTTGTACTCCTTTACATGGATGCTCTCGAAACACTTATCCTTTAGGTATCCTGAAATACCCTGCCATCGTGACACCTTGACTGAGCCGTGCAATAGCTTTTCTTAATCACAACAAGTCTGATGAGCCAAGGAAAGAAAGTGTCCTTTCTTTTTGCCCCTCTCTAGATGGTTTCTGTAATGGCTCACCTAGATGATGACTAAGAATTTGGTCACTGTTCTCCTACCATAAGAGAGATTTATATTTATACAAAAAGCACAAGTAGTTGCCTAGTCAAAGTTGGATAGAGAAACCAACCGTTCATTCTATTTTGAGCATGAAGCTTCACTTCCATCATCTGCGAATTGCTTCTCCTCCCATGATCCAATTGCTTCTAAAATGGGGTTAGTTTTGAAGCAAATTAGGGGCATTATATCTTTGGTAGTAGTGGCAGTGGCACCATCTATCCAACATAAATGCGCTACCGAGGAAAAGAGAGATATTCTGTGGGTTACCACATCAAAGATACAAGTGTCTACGTAAAGTGGAAAGTGTCACACCTTCAAATGCTCCAAGCAATTTTTCGCGAAATTATAACCCGGCAATACAGTGGTTCAGTGATCTTTTATCACCCAATGTATTTCAGCCTTATAAGATTGTACCAATACAATCAGCCAACTCTACCAAGAGTATGCAACGGAAGACTAACTTAGATTTTCTCTACCAATCAATGTAGCCCATACTACAAAGAGGTTCTTGCCATGTTTATGCTTCACAGAATTAGGGAAGTATAACAAATCAACAGGAAACCAAAGCCAAACGTATAAGCCAACAAACTCACTTTTATTAGCTTAAGGGGAAGATACAAAAACGTCCAACCAATGGACTTTTCAAGCTTATTCTCTAAGCCTATGCAAAAGAATCACTCTCTCTACTGCCTAAATGGTTCCTCAACACTCGAACTATTGAACAACTAGTTTACAAGGGTTCTCTGGCTATTTACAATGCCAAGAACCAGGGCCAATCCGTGTGCAACTCTGTTGCACGCCCCATGAACGACCATCGTCCATGGGCAGTTCCCCTAACCGCCAGTTCCACTTTTTAACTGCCATCTTTAGTGTTGGCTTGCTTAATGACGCCACACCTGTCTTCAACGGTTAGGGTAATGCCAAACTCGGTTATAAAGCACTTTATAACCGTCTCTAACTTGCTCGCACGCTTCAGCACGCTTGAACTTAAGTCCCACAACAACGCCACTTGCAACTCAGCTTGCACTTTCACCAATTACTGCTATTATGGCCTCGGATGCGCTATTATAGCTTGCATTGTACACTTCTCGTTTGAATGCCATCATTCAAGTATCATGCCAACTGAGTCTTGACTTGATTAGTTCCATCTCCATACTTCATATGCATCACTTGCATCTCTTTTATCGAGCAACTATCACCAATGGCGTGTTTGGCCTCACCATTGATGCATATGCATAGTCTAAGTCTTGGCCACAACTTAGAACCATGCCAAAGTCATTCCATGACTTTGCATCTCATCCTTTATTCCTTCCTTGAGCTGGGTTAACTCTGAATAAGGATACACAACACTATCGCATAATGTTGTCAATGCTAAGTAACCTTTCTTGTCTCCGCCATTCTGGCGCTACATCGTCGGACATGCAGCTCCATCTGCCAGGTTACCATTTCTGTGACGCGCCATGATTATGCATCACTATGCGGACCGGTCATAGACCTCCCCCACCCAATCTGTTCAACGTCCTCGTTGAACGCAACACCAGTTCAGTCTCTACTGAACTTTCCTTGGCCTTGTACGCATCTGAGCCACTCTCAGAATCAGCAACTTTGTTTGGCCTATAACTTTTCCAAACCTTTTCTGCCTAGTACTTTGCGCCGCCACTTAGTTTGTTTGCCTTGCCATTGAGCCTGTAAATTACAACTTCTTTGTCGCATCGTCGACTATGCTTCAATCTCCACTTCATTCACATCTCAACACCCAAATGCCATTTGCAATTTGTTGCTATGCCCCTTGCATCAGCACACAAATTTTCTTCCAAGCCACTCCGTGCTTAAGTGTACACTTCAAATAGCCAACATATCTGGGTGATATGTATAACTTATCTTACTTTCCTTCCATTCCGACTGACGTTGCACTCTTGCAATTCAACAGGCCTTACTGTAGACTAAGTGTTCTTCAATCATGTTGCAACACTCCTTTGCAAACTCGACTGAAATGCATGAAATTATCCATGACTTAGGATACCCCTAACATTAGACCGACTCTCCCACAGAGCCAAGGTTCCTCTTCATGTTCCTTTGAAACTAACAAGGCCTCACTTGTTCATTCAAACTGCTACGCTTTAATGTAGCGGAAAAACAGCATCATGTTCTTCCTAACTATGAGTTACTCTTAACTCATATGCTTGATGGACTTACATCTTCATTCTTGCTGCGTTACTCCATGCTATCGCTGCCAAATACTGTCGCACTTCTTCGTAACTCTCCTAACAGCAAACTCGCCTATGCCACCAACTCTACTCCTTTGCTTGGTTTTGCTTTCAGCGTTTCTTATTGTATACTTTGGCTAAGTATACTTGTAGTGCTTCCCCAATGAACTAGTTTTACATTAAGCAAAAAGAGACAAGGTTTTTGCTTAAACACCACCTTCATTCATTACACTAGCCTTACATAATAAACTTAGGGACTCCTTCCCTTTTACACCACTGGCCAACACTCGGCCTTACTGAAAGCAAATTACATTACCAAAAGCAAATACACCAACTAAAGTGTGTTGTCTTTTAAGACCATAAGATCAGCAGCACCCAACTTAACTTGAAAACAGAAAACAACAAACGTATAGTATTCCAAAGTCTCCATACTTCAGCAACCTTGCAGGTTCAAGCACTTGCAAACAGCAATGCAAGGCCCCTGCCTCATACATGTGCTAATCACGGCGAACAAGGGATGCTAAGATCCATAGGATATCCAAATTTCATATGAATTTCAGCTAAGCTTTCTTCGAACGAGGGAACTGGTGCAAACTCACTTTCCTTCCATTTGTCGCATTTCATGTCAACCGGACTAACTTTCCCTACACCCTTCACGAAACAAGGTGCACTGGGACTTTGTATGAAAATCCCTCCAAGGTGAGGCATCACCGTTTCCTCTGCTTCTTTGAAAAAGTTGTTACCAAGGATCATCTCGAAATCATTGAGATGCATCACCATTATGCTAATCTGGCCACGCCATGCTCCAACTTCAACATTCGCCACTGCCATCCCCTTGATTGGCTTAGCTATATCATTCACTGTCTTCATGCAGTGATCAGCTTGATATACTTCCAAACCCAAGTACTCTGCCATCGACAAACTCATCACAGTATGTGACGCACCCGTGTATGCCATGCCCCAGATACGGTGGTTGTGTATGCCAACTTTCACATAAACCAGGCCACCACCCATCAGCCCATGTTGTACTGCTGCCGTTTGTGCTACTATGTTGCATAGTTGAATATGATTAACATGCTCCACTTGATCAGCTTCTTCTTTGTCACCACTGCACTCAGTGACGATTGCGGACAATTTTTCTTTTTTTGGACAATCACGCGCAAGGTGAGGACCCTTGCATAAGAAACAACCACCTGCCTTGTTGTTCCTTGAAGCCAAACTATCATCCCTTTGATAGCTTCTTTCCTTGACCTCAGAACTTTTCTTATCCTTGTCCTTACACTTCTGGTTTTTATTATCCTTGCCCTTCCTACTAGCATCAGTTGAGGTATTGAATGATCTATAATCAGCAAGGCTGTTCACGATTACAATGGCTGAAGGTAGGTCTTTGGCACCCTGCCTTCTCACTTCAGCCTGAGCCCACGGCTGCAAACCAGATATGAAATTAAACAACTTGTCTTCCTACGACATGTTGCGGATGTCTAGCATCAGAGACGAGAACTCTTTTATGTATTCCTGTGGTGTACCGGTATGCTTCAACTTACGCAAGCTCTCTCTGGCTAGCCAAGCAGCATTGCTTGGTAAGAATTGACTCTTCAATTCTTCTTTCATGACATTCCATGTCACGATGCCTGGACGACCAGCAGTAAGGTCATCATCAGTTATAGTTCTCCACCATAATTTCACATCACCCTCCAGGTACATGATAACGAGAGTAACCTTTTATTCTTCTGGGGTTCTGGCGGCCTTGAAGTATTGGTCCATGTCCCACATGAAATTCTCCAACGCCTTCGCATCTCTTGCGCCAGAAAACGTCTTAGGTTCTGGGACTTTAATCTTCGTAAAGTCACTGCCACTACCACCTGCAGTAGCTTGATCTGTTCCAATTACACCCACCATTCGCCTCAAAACACTGATCTCATCAGTTAGTTCTTTCAAGGCTCCTGTGAACATGGTCTTAACAGCATTGATTTGGCCTTCTAAATCACCATGCTTCATAGTTGCATTCTGGCTTGCCACAAGCATATCAGCAACATATGTGTCTAATGCTTGAATGCGAGCCATCACCGTAGCATCATAATTAGCATCACTGGGATGGAGCACCTCTTCACCAACCCTGTCTTCTAAGTTCGCTACCCTATCAGTTAAGGCATCCAACGAACTCTTCTTACCAGCCATTACGATCTAACAATTTCAGCAACTAAACTCGAGCAAAACAGAGAAAATCTTCCCAAAACAAAGCCGAAACAGAGAAAACCGTGCTCTGATACCCGTACTGTCACACCTTCAAATGCTCCAAGCAATTTTTCGCGAAGTTATAACCCGGCAATACAGTGGTTCAGTGATCTTTTATCACCCAATGTATTTCAGCCTTATAAGATTGTACAAATACAATCAGCCAACTCTACCAAGAGTATGCAATGGAAGACTAACTTAGATTTTCTCTACCAATCAATGTAGCCCATACTACAAAGAGGTTCTTGCCATGTTTATGCTTCACAGAATTAGGGGAGTATAACAAATCAACAGGAAACCAAAGCCAAACGTATAAGCCAACAAACTCACTTTTATTAGCTTAAGGGGAAGATACAAAAACGTCCAACCAATGGACTTTTCAAGCTTATTCTCTAAGCCTATGCAGCAATCACTCTCTACTGCCTAAATGGTTCCTCAACACTCGAACTATTGAACAACTAGTTTATAAGGGTTCTCTGGCTATTTATAATGCCAAGAACCAGGGCCAATCCGTATGCAACTATGTTGCACGCCCCATGAACAGCCATCTGTCCATGGGCGCTTCTAATAACCGTCGGTTCCACTTTTAATCGCCGACTTTAGTGTTGGCTTGCTTAATGACGCCACACCTGTCTTTAACGGTTAGGGTAATGCCAAACTCGGTTATAAAGCACTTTATAACCGTCTCTAACTTGCTCGCACGCTTGAACTTAAGTCCCGCAACAACGCCACTTGCAACTCAGCTTGCACTTTCACCAATTAATGCTATTATGGCCTCGGATGCGCTATTATAGCTTGCATTGTACACTTCTCGTTTGAATGCCATCATTCAAGTATTATGCCAACTGAGTCTTGACTTGATTAGTTCCATCTCCATGCTTCATATGCATCACTTGCATCTCTTTTATCGAGCAACTATCACCAATGGCGTGTTTGGCCTCACCATTGATGCATATGCATAGTCTAAGTCTTGGCCACAACTTAGAACCATGCCAAAGTCATTCCATGACTTTGCATCTCATCCTTTATTCCTTCCTTGAGCTGGGCTAACTCTGAATAAGGATACACAACACTATCGCATAATGTTGTCAATGCTAAGTAACCTTTCTTGTCTCAGCCATTCTGGCGCTACATCGTCGGACATGTAGCTCCATCTGCCAGGTTACCATTTCCGTGACGCGCCATGATTATGCGTCACTATGCGGACCGGTCATAGAAAGCAAGGGAGCAAAATTTTCAGCTCAGGCGTCACCCCCTACACCAAATTGGATAGGGACAGTAATATCTTTTGCCAAGGATCCCCATGCTAACTACGTAAACCTTAATGTTAAAGACAAAGGAGATAATGTGTCACCACATCAAAGAAGAAATCGAAAAACCTTGCGGAAAATAAATGCCAGTTTTGCTAACTTACAGCATGACGTAGCCAATGTACGTGTTAAAAAACCTATATTTCATTTTTGTATCGGATATACATTTGGCCTACCAAATTTTACACTTGCAATGACAAATTGCAACCAAATTTGCAGTTTTACAGTCATTTTCGGTGTCTTAATCTATACATAAGATAACAGGTTAAGAAGACCCAATAAATGCATCCGTCGTCATTACAGATCACAACAATTGTGATCCATTAGTCGGTTTTAAGAGGTGACAATGAAAATGGGGAAACCGAATGATAATGCCTAGTGACCACAGGGTGTTGGTATAAGTTCTTCTGATAGAGAAACAACAGCTTGATTTTGCCATTCAAAGGAATACACGAAAAGGTTTTGCAATCCAATCATCGGGTTAGGCCAAATTACATAGTGATAACGTGATTAAGATACAAAGGCCTTCTTTCTCACCCTCTGATTACTTTGTCGCTTAAGAGATTCCTTCAGGTTAGGGTTCATTAATTGTATAATACATGAAAAAGGATGATATTGACATTAGAACGAAAGAGACTACTTTTGTTATGCCGCAGCAAAAGTCCCGAAAACGATAAGATCCCTTCACTCTTTTTCTTTCTTGATCATGCGATGTTCACTTGATTTGGCTCTACAAGGAGAAGTAGAGCCAAAACTTACCGACTCCTTGGGATAAATTATCATAAGTCAAAAATAGCAGCGTCTCATCAGGAGAACTGCGAGTTCTCGCTTTTTTTTTTATCATTCAAGCACGAAGCCTTCAAAACCAGTACATGTCCATGTATTACAGAGCCATTTAAATTTTGGATAAAATCCGTTTCTCTATATGAAGAGAAGAATCTTCATCAAAACCAACATGTATTCTCGACTTCTGTATTGGAAATATTAATGATGCTTAAACAGACAAATAATGTAATCGACAGATAAGATTACAGATTTCATATTAAGCTGAACCAGTTACTTTTTCTAATTAGAAAATTGGTACAAACGATTACATATGAATGTACAAAGGTTAAGAGGCAGGAAGATCTGTAAAAGTTTCATCCTGCCAAGAACAAAAATTCATGATCTCCATCTAGTGTATCCGCAGTTAGACCTTATCCCACTTTGATTTCTTGTTCAGCCGACTCTCACGTGCTGCACCATCAGTATGAGTTAACTTTGAGTGCAGTCCAGTAGATGCTACTGTCGGAGCACCTGCATAAATTGAAAGTGAGGTAAAAGCAATAAGAACAGATATATATAGTTTACTCCTACCTACGGGAAGAAGAAAAAAAAGCCGGAAAAAGAATTATACAAGCATTAGAAACGACCAGTAATTTTCCAAACCTTGAAGCGGCATGCTGAGTTTTGGTGCCATGGAAACCGTTCCAGGTTGTGCCCCACTGGGAGTGAACTCCACTTTCTGATTCCTTTTCCTCTCCTGTTCTTTTCTGTCTATTTCACGCTTCATATCAGCCTCTGCAACAGCAACAATGTATCAACATTTGGTTCGAAATCATATTTCCAAAAAACAACAGGAAAGAATATGGCATAGAGATTTCTCTGCAGGTGCAACACCGCAACTCTCTCTCTTCTTTTTTTCACAAGTTTGGAATTTCAAATGATCATTATTAACAAATCTTACGGTAAACTAAACAATGCAGTTTGAGGCACGGGTTCTAAAGCATAATCACAAAAGGATAAAACTTATAAGTTATATCAGGGTATAAAAGCAATTGCAAGGTCTGACATTTAAGATGTGCTGAAATCCTTGGCATGGACACCAGAGGACCCCATATCGAGAATAATAGAATACAAATAAACTACTTGTAGAATACTAGGCTCTGGGGATATCTTTAAGCCTTTAAGGGAATCTTATTACTTTAAAGAAATGCATTTCGGAATCTAAAAAATCTCATAGGACAAAAAAATCCTGGCGATCCTGACCATTGGATCAATGGACTGGTATCAGCCCCTAGTAGAGCTGGTATCAGCCCATATAAATCATGAAAAATCTGAGTGTACAAAAAGTGAAAACCAAGTATCAAAGGAAATGTTAATTACCTAATTCATCACAGTAGTCACTTTTGTTATATCCATAAGGGTCAAACACATCTTTACTAAAGCAGCTTCCTATCTGGTCTATCCCTTGGTAACTGACAGCGTGTACCAGGAAATCAGGGTTGCGATACTCCTTCCTATTGCGCACTTCTGCGTTGAAGCTTTTCCCAGCTCTCTTAAGAGCGAGAAACTTATTTATTCTTTCCTGCACCCAACAAAAAGAGAAGTTAACAAATCTCAGGATTCAAAACTGATTAAGAAACACGCAGAAAGATTTTCCTAGAGAACAAGACTGCCGATCCAAATCCACCAATATAAATTCTAGAATGACAACGTCTAAGTCCACACCATAAAAATTATAACAAGACAAGGGTATCTTGTCTGGTATTAGTAGAACCCACGCATGTTTCCAAGTATACTTCATCAGTTTTATGGGGCAAGGTATCCTTGCAAGTCTGCAATTAACTTATGATACAAAGTTACTATAACACTTACTTGCAGATCTTCAGAGCACTTAGTGTTTGGTGGGGGAGGCAGAAACTTTTTCAGTGCATCGATATCTCTTTGTACTTCTTCTGAAACTGTAGCGGTCTCCTCATTCTTTACAGATTCTATTTCCATATTATCACAGTTCACTGCAGTACCGTTATCAGATTGAGAACGATCTGGCTGTTCAGATGGTTGAGGGGTTGCCTGAATTTGACCAGATACTGGTGGCGTTCTTGCCTGCAAATTAACTGAATAACAAACTTGCAGTCAAACATCTTTCTTTGCTGCGCATAAATGATAACTTAATGACAACAATGTATGCCATGAATACTACAGAAACTCCTGATGAGATCAACCGAGACAACATCGGACGAAAATGTGTACTACAAGGATGAAAGAATAGAATAGTTAGGGTATGAAACATCCTAAATTATAAAGAGTTAAAGAAACAGTGAATTGGTCCATGAAGAGGAAATTCTAATACTTTACGGTGGCAAGATCGAATTTGCACAAATTGAGCTAGTGAAGATGCGGAGAAGACAACGTGAACGAATCCTTGGCGAATAACCAGGTGGCCAGGTGCATGGGAACTGACAATTACGTTCTATGGTATTCTGGCAATTGACACATCTAATTAACTATAATTAATCCAATTATGTTATGCAAATGAGAAAGGAACATTAATCGAACACCGTATTATAGTTCAAATCTTCACGTTCGTTGCAAATTTTGTCAAAGAAATCTGATTATAGTACTAAAATGCAGAGACTCACAAGTAAACTAAGATAAATCAATTACAATGCCATTGTGTAGGTTTGGATTCAGGGCATATCAGCATTGATATAATCCTTAGAGAGATAGAGATCTAATATCATAAATCACAGCATTAGATATTCGGCTAAGCAAGACATACCAGTTGTAGTTTGAAGCTCTGAACTGAACATAACACCATCACCACCAATCGAAATTTCACCTTCCTGTAATTGAAATACACGAAACCCGTCACTACTTTTCATCCCCCATATAATTTCTTGTCAACCAAACCCTAATTTCGTTTTTCACCAAACAATTACAAATAATCAATTAACAAGCAAAAAAAATCTACTAACACTAAACCACAATAAATTTATAATGTTTTACCTCTGGTTCGGGTGACATTGCAGTTTCATCATGCCCATAATCAACAATCATCGTAAGGGTTTCTTTTTTCAATCTCTTCTCACATGCTAAAGATACCTGTGTATTCTGCGATTGAGGAGGTGTTGGAGTTGAAACATTTTCAATCAAGCTATTAGGAAGTGAAGTTTCAGACTGAAGAAGAATAGGTGGAGATGTTTCTGAATTAACCCTAATATCTTCACCTTTATCTATTTTTTGTTGCCCATCTTCTTCCATATCATCAATATCTTCATCTTCTTCATCATTATACATAGACAACAGAGCTATTCCTTCTGATTCTTTCTTCTTCGACGCCATTAAAAGCCCTAATTTTGAGAAAACTTCACTCCTGTAAGAATTTTGAGAAAGAAAATAGAAATAACGGGATAACAAGGTGAGTAAACCGGATTTCCTTCCGAGTCTCTGAAGGATCTACCTTATGATGTTGGGTCACCTATGTCACGAGCTCTTTTTGAAGACTATTCTTTGTCTGATTGGGCCTGTTATACATGTTAACGTCAACTTCTCATTTGGAAGTAGGGTGTGCAGAAAAACGGTAACCACGGATTTCACCCGCAACCGTCCGTAAAATTACGGGTGAAAACCAAACCGCAAGAGTCTATGGTCCGGTCACGGTTGCATTCTCAAATCCGCATGCGGTGCGGTTACGGTTGCGGTTGGATATGTGAATCCGCGGATTCACCCGCACCGCAGGATAGAATAGAAATTTGATAGAAATACTAGGGATAATATAGGAAGTATGAGTTTGATATATAAACAACTTATCTTTGTGAAACCTAAAACTCTTTCACTTCACGCTCGACCTTCTTCTCTGCCTATGAGAGGTTCTTCATTTCTGTTATGACGGCAACAACCATGGAGTGAAGGGTTATTCTCGAAGGACCAACAAACATTTAGAGGTGAAGACAAACACGGAGTTTATGTTAGAACCACGGACAGAGTTTTGGGCTGAGAAGTCAGGGAAGAAAGTGACTGTGATGCAGTTGATTCTGATGATCAAATGGGTTCCTATGAGACATTTCAGAAGTCAAGACAAGGAAGAATGGGTGCTAGTCTATAAGAAGAGTTTTGAGTTGTGTTTGAACTCTTGGTAACAGTGAAGGAGTTGGGACCTTCTGTCGTTGGAATTGGTAAGGAATTGAAGAGATTAATGTGTATTTTTGAGTTGTGAAATGATTAGAATAAATGGGTTTGTTTTGAATCTTAGAATTATGCAGGGAAGGAGATGTGTATGAGCTTAGGAACAGACATCAACTCACATTTGTGTTATCAGTTTCAGGTAGATAAGGTGTTTGTAAAAAGGCATGAGCCAGTTCTGCTGCTAGGTTTGATCTCTGAACCAGTGGCTATGCCAAGTTTTACCGCGGCTAATCCATGGGTCCGTGAGGATTATGTTCCAAGGGTTAACTGAAGTTCTTGAACTCCAGAAGAACCAGGAGAAGGAGTGATACAATATAGGGGAGTTATGTTGTTGCCGAGATAAAGAAAGAAAATAGTTTACTGCCATCGTTCGAGTATTCAATCAGTTCTGTGTATGTATGCAAGGGTCGAGTTTTAATTCGAGAAAAAGAAGAAGTAATGAATGGAGTCTCTGGTGTTATGGGTTTGAATTGGGTTTGTACACGACAGTTAAGTAGAGGTCAAATCCGCGGTTTATCCGCATCCGGCCCGTACGATCCGCTGATCCGCAGAGGTCAAATCCGCGGGTGATTGGGCCGGTCACGGTTTAATTTCTCAAATCCGCAACTTTGACGGTTTGGTTACGGGTGACCCCTAATCCGCAATCGTCCGTCCGTTGCACACCCCTATTTGGAAGCGAAGGGGTGAGCCCGGTCCGGATTGGACCGGTTTTAGCCTCGTAAGTGTCCAATGGTCCAATACATCGAAGGAATTTTGGAATCGCGTCCAACTCATTAATCAACGGCTTTGCAGTGCAGGGAAAATTATGCTTAGGCCCAAAAAAATATTATTTTTATTGGCAGGCCCAAAATATTTTTCAGCTACCGTGACACTGACACCCATAATTATTCAAATTTATAAAAAGAGAGTAACAAGACATAGTTACCCTTAATATATTTACTTGTAAAATGGAGAAATTTTTGGATTTTCTATCTGCTAAGTAAAGAGTCTGCATAACTCTGTATGCGTCCTATTTTTTCAGGGGTATAATTGGTATGCAAACTTGAATAGTATAATTGGTATGCAAACTTGAATATATAACATATCTAAAAAACCGTGCCTTGAAATTTTACAAATTTTATCTCGTTGAAGAGCTTTTAAAGAGCTCTACAAAACGAGTACAAACAACAATATCAAATTTAAATTTTGACGAAAAAATCGGAAGTGATTATCATTTTAGGGAGAAATCTCGAAAACTTGATACATTACCATTATGCAGCCACCATAAAGTCCGCATAACACATTATGCAGACACCACAAAGGATGCATAATAAATTATGCTGCCGTATTTGCTTTATACATCCACTAGTTAGGTTATACAACCACTAAAACGATGTATATCCCTAAAAATTAACATTCTAACAAAAAAAAAAGCATGACACATTATGTAGCAACCACAAAAGATGCATAACACATTGTGTAGTCATATTTTGGCTAATGCATCCACTAATTTGATTATGCAACCACTAAAACGCGATATAAACTTTAAAAAAAATAACATATGAACAAATAAAACAATAAATAACAGGTCATGCAGTCATTTTCTCGACTGCATAAAAACTTATGCAGTAATTGTTTTGTAGTTGCATAACAGGTTATGCAGACAGTTTTTGGTTTATTAATTTTAGTGTTAACAAAAAGTTGTTGCATCAAAAGGTTATGCAGGCATGATCTCGGATGCATAACAACTTATGAATATGTTTTTTTATGAAGCATAACAGGTTATGCAACAATTTTTTATTTCAGCATTAACAAAAAAGTGTGCATAATGCATTATGCAATCATTTTTCAATTGCATAACTGGTTATGCATACATCTCTTTAACTGCATAACAGATTATGCAGCCATTTTTTGGTTGATTTTAGTGCTAACAAAGAAGTGTCTGCATAATGCATTATGCAATCATTTTTTGGACGCATAACTGGTTATGCATACACTTCTTTAGCTGCATAACAGATTATGCAACCATTTTTTTTATTTCAATGATAACAATGAATGATTTATTTGTTGTTCCTAGACAAAACTTAAGAGAAATCAAAAAAAAAAAGATAAAACTCGGGAAAAAACTAACAAACCTTAATATATCTGCACGAGAATTTGAAGGTAAAGGCCAAGGTAGTGGTAGTGCAGGTGCAAAAATTCAAGTGGGTAAGTAAAAGTGGAGTTGGCAAACTCATGCATAAAGGAGATGGAATTGTTCATTTTGTTCATTAAATGTCACACATGCAACCAAATGTTTCAAATTAAGAGAAGATAGTACAATATGAATCTGATAGCTTACTAGTTGTAAAGGCTATTAGTATCTAAAAAAATAAAACAGGTAAAGCAATTTATCATCTCGCTCTATTTTAAGTAGGTTTTTGATTTACACCCCTACCGCCTGCAGATATCATAGTCATTCTCATAAATTGTACCACCTGGAGGTCTGGTAGGAATGGTTCCGCAATGGACAATAACTCTTCATGTTCAACAGCAGATGCCAAAAGATGTTTCTCTCTTCCACATCTACTCAAATCAATTTCTCCGTTCCTTCAAAACTCTTAATTCAACATTTTCCATGTACGAATTAAGGGAAGATAAATTTCTCAAACTACACAAATATAACCAATACGAATTAAAAACTATGATGTTGTAATTGGGCAATCAAATATAGCCAAACCCATAATCAAATTAACAAACATACCATAGATGATCAAATTAACCCATAAATGATCGAAAGAATCTTTCAAAAAATACGTAAATGAAATTTCAAAAACATACCATAGATCTAGCATTCCTAAATAAGCTATTTCAGCACACCCACCGACACAAAATCCTGAAAACCAACATATTCATTTTAGTACAGTGAGGAGACCACAAGGAAATCCACAACTTGAATTGAGTTCAAAAGTTCTTCTACTGAAAGTAAAATAAAGACCGGATTCTAACTTTCTTCCATTAAACGATCTGAACCCCTAACTAGGATGCCTACTGGGGGTTTCACCACCCTTCACATATTTAGTGAATCCTCTTCCATCCACACTATTACGCTAATTGTTCCATTCTCCTTTCACACCGTTGACTGCATATCGAAACGTATAGGACACATAAAATTACAAAAATGTTTGTACACGGTCCCTTTGTGTAATAACAGTGTTGCACTCCCAAATGAATAATCTATGCATACCATCTAGTATCTACATGAATAATTTCTCAGCACTCAATCGACATAACATTTCAGCATACACTTACTTAAATTGAACGGTTGCTTTAACCATTTGCATAGTATCTGTACAATTAGAACTTAAAAACTTAATATGAATTTTGACAGTAGCTCAATGTTTTTTTTTTTATTTACTCCAAATTTTTGAAAGAGATATAACAGTACGGAAGAAAGAAAACCCAATTAATTTTATAAATCTGGTTAGATGATAACATTTGATCAGCAATCACCACCCCACTTTATATAGGATAGGAAAACACGATATGATTTCTTATAGAGTAAGCAGAAAAATTTAAGTGGTGTCCTGAACAATGTGTAAATGGTTAGCATATATAATGACATTAAAGAATCGCACATTTACAAGATTAAAAGTGGTGTACTTTAGTTAGCATTGTTCAAATTGATAGCAGTGGACGCACCTTAGTTTCGATGATACAGATTCCGTGAAACAACCTAAAAAAACAAAACTACTTAATCAACCAAATTATCAAAAAAAAAAAATCAAATAAGATACAAAATTAAAAGCTAAAGAAATTCAAATCGATAATATGGGTAAAAAAGATTAAGATATCCGAATCCAAATTTGACCATGGATTTTCGAACCAGATTAAACATAGGGAGATAATAAAATAAAATAAACAGTAAAGAACCCTAAAAAATGTACACTTTTTTCTCGAAATTTTGATATCAAAAGATAGATCTAGATTAAATGACAGGAGATATGCACTTGATTTGATTAAGAAATTTAGTTGTAATCATAGTTTTAATGTTTCAAAATTATAAAATAATTTGTTAGGAATTTTAACGCAAGAATGAAAATTTGAGAAGACACATGAAACTTATCTGCGAGGTCATATTTGTTGATTGAATCATCATATTTAATTAATTGTTTATGACGATCTTCATCGACTCTTTGTTGATAAAATCATCAGCTTCTCTTTCGCCACTCTGGAAGGTTAGTATGGGAATAAATACAAAACGAAAATAGAATTTCGGAAATTATGGTCCCGGGATAAAAAAATTTCCTGGAAAACTGGGTGCGCGCATGACTTTGTACGCCAGTGAGTTTTAGAGTGAAAAAAAATGGAAAAACGGGTTTGAAAGTAGTTTTCACATTAGTGTATGTACGGATGGATGGATTGGATGTGAATGATTCAACAGATTTTTTTTTATAAATATTACAATTGATAAGCATAATATATAACACAACCAATCATTGTTACAAAGTGCAAAATGCAGCTATCACTTAATTGATAAGACTATATCAATTTTTGACTAACTGATTCGTCCCACTTCAATCGTCCAACATGAAACATGTAATTTCTTTTTTAATTGATTCACTTGTTATATTAATTTTCATTCAATTCTTCCGTTACGATCTTTTTCTGTTAACCCAAGGAAGCGCGTTGTTCGTTTGGCCATCCACCTTCCTTAGTGTTATAAATGAATTGGTTTCATCCCTCATTCATGTTTAATATGATTAATAATAACAATTGTTTCATTCATGTTTTGTATTAACACTGAAAGGATGAAAAGGTGAAGCCTATATAAAGGTCACCTGATTCTCAAAGCCGAATCACACTCACCCAACGCATTTCACAGCCATCTTCCCTCTGTTATCATCATCTCAAATGTATTTAGTCCATGTAGGTATATTTTGCAGCATTTCATCTATCAAAATTCAACATGTGTTTCTGATATTATCACATCATATTTGATTTCTAACCTTATTTGTACCTTTTGAAAACCATGTAGGTAGTCAGCATGATGTCTACAAACTCTTCAGTCCTGCAAACCACCGCCCTAGCCGTACGGATTCCTACAATCCTCACCTTGAAATATTTTTCAGCTCAAAAATAGTGGTAGGGCATGGATGACCAGAGTTCACATTACTCGGATGTGGCACGAGTTTGACTTCATGAGAACCAACGAGGTTACGAACCTCGATTTGCTCCCACTAGATGACTCAGTAAGTTTGTACAGACTCAACAATCTTGTCCTTTAACCGTGGCACCAGAGCGATGGATATAACTATCTCTTATAACATAGATAATCTTAAAAGACGAAAATACCATTCAAGTAGGTTCGACAATGGATGAGGAGTTTCATGAAATGTAAGTACCTTAAATTACTAAAGTTCAATTTCCTAAAATGCAGTGATAAACTTTAATCAATACATGATTTTAAAATAACTTGGAGTGGTTCTATATCATAGGGCCAATATTGATGATGAAGTTGCATATGATGATGAAACAGAATGTACAAATACTTTATCCCGAAACAGTGACACACATGCAAACTCGGGTTTGTATTCCGACAATAGACATTCTCTAGGATGTATGAATGTAAAATATATATATTGTGGAGCTTTGCACTTCATGAAAGATATGCTCACCAAATCATCTCCTACGAATCCTCTATTTGGATCATGTTGTTTGGAGGGACAAATAAAACTACCCAACCTGAGGAAACCAACTCAAAAACTAAAATAGTTATACGAAGGCACCCTCATGCTAGCCAAATTATTCCACAAATATATTCGAAGGTACCCAGTAGTTAATTCGTTGAATTACACTGCCATGTTGTTTCAACGAAACTTGTTTTTATGACCATGTAGATACAGGTATAACTTATCCAGCACCTTCATGAGTTTGGGTGCACGCTGAAGCCTAAAGAACTGACGGGAAAAGTCCAACCATCATTTACCATTTATGGTTAGCTTCGTTACCGAACAAACACCCTTTCTTAGTTGTACGTTTATGATTCGTCAGCCGCGTTAGCTAAACGGAAACAAGTATAAGTTTTTGTTGAAGAGGTTCTCAAGACCATACATGAAGTTTTATTAGAAAATAATGCTTTTGTTGCGAAGTATAAGCAGGCGTATGAAAATTTGAATCAGGTCCCGTCGACCGAGAAGGATATCTATGTTTCCCTACAATACAAGACTGACAAAAATAAGAGGCATTATAACCTTCCAACAATAGATGAGGTATCCGTTATTGTACCTGGAGATGGAACTATAAAATCAGGAGTACATGACATTGTGTTGTACTTAAATGGAAGTCACTATCTGGAAAGAATTAATGAATGTGATCCGACGTACTTGCCTTTGTTTTATGTTCTTTTGTTCCCATACGATGACATGGTTCGTTGGGGTGTTGAACTCAAAAATACACGAAGAAACGAGTGAGCAAAATGGATTATTATGCATATAGATTATTTCCAAGGGTTGGAGAATATTCAACAATTCTGAGAGCGGGCATGCTTTTTCAAGAGTTTATGGTTGACGCATGGGCGGCCATAAAACAGAATCGTCTTGGATGGATTCAAAATGGTCAAGGAAAAATGCGTGCTCAAAATTACAAGAAAATACGCAAGATCGCATCCACCAATCAAAACCCAGCTGAAACAGGACAACCGTTTCTCTTACCATCCTCATTCACATGTGGTCCTCAATACATGTACGAGACATATCAGGATTCTATGGCAATCACCAGGTACAAATATCACCCAAATATATTTCTCACTATGACTACAAACCCCAATTGGAAAGAAATAAGGTGTTCTTTGTTCCTGAACCAACAACCTCACGAAAGGCTGGAATTAGTGGCCAAGATGTTTGAGCTGAAGCGTTCATCGTAAGGCATTGATGGATGAGATAAAAGAAATCCGGGTATTCGGCACCATCGTGGCACACGTGTACACAATTGAGTTCAAAATAGAGGCTTGCCTCATATGCACGCGATGATTTTCTTGGAAAAGGGTGACAAGATCCACACACTAGAGCAGGTGGATAATATAGTATGCACAAAATTCCCAGATGAGGTAGAGAATCAAGATTTATTTGAGATAATCCAAAAATGTATGGTGCATGAACCGTGTGGTCCAAGGAATCCATATGCATTATGCATGAATGAGGGCAAGTACGCAAATAACTATCCCAAATATTATTTGGCATCCACTTCATTTCCTAATGGTGGATATCCAATATACATACGAAGGGACGATGGACGAGCACTTCTTTATCGAAATAACTCATGCATAAATATGGATGTTGTGCCTTACAACGTACCTCACACATATGTTTAACTGTCATATCAATGTTGAGGTATGTGCCAATATACATGCAGTAAAATATATACATAAATATATTTACAAGGGGTACGACAGGATAACCATGGTTGTTGGTGGCAACAACGAGGTCAAATAATATATTGATGCTAGATACGTCGGACCATCAGAGGTTTTATGCCATGTTTTGGGATATAGATTGCATGAAGATAACCCAAAGGTACAACGCCTTTCAGTGCACCTACCATGTTAACAAAAGGTGGTGTACGTTCCTGCTGAAAAATCGATTTCGGTGATACAAACAACATCAGTAAATACAAAAACGGAGTTGATGGGTTACTTTGAATACTACACATTGCATCTTGACGCACCAGCATATACTTACAAAAAATTCCCCGAGCACTGTGTGTGGAGCAAGAAGGAATTGAGGTGGTCACCTCGAAAAGAAGGATTTGAAATTAGTGGGTGGTATTTCAACCCACCAAAAGCAGGTGAGCTGTATTAACTCATATTATTGCTTACCATCGTTACGGGAGCAAAGTCATTTGAGCACTTTAGGACAAAAATAAGAAAGACAGAGTTCAAAAGCCTCACTCAATATTCAAATCGCCATGTATAGAATTGGGTCTGTTGGAAGACGATAGGGAATGGAAAAAATGCTTGGAAAAAGCAGTTGTAATCGAGATCGGGCATCAACTGCGACAACTATTCAGAATAATACTGATACATTGTTGTCTAACACGACCTGAAGTCTTATGGGATAATTTGGAAAGTACATCTACGATGACCTACCTTATTGGATGCATCAACTTTATGGGATTAAGAACCCAACAGAGGAGCAAGTATTAGATTACGAGTTCTATCTGTTAGGAAAAATACTCCATGAAGAAGGAAATAAAATGAAAGACTTCGATACAATGCCGAAACCTTCTGGAAAGTGGAGCAAGGTCATCAGAAACTGACTGATATGAGAGAACCACTAGCTGCAATTCGATATCAGAGAAACAACAATGTCTTCTAATATTTAGAAATTAAACACCGAATAAAAAGGAACATTTGAACTGATAACAAACTCGGTGAAAAACAATGTTGGGAAAACTTTCTTTTCAAACGGAAGTTCATTAACTGGCAGAACATTTGTATACAACACTATAACAACAATTTTTTGATATAAAGTAATATCATTTTGACGGTAGCATCTCACGGTGTAGCGGCACTGCTCTTAAGTTTGGGTCATACTACTCGTTCTACTTTCAAGATCTCATTGAATTCTATAGAGGAATCGAAATACAATGTCCCATATGAATTAATGGAGGGGGACTTTTTAAAACTACTAAATTGATAATATGGGATGAGGTGGCCATGCAACACAAATTTTGCATTGAAGCAGTAGACAGAACTTTAAGAGACGTGAGAAGAAACATCAAACCATGTGGAGGAATTACGGCGGTGCTGGGTGGAGATTTCAAATAAACTTTACCGGTGGTCCCAAGAGGTAGTCGAGAAGAAATTGTGGCGGCTTCTGTGTGAAGCTCTTATTTTTGGATGGGTGTATATGTGCTAAAACTTATACAGAATACGAAACTCAAAATAGGAGATGTGGAGAATATGGAGTTTGCTAATTACTTAATAAAGGTATGCATAAACTTCATACACTGTCTAACTTAAAATAAAACAACTGACTATATTTCTTAATTAATACCGTATTATTGACTTGTTAAAATTTTATACGATGACTAAACATTAAATGTCAAATCGATGTGGTTACTGGTGGGAAAGGATCCATAGACGAATATTTGTCTACCCCCTTCAGTGAAAAGATGTGAAGACCTAAAGGATCTAATATCGATCGTATATCCCAGAAGCGAGGAAATGGGAATCCCGATACCAAGCTATATGACCGAGAGAACGATTTTGTGCCCTTGAAATGATAACGTAAAGATAATCAACCAATTGATGTGCAAAGTTATTGAGGAAAATACTACTCATACCTAGCCACCGAAAAGCCAAGGGAGAATTTGGACAAGGGATCCGTCAACAGAGGACGTTTTACAAATGAAACATTCAACGACCAGAATTCCGCACATTGTCCAAATGAAACATTGAACCAACAGAATCCCCTAGGATTACCACCATTCAAATTGGACCTGAA
This sequence comes from Papaver bracteatum, assembly GCA_023529315.1. NCBI lineage: Eukaryota > Viridiplantae > Streptophyta > Magnoliopsida > Ranunculales > Papaveraceae > Papaver > Papaver bracteatum. The sequence goes on along the minus strand of JAJJWX010001081.1, from coordinate 943,960 downwards.
AGTTGGATACATGTTATGCTTCTCCAAAATATCGCACCCATCAATGGACTATGTAACGGCACCAGGATGATGGTAGAAATTTGCATGGATAATGTGATTATGGAAACAATATTGACGGAAGATAGATATGTAGAGGTGATTTTTATTCTGCATATTTCCTTGACACTGTCTGCATCAGATATCGTAGTGCGAATGACAAGAAGACAGTTCCCTATAAAGTTGGCTTATGCAATGCTATCAACAACTCACAAATTCAGTCCATAAAATACGTCGGCATCGATTTGAGGATCCCAGTTTTCTTCCATTGCCAGCTTTATGTGGCGCTATCAAGATGCACAACCGCAAAAAGAATTTCCCTTTTGCTTCCAAAGAACAAAATGAGTGAGAAAACAGATAATGTGTTCTACCCAGAAGTTCTCACATAGAGTTCTTTTGCATCTTGTAAAAGGGTGTGGTTAATCTTTCAAGTACGAAGATACTCGAGACTTTCTCTTAACATATCTATGTATTCTAGACAACCTTGGTAGTTCAGACTAAGACTCGGATATGTTGGTTCACTGTGAGTTTTGGTGGAATTTATTTCCTGAGATTTTTTATTTACTACATATTTGTGAATTTGGATTCGTTGTGATTTTGGATCCAGGATTCATATCAGTCGTAATTGTTTATATATTATTCAATCATCTGTATGCGCTTCAATCGTACTACTGGATGGCAGGTTTGTTATGCTCATTGTTTAAAAAATATATATATCAATATATTAAATGGTAATTGTCCAATGATCTAGATAGCTTCTGATTGTGTTAAACAATATATCAAATTCTCGCAATCTTTCTGAATGTGTGGATCTGTTCTTGTGGAACTGTTTTTACCTTGAGCATTAGGTGGAAACATGATTTACAACCCAAGAAATTATTTAAAAATAAAATAAAACAAAATATTGTGCAAAAACTGTTTTGTTATAGGAGGACAGACACTCAGACTTAACCTCTGAAAGTTGTCTTGTGAATTCATCTGAAAATGAAAATATAGACTCTATCGTTATCATGTCTCTAACTCTACTACATAGATCTCTTTGTGAATGAGATGAGAGTGTAAATTATGTAATGATGTTGCTATATTTGTCACGTTCACAAGTAGTATCATGTACATCTTAACAGTGAGTCGTACTTGCGGTATAAGTAGCACTCATAAGAAAAGAAAAGGTTACATCTAAGGCACCAATGCTAAAAATCAATAATAATATCAACGCCTTTTGTCTCCAAATAGCTTCCCCTGAATTTTTCCAGTTATTTTCTAAACAGCGAGTTGATTGATGTTCTACCATTGGTACATGGTTTTGCATGATGTATCAGATTAGTAAATTTGTCTCAATGGGTTCTCGTCCTATAAGGCCACCTTGAGTAATTCCAACATACAAAGCCAAATTAATGCTCACGGAAGACATTTGGATGTGAAGAGATATTACAAGTCGGTGGTTCCAAAAGAAATTCATTTAACCATCACTGTCCAAATGATAGTATGATACTTGCATCATTGTGGTCGATAGAGATAATTCCTCGTTGTCCTCATCAGAACTTTCCCTTGCAATTCGAATCATTCAAGAACTCGCACACAACTCTTTTGGGTTTATATTCCCAAAAATGAACATGAATTCAGAAATCGTCATTCGTTGAGACTTGAGAGTTGATAAGTGCATATTTCACATATATTTGGTGTTAATTCCATGCTAGTATTTGATGGTTTTCTTGCAGATTATTGTGTGTTACGCGTGTTTTCTCTTATTTGTGTGTTAGAAGGTGAATAATCCAAAAAGAAGTGAATTCGAGCTTAGTTGTGCAGTGAAAGAAGCTAGCTAGGAGTGAGGAAGAGCCAAAGACCAATTGTAACTCGTTCAAATACAAGATTTATACTTTTCATGGGGTATAGGACGACAAGTCAAAGGCAACGGCGAAAGAACGGAGTCAATCGGAGTTCGTATGAAGAAGTTATGGGAAAAATAAGAATGAACTTGGAATTAAACTGTCAGTCTTCCAGGACTGACAGTTGAATGGGCATCTCTTGTTAAAGGGCACCCTCACTGTACGTTAAGGTACACCTTCATGTTAAGGGGTAGTCAGTTCAAAGGGAACTGCTAAAGGCAGTCCAGTATTCTATTAGGGGGAAGCTGCTTTTTCTTCAAAATGATGAAAACTCCCGCGTACATTCAGTCTCTTTTGCATGGAACATTTGTTGTTGATGCTCGGTGTTGGAGGAGATCAGTTTGGCCGAGCTAGGTGATGACTGCAACGGATGCTCTCTGGAAGAACAATGATGGTTCGTGAGCTGTTGGTGGAGATGGTGACGAAGTCTCGATACTGTTGATCATCAAATGGCAGTAACAATCACGAGCAGGGAAGCTATGGTGGTTGTTCTGATCAGGGAATCTATCGTGGTTGGCCGTGAGCGATGGAGTTGTGAAGAGTTGGAGCTTAACAGTCTGTTGGTTAAGGAAGTTGAGCAGTTGAGAGAGTCTTCACGGAGACTCGAGTTAGGGCTTTGCTGTGACGGATGGAACTGTTGGATACCGGTGACGGTGCTGCATGCATGACCGGAATTGGTAATCAATGGGGGGTACTCGAGTTTGGCAGTAGAAGTTGGCAGTGTGAGAGAGATTTACGGACGTTGATAAGTAATGATGATGCTCGGTCTTGGAGTGTTGCTGTTCGAGTTTTGCTGCATGCATGCCATTATTACTGAATCTGTTGGTGCTCGAAGAACATGGACAGCGTGGAGAACATATGATGAAGTGAGCTGCCATGATTGATAGAAGTTCGAGTTGGAAAGAAAGAAAACAGGAGAACGTGAAGAACAAGCAGGTGAATTTTCTGCTGGCATGCACGTGCTAAAGCTGAGCTCGACAGAGAATGAAGATGGTCATGACAGGCTGCTGCGGCCAATAACTGTCAGTGGACGGTGGTAATGATGAAGATCGAAGTAGAGAACGTGATGGCAGTAAGATGATGGTCGTTGTTAACCTTTGGTAGTGACGTTACAATGAGCTGGAAGGTGTTGTTGCTCGGCTGGTGCGATGGAACTCGAGGTGGCTATGATGATTGCTAGTGAAGACAGCGAGGAGTTGTTGACAATGATGGCAGTGCACATGAAGAAGAGCAATGGTTGTTTGCTGCCATGGGATTCGAATGATGAAGCCTACATGGCCATGCACGTGAGTGCCAGGAAGAGAGGCATGGGTGAGATGGCCGTTCACGTGAAGAAACAAGAGGAAGCAAAGATTGTCTAACCACTCTACCTATAAATAGGGCTGTGTGTTTTGTTGTGAAGGGAGCCGGCTGGAGACCTCTAGACCCCATTTTCATACCTACACGATTCCGATATCCCACACCTCTCCATCCCACACACCTCTTCTATTCTTCTTTCATTTCTAGTTTTAGTTTTATTTCTTCTTCTTTATTTTTGGTTAGTACTCTAATTATGAGTAGCTAAATTTCTATCTAGGATTAGGGAGGAAATCCTACTATGTGTGCTATAATGTTTTGATTATTTTCTATAATAATTCTCTTGGTCCTTATTCTTGATTCGTAACGGTAATAATTTTCTTCATGTGTCCTATGATGCTTGATAATTGATTTATATATTCTATGTTAGAGAATAGCATTTTATAGTGAAAAAAATTGTTAATTATTTGAGAAAAATAATTGTTTGAAAAGATTTATTTTCCGAGACGTATTATTTGTCCTAAATCGTCTTGAGTAATTTTGGGAGAATGTTATAGGGAATAGTTATAATCATTTAGTATGTGTAGTAGTGATGGAATCTTGACATCCTAGACTCTTTTAATTGAACACAAGAATCATTTTTAGCATTTCCATTATTTTATAAGTTTTATAAAAATCACCATCTTTTTTGTCTAAAACCGAATCTTTTAAAAAGTCCGAGAATCAAACCCTATACTTACCACTTGTAAAACTGCATCAGTTTTTGGCGCCGTCGACGCGGACTTGCCTTTAGGTTTTAGGTTTTTATTTTCTTTTTAGTTAAATTTTAAATTTTAGTTTAGTTTTGTTTTGTTTTTGTTTTATTTTATTTTCTTTGATTTTACTTGGTATTATTCTTGTTATTTTTCTTTATTGTGCAAGTAATATTCTATATTTATTGTGGAATTGCATACCAAAAGAGAATTTGGAATTCGAAGCGGAAAAATTTGCCAAAGCTTTTGGTGAATGTGTAAAAAGACTTGGGAGTAAAGAGCAAAGCTAAAAGAGCAAAAAGAAGAAAAAAAATTTTTTAAAAAAAAAAAAAAAGTTTATTTTATTTTATTGATTGTATTAGGATTTCTATATTCTTGTAATTTTATATTTCTTTTGCATTTTTTTTTTTTTTTTGGACTTTGGACTTGGACATTCTTTTATTATTTTTTTAAAAAACCCTACGGAAGGGTAATATTAAATATCAAACTGTTTGCAGAGAAGGACGGTGATTACAATATCACCTCGGCCCCTCGGGTTCGTGCATGACATAGGAGTCGTGGCCCGAGTCGACAACAACGGTTCATCCCCCGTATGATACGGGAGGTAAGTTTGTCGAAACACTCGCGAATCTCCTGTTAGCGAGTTACTGTATTCCTTCGTTTGCATATATGTTGAGGACTTGAATACGACTGTTTTATTTTCCTAGTAAAGGGCAAGGACTGGCCATACAAGATAAGGGTTCGGATTTCATCACCGTTCTCTTCTTGCCCGCCTTAGGAAAACGATACCTACGCGAACCTAAGCTTTAAAATTTGAAGTAGAACGAGACCTATAAGGTAACGAGCTTAGTAGGAAAGTCGTTCGAAAAATATTGGTTACTCTTTAGGCATACTCCGAAATTCATGATGGTTTCTGTAAATTGAATGCGTGACTGCGCCGCCTTGTAATACGGTGAGGCCTTGAGTATCAAAGCTCTAGCAGCTTCTCTCGCCTCTATTCAATATACTTTAACTCAGATTGATTCCAGAGGAGTTTACTCATATTGTAACGAATTCCCTTTCGAAGGATTAGAAGCTGGTCTAGAAAACAATCTAAGTGGAGCCATCATGCTTTTTGTTTGCTAGAAATCGATGGGTTTCTTGTGGTGGAGTCACCTTTTTTGTGATTGAATAGAACTTCCTTCCTTGTTTGTGTTATTCTATTTTTATTTTTATCTTTCTTTGTTCAAAAAAAATAAAAATAAAATAATTTTACACACAATTGCTTCACTAGTATTATTGTGTGTGTATGCGACGTTGGAAACGGGTAGAACATCGACTTGTAGAAAACGACCTTTTTAATTTAAGTCCGACCCGTTACACGGATTTAGGTGGTAATTCTATTTTTACCGAAATGGTTAATGAAAATGATGAGGGTGAAGTTGTGCCAACCAAAACCCTTAGGGACCGTTTAAACCCGTCTAGGGTGATACGTGAACCTGGGGTTGTCTTACCGGCCACTACCGTGAAGTTTGATATTAAACCTAGGACATTTGGCATGCTACGTAAGTTTAAGGGAATAGAGAATGAGAACCCGTATACCCATATCCGTGACTTTGAGATGATTTGTGATACCATGAGTTATCCAAATGTCACCAAAGACAATGTTAGGTTACGTTTGTTTCCCTAGAAGAAAGAGCCAGTGAGTGGTATCATATCATTCCTTCCAAAACAATCACTACTTGGGATGGACTTGTAGAGGTTTTCGTTAAGAAATTCTACCCACACCATAAGACTGCTGCTATTCGACAGTCTATCCAAACCTTTAAGCAGAAATTAAGTGAACACCTACACGGTTATATAGAAAGGTTTAATGAATTGTTATACCAATGCCCACATCACGGCTTTGATAAAGCCCACATGGCCCAAATTTTATATGAGGGCCTTGATAGTGAAACTAGAATGCAGGTAGAAACAATGAGTGGTGGAAAATTTACCCATCAAAACCCAGATGAATGTTTTGACGAGTTGGTTGAGTTAGCTGAAAAGACTCGTCAATGGGCTTCAATGAGGGAGACCGAAATAACTAGGAACCCTATCCATAGGGTCAATAGAGTTGATAATGGGTCTGACATCCTTAGGCGTCTAGAGGCCTTAGAGATAAACCAAGGGTCCAACCAAACTATGAGCTGTAATAGTGAGCCCAGAACATATCCATGTACCAATTGTGGTGATCAAAGTCATATTGGATCTCAGTGTCCCCAGTTTTACCCAACTGAAACTACTCGTGACCAGGTTAGTGTCCTACATGGTGGTATGAACTCTAAATATGAGGTTCGACCCAAGTTTGACCCATACTCAAATACCTATAACCCTGGTTGGAGACATAACCCGAATTTCTCGTGGTCTAAAGGTAACCATCAAGGTGGACCGTCGAGTAGCTCACCACCCAATTTTCCTAGGAACCAATCTCAAGTTCAGGAACCGAGCCCAGTTGATAAAAAGGTGTCATCCCTAGAGGAAAGTCTAAAACTCTTTATTGACTATAGTGTGATAAACCATGCCGAGACTACCCAAAATGTCAACCATTTAGGTCAGAAGATCGATGAATTTGTCCTGACGAGTCAGCGTAACCAACAAAATAGTGACCAAGATATTGCCAACCTAGAGACTCAAATAAGTCAACTTTCGAACCGGTTAAATGATAGAGAGAGTGGGACATTCCCTAGTCAAACAACTCCAAATCCGAAAGGATTTAACCAGGTTAATATGTCGGGTAGTTCTAAACATAATGAACGTGTCAAAGCAGTTATCACCCTTAGGAGTGGTAAAACTCTAGAGAACTCGGTAGAACCACCTAAGGACAAGAGTCCAGTGAAAAGGAGACAAAAGTTGACCAAACTTCGTCTAAAGACCTTAATGGGCCTGAGTGTGCTAAGAGTCCAAGTGAGAAATATACCCCGAGAGAGTGTACATACCACCTGCACCATTTCCTCAAAGACTAGCTAAGAAAAAACCTAGTACATATCTTTGAAATCCTAGACATCTTTAAGCAAGTTAAGGTTAACTTTGCCTTTGTTAGATGCAATTAAACATGTACCCGCTATGGCCAAGTTCTTAAAAGAGATGTGCACTGTCAAGAGAGAGGCGAGTGTCCATAAAAAATCCTTTTTGACCCAACAAGTTAGTTCCATAATCTCACAAAAGTACCCAGTCAAATTTAAAGATCCTGGTTGTCCTCTTTGTCACATGTGTCATAGGTAACCAAACGATAGACAATGCTCTATTAGATCTTGGGGCTAGTGTGAATCTTTTACCTTTCTCGGTTTATGAACAACTTGGACTAGGGGAGATGAAGCCAACTAAGATAACACTACAGTTAGCCGATAGGTCAGTCAAAATCCCACGTGGAATTATTGAAGACGTTTTGGTTCAGGTAGAAAACTTTATTTATCCTGTTGACTTTGTGATTTTAGACACTCAACCCATCTCTAGTCAAGATATCAATATCCCAATCATCCTAGGTCGTCCGTTTCTAGCCACTTTGCAAATGCAGTCATACATTGTCAAAATGGCCTAGTAGAATTTTCCTTTGGGAATCAGAAAATCTCAGTGAACGTCTTTAAGGCGTTACAAGCCCCACCAGATCCTGAACACTATGGGTCTATATGCATGATTGACTCTCTAGTGGAGAATACCTTTACCACCAATAGTGTTAGCGATCCTTTAGAGGCGTGCTTGGCCCATTTTGGAGCTTACTATGATGAGGATAGTCATTTTGAAGAAGTTAATGCGTTGTTAGACTCTGCGCCAGTAATGGATTATGGAAAATGGCAGCATAAACCAGAACCTCTTCCGCCGACCATAGATAAACCCCTCCCATCATCAGTTAAGGCTCCCACCCTTGAATTAAAGCCACTACCAGATACACTGAAATATGTATTTATTGGTAATGAGAATACTCTTCCTGTCATAATTACCTCTGACTTAGAGCCCGACCAGGAAAGTAGACTAGTTAGTGTTCTTCGTGAGCACAAGACTGCAATAGGGTGGACTATAGCAGATTTGAAAGGAATTAGTCCTGCTGATTGTATGCACCACATCTACTTAGAAGAAGGTGCCAAAACCTCAAGAGAAATGCAGAGACGTTTGAATCCTAATATGAAGGAAGTTGTTCGCACCGAGGTGCTCAAGTTATTAGATGCGGGTATCATATACCCCATATCGATAGTAAATGGGTCAACACTGTTCGGGTTGTCCCAAAGAAGTCTGGATTACGGTAGTTGCGAATGAGAATAATGAATTGATACCTACCCGTGTTACTACTTTGGGTGGAGAGTTTGTATAGATTACCGTAAGCTGAACTCAAGAACTAGGAAAGACCACTTTCCTTTACCATTCATCGACCAGATGTTAGAAAGATTAGCGGGCCACGACTATTATTGTTTCCTAGATGGTTATTCTGGTTATAACCAAATCCCTATAGCCCCGGAAGACCAAGAGAAAACAACCTTCACATGTCCATTTGGTACTTTTGCTTACATGCGTATGCCTTTTGGGTTGTGTAATGCACCCGCAACATTCCAACGTTGCATGCTAAGTATCTTTTCGGACATGGTTGAGCAATTTCTCGAGGTCTTTATGGACGATTTTTCAGTGTTTGGATCCTCTTTCGATGAATGTTTGCACCACCTTACACTAGTTCTAGAACGTTGTAAAGAAAAGAACTTAGTCCTTAATTGGGAAAAGTGTCATTTTATGGTTAAATCTGGAATAGTGTTAGGACATGTGGTGTCCTCCAAGGGAATAGAAGTTGATAAGTCCAAGGTTGACCTAATTTCCAAATTAAGACAACCTAAGAATGTAACCGATGTTAGATCTTTCCTTGGACATGCTGGATTTTACCGTCGTTTCATCAAAGACTTTAGCAAGATTGCTTTACCTCTATCGCACCTACTTGATAAAGATACTGCCTTTGTATTTGATGAAGCATGTGTTCAAGCTTTTGAGAAGCTTAAATTATTGTTGACTTCTGCCCCTATCATCCAACCACCCAATTGGAACCTCCCATTTGAAATCATGTGTGATGCGTCCGATTATGCGGTTGGTGCTGTCCTTGGCCAACGACATGATAAAACACCTAGTGTGATTTATTATGCTAGTAGGACCCTAAACGATGCCCAATTGAACTACACAACCACTGAGAAAGAAATGTTAGCCATCGTTTTTGCTTTGGAGAAATTTAGATCATATCTCCTAGGGTCTAAGGTCATTGTCTATTCGATCATGCCGCACTCAAGTATCTCCTTTCAAAGAAGGACTCTAAACCACGGCTGATTAGATGGGTATTGTTGTTCCAAGAATTTACTCTAGATATTCGTGATAAGAAAGGGTCGAAAATGTTGTAGCTGACCATTTATCCCGTATCCTTGATAAGACTAGAGATGATGAGATACCAATCCATGACACGTTCCACGATGAACAACTATTTTCCATCTCTGAGTTACCCTGGTTTCTGCTGACATTGTCAATTATTTGGTAACTGGTCAAATGCCCGACCATTGGTCTAAACAGGATAGAGCTAAATTCTTGTCTGAGGTTAAATACTTTTTCTGGGATGATCCATACTTATTCAAATATTGCCCTGATCAGATCATCCGTCGTTGTATTCGACAACGACATATCCAATGTTCGACTTTTTGTCATTCGGAGCTTGTGGGGGTCACTTTAGTTCTAAGAAAACAGCTGCTAAGGTTCTACAATCTGGTCTTTATTGGCCAACTCTGTTCAAGGACTCCCACCTATTTTGTCAAAGTTGTGAGAGATGTCAGAAGTTAGGGAAGTTGACCCGAAGAAATATGATGCCACTTAATCCTATACTGATAATAGAAATATTTGATGTGTGGGGCATAGATTTTATGGGCCCGTTTGTCAATTCCTATGGAAACTTTTACATCTTATTAGCTATTGATTATGTGTCTAAGTGGGTTGAAGCAATAGCTACCAAAACAAACGATCGCCATGTTGTGATCAAGTTTGTTAGAGAAAATATTTTCTCTCGATTTGGTATGCCTAGAGCAATCATTAGTGATGGAGGATCACATTTTTGTAACCGGTCTTTCGAGACGCTCATGAAGAAATACTCCATTACTCATAAGGTTTCTACACATTACCACCCACAAACTTGTGGCCAAGTAGAAGTGTCTAATAGGCAGATCAAGCAAATTTTAGAGAAGACCGTAAACCCTACCCGAAAGGATTGGTCTTTGCGCTTAATAGAAGCATTATGGGCTTACCGAACCGCTTTTAAGACTCCACTTGGGATGTCTCCGTATAGACTTGTCTTCGGTAAAGCCTGCCATTTGCCTGTAGAATTAGAACACCGAGCTTATTGGGCCATTAAACGGCTAAACTTTGACCTACCTGTCCTGGTGATAACCGTAGACTTCACTCAATGAGTTGGAAGAAATTCGTAATGATTCTTACCAAAATGCGAAAATTTACAAGGAGAAAACAAAAGTTTTTCACGACAAATCGATTCTTGAAAGTCGTTTACACCAGGACAAAAGTTCTCTTGTATAATTCTCGCCTTCACCTTTTTCCGGTAAGCTTAGATCTCGTTGGACTGGCCCATTCTATGTTAAGACCGTGTATCCGCACGGTGCTATTGAGGTGAGGAATCATGATACTTGAGAGACTTTTAAAGTCAACGGTCAGCGATTGAAACCATTCATCGAATTGACCAACCCGGATGTGGAAAATACAAATTTACAGGATCCCGTTTATCACGACTAATTTTAGATACGGTAATGTCTGGTCAAGACATTAAACTTAGCACTTCTTGGGAGGTAACCCATGCTCATACAACAAGGTAATATCTTTCCTTAACTCTTTTGATTCAAATAGTTTCTCTTTGTTCATGTTTTTAATTTTATCTTTAGAACATTGAGGACAATGTAGAGTTTAAGTGTGGGGGAGTGTTTTGACCTTTTGCATATAGAATTTTTAGCCTTTTTGATTAAAAATTTTCAAAAAAAAATAAAAATATAAAATATAAAAAATTTATTTGAATAAAACCTCCAACTTTTAGAGATTTTAGAGTCACTAGCATACTTCTAGGTATGTTTACATAGAGAGTTCTGACCGACATAACTGAACTTGGAAGTGTTAGAGAACTACATTCGGATTTCTTACGAATTGGAGTGTTAAATAATGGATTTAATCATGCCGGTGATGCAAATTAGGAGCAGAGAGAAATGCATTATTAGAGTTGCTGATCAATCATTAGTGGAGACTACCTATTTTCAAATCAATAGAGGCACCAAACCAGATTTCTTTGTAGCTGACTAAAGAGCTTTCTTTTGAGTGTGTGTCACCATACGTAAATTCCGGGTAGAATGGTGAGCTACCCAACTTCACACTATTTTCAGCACTATTTTTGATCTCTTGAGTGCTAATTTTGTCAATCATGAGGGTGTCGTCTATAGATGAAAACCTCCTTCTTGTAGTTTGATTTGCAGTTAGCACCATTCTCTCTCGCCAACAACGGGTCCATAGAAACACATCATCAATAAAGGAGCGACATCAAAATCTACAAGGAAATTTGAAGAAGTTTAAGGTTTTTAAGCAACAATTCAAGGAAGAGCAAATTTTATATCTAAGTATGAAGACTTATTTACAAGAGCAGAGAAAATCAAAAGATGAAAAATATTGAAGTTTATGATACAAAGACAATACAAGTTGTGAAGATCAAAGTGGTAAAGTACTTCTTTCATGGCCATGTTAATTTTATTATTGTAGTTGCAATCTTAATTAAAAAAAAAAAAAAAAAAAAAAAAAAAAAATACAAAATACAAAAAGATTTGCATTTAGGATTTATTTGTTCAATAAGGCCATGGGGAAGAAAAATATATAAAGAAGTTTCAAGCGACAAGAAATAGAGGAAAAAGAGTTATAAATTGTCAAAGTTCTACGAAATTCAAGAATTTATCATCAACAGTTGAAGACCGAAGACCAAGATGAAGAAGACGAGCCGAAGGAAGACGTTTCTATTGGATGCTGTGAGAGTGGTGTTATCATCAGTGCAATCAGATGTGAAGGTGGTAAGTACTCTCATCCTTGCTATAAGTGGTTGATTTCCTTTCTTAGAGATCATCAGAAAAAGTCTTTTACTTCCCACGATTTTGTGGGGTCTCCAGAAATAATTCGGAAGGTTTCCTTCCCACCATTCAACGTGTGTAGGAGTTCTATCTTCATTCCTACCTGCACACATGTGAGACCCATAAAAAAGCTGTCTTATTGAGTGCAATTATCATAAAATCCTTTAAGTGAGGCAGAAGTCGAGGCGAAATGCTTATTGGTTGTTTCTCAAACACGCATTCTCTCATTATGGTGTGATTATTTCTCACTCAATATTTAAGAATGAGAATATGTTCTTTGGTATTTCTAACTTCTTATTACTAGCATGCAGAAACTCTATGTCCTCATAACTCTTTGGATGCTTGGGACGCTGGAACGCTTTGAAGTTGGAGTAGGTTTTGTGGGTATACCTCTGGTAAACCCTCCCGAGACTATAACTCGGCCACTAGGGACACCTAGGGGTTTAAAGGCTTATTGCATACGCTAAATGCAATCGTGATGCCTGCGACAGTGAGTTAGGATTTTTAGTTTGCTCGAGGACTAGCAAAATCCAGTGTGGGGGAATTTGATAAGTGCATATTTCACATATATTTGGTGTTAATTCCATGCTAGTATTTGATGGTTTTCTTGCAGATTATTGTGTGTTACGCGTGTTTTCTCTTATTTGTGTGTTAGAAGGTGAATAATCCAAAAAGAAGTGAATTCGAGCTTAGTTGTGCAGTGAAAGAAGCTAGCTAAGAGTGAGGAAGAGCCAAAGACCAATTGTAACTCGTTCAAATACAAGATTTATACTTTTCATGGGGTAGAGGACGACAAGTCAAAGGCAACGGCGAAAGAACGGAGTCAATCGGAGTTCGTATGAAGAAGTTATGGGAAAAATAAGAATGAACTTGGAATTAAACTGTCAGTCTTCCAGACTGACAGCTGAATGGGCATCTCTTGTTAAAGGGCACCCTCACTGTACGTTAAGGGACACCTTCATGTTAAGGGGTAGTCTAATTCAAAGGAACCTGCTAAAGGCGTCATCCAATATTCTATTAGGGGGAAGCTGAAATTCAAAATGATGAAAACTCCCGCGTACATTCAGTCTCTTTTGCATGGAACATTTGTTGTTGATGCTCGGTGTTGGAGGAGATCAGTTTGGCCGAGCTAGGTGATGACTGCAACGGATGCTCTCTGGAAGAACAATGATGGTTCGTGAGTGTTGGTGGAGATGGTGAAGAAGTCTCGATCTGGTGATCATCAAATGGCAGTAACAATCACGAGCGATTGGAAGCTATGGTGGTTGTTCTCGATCAGGGAATCTATCGTGGTTGGCCGTGAGCGATGGAGTTGTGAAGAGTTGGAGCTTATGGTGATCGATGTTGGTTAAGGAAGTTGAGCGATTGAGAAATAGTCTTCACGGAGACTCGAGTTCGGGTTTGGTCGTGACGGATGGAACTGATGGATACCGGTGAATACGTGTCTTGCATGCATGACCGGAATTGGTAATCAATGGGGGTACTCGAGTTTGGCAGTAGAAGTTGGCGGTGAGAGAGTGATTTTGGCTGACGTTGATAAGTAATGATGATGCTCGGTCTTGGAGTGTTGTTTGTTCGAGTTTTGCTTTGCGCATGCCATTATTACTGAATCTGTTGGTGCTCGAAGAACATGGACAGCGTGGAGAACATATGATGAAGTGAGCTGCCATGATTGAGAGAAGTTCGAGTTGGAAAGAAAGAAAACAACGAGAACGTGAAGAACAAGCGATGAATTTTGTTGGCATGAACGTGCTAAAGCCGAGCTCGACAGAGAATGAAGATGGTCATGACAGTGCTGCGACAAGAACTGTCAGTGGACGGTGGTAATGATGAAGATCGAAGTAGAGAACGTGATGGCAGTAAGATGATGGTCGTTGTTAACCTTTGGTAGTGACGTTACAATGAGCTGGAAGGTGTTGTTGCTCGGCTGGTGCGATGGAACTCGAGGTGGCTATGATGATTGCTAGTGAAGACAGCGAGGAGTTGTTGACAATGATGGCAGTGCACATGAAGAAGAGCAATGGTTGTTTGCTGCCATGGGATTCGAATGATGCAGCCTACATGGCCATGCACGTGAGTGCCAGGAAGAGAGGCATGGGTGAGATGGCCGTTCACGTGAAGAAACAAGAGGAAGCAAAGATTGTCTAACCACTCTACCTATAAATAGGGCTGTGTGTTTTGTTTGTTGAAGGGGAATCCGACCTCCCCCATTTTCATACATCCCATCCCACACCTCTCCATCCCACACACCTCTTCTATTCTTTTTCATTTCTAGTTTTAGTTTTATTTCTTCTTCTTTATTTTTGGTTAGTACTCTAATTATGAGTAGCTAAATTTCTATCTAGGATTAGGGAGGAAATCCTACTATGTGTGCTATAATGTTTTGATTATTTTCTATAATAATTCTCTTGGTCCTTATTCTTGATTCGTAACGGTAATAATTTTCTTCATGTGTCCTATGATGCTTGATAATTGATTTATATATTCTATGTTAGAGAATAGCATTTTATAGTGAAAAAAATTGTTAATTATTTGAGAAAAATAATTGTTTGAAAATATTTATTTTCCGAGACGTATTATTTGTCCTAAATCGTCTTGAGTAATTTTGGGAGAATGTTATAGGGAATAGTTATAATCATTTAGTATGTGTAGTAGTGATGGAATCTTGACATCCTAGACTCTTTTAATTGAACACAAGAATCATTTTTAGCATTTCCATTATTTTATAAGTTTTATAAAAATCACCATCTTTTTTGTCTAAAACCGAATCTTTTAAAAAGTCCGAGAATCAAACCCTATACTTACCACTTGTAAAACTGCATCAAGAGTACAAAATTTAAGCATTGTTTTCAAAAAAATAACCCCTTCTAAGACTTTAAAAAATTTAAGCAATTGTTTGTTGATATGTTACATTTTTTCTTAGTAAACTACCATAAGCAATACTCAAGGATGTCATTAATAGCCCAAGTGAAGGATGTGAAGAAAGAGTTGGTCTTTCCCTGAAGGTTCTTTGTAAACTTAAATTTTTAGAAGATAAGATAGATTAGTGTTTTCTAAATGACAGTGATAGTACTAGATCGGTAACAAAAAGTCTTCCTCATACGACTCATTGTTTCTCTTGCATAACATAACCACCCAACTAATACAGTAGACATATCTTTTTCCTGACAGTTTAGTGCAACTTAATGATCTCACAAGTTCAATAGTGTCCGGGTTATGCAATTAACGATCTCCATCTTCAAATGTGTCTCATGGCTAAGTTTGGTATAAAGCCAAGGCCCAGTGGCCTGTGTTGTTCATAAAGATTTTATGTGTGATGCTGATTAAAAAAATTAAAATTAAAATAAAATAGTAAAACTTAACTCAGTAAAGACATTTCCAAAATAAAATCATGCGTATTGGATTTCAAGTTGGGTTATGTATTTTAATAGTAGTGATATGTCTGGTTGAATCATTTTAATTGCTTTGGAGTTGATAATAATTGCAGGAACTGCGTCTAGAAATAACCGATCAAAGGATAATCTTGGCCACCCAAGTTTCTAGCTTATTTGTCATGGTGGTTATTATTATATTCAGCTTTTTTGGATATGCGATTTTGTTAAGTTTATTTTGGTGTAGACTGATAAAACAAGAATAGAAGCAAGTTCATAACCGCACAACTATTCCAGTATACAATGATTTTTTGAGTTTTTTTATATTTTTTGTATTTTATACTGACACATTATTTAGAATGATTGTTTCGGATACTATTAGAGGAGGATGAAATGATGGTTATAAAGAACTTGATGATGAAGAAATTGGGTAACCAGACGATATCAAAGAAAAGTAGGAATATAAGATAATTGCCATGTATACGGGTAAAGGAACATTAGGATTTGCCAAATCTAAGACCCAAGGAATGCCGTAACAAGATATTGTTTTTAGTTCTGTTAGCTTAAATAAAAATAAACTAAAAAATTCCCATAAAATAAGTCAATACTAAAGAAATAATAATAGTCTTTTAACATTAACGTTAATGCATAACTGAAGATATGTATTCTTGGTGAATCCACCACAAAAGTAAAAAGTGAATAAAAAGTGAAAAATCTACTAACTTAGATTTGGATTAAGAGTATCAAAAGAGTGTAGGATCTCAAAACGTGTATTGGCATGCAAAATAATGTGTACTTTGTTTCTACCGCCCGCAAAAACTACAAAGGCAATAAAAAAAACCAAGAAAAAAAGTGTAAAAAGTATCAGAAATTTGCTTAACCATCTTTCTTTTTGCTATAGTTTTTAAAACTCTTACAACTAGGTTTCCTGGTCAAAAACACAAAATCAGACATTAGTAGTAAGGTACACAAATCCTCTTTCTTCTTCATAATAATTGCAATTTATTGTTAATGAAATTCTTTAATAATGGTAATTGACAGTGTTGTTTTCAATTGTTTGATAATGAAAATTCTTGGACTTTTAATTTAGCTTGAGAATTTACCTTTTCATGTGTGTTTTATGTACTTCATGTCTATCATGGTCTATACATGGCTTGAAGCAAGTCCATAAAGATTCTCCCTTTTCTATGGGGTGAACAGAGTTCGTTATAAATTATAATGGTAATCGCAGTGTCTTGGAATCTGTCAAAGGGACACTAATTATCATGGTAACAATTGATTTTAAGTCGTTTTTAATGTTATTGTTTCATCCTTTCTTCTACTAATCCAATTTGGTATGCTGACATATACCTTCGGTATTGCATATGACGTTAACCTTTGAATAAAATTAACCGTTTTTTTCTTCAAAATTATTTGGATTTTACATTGAATTCTTTACATTTTCTTTTTAGGTACATATTATGTTCGATCAAATGCATTATCGCATGGATCTGATTGCTCAAGCATGTTTCACATTGAGCGTCTTAATTCTGTTAAATTTAAATCCTTATACATATAATGGATGATTAATAAAAATCTTATAATCCATCTGAATGTTCAAGCAGTTATGAATACATGTGTGTAAATTTCAATAACCGGTCCAAATGATGAACATACATACTTTTAGGATATACTTTATTTTGGCTGAATATTTATGTGTTTAGTAGTTCCAATCACTTATGACTATCATATTCTTTAACATTCGCAAGTGCTTGATATGCAACAATGACGACGAAAACTTCTAGACAAAACAAATGCGGCGAATAAATGCTAGCAGCGGTGATACTAACCATTATTATGCACCAATGCCAAATTTTCAAAATCCGTTCACTGTTGCATCTCGACACAGACCATAGGCTTCGACTGTCATAATAAAACTGAAGAGCTTCACGTACCTACCTAAAGAAGAAAACAACGAAAGTGGAGATGACTATGGACACATTTTACAAGCACGCTATGAACAAATGGATGCTCGCCCCGTTTCTAAGGCATCGTTTCGAACTTGAACAGACATTGTCAAGATTTAATCATGCACTCTACGACCTGCTGATGTGATTGTAGAAGTGGTAATAAAGATTCGTTCAACTTAGACTTGTTGAGGTTCGCTTTACGACTTAAAAACTGAAAACACTAAAAACAAGGAAAATATATATACACGATTGTCACAAAATATCGAGAGAACTGGGACTCAAGATTCCACCATTAATCATATTCAATTGGTTCGTATATTGATTCATAACAATTCTAGCACCTTATTGATTATATTTCTTTGCCAAAAGTAGATTTTGTAAAACATTAATTATAAGTCACAAGCATGGAGCATCAAAAGCTCTAAGTCTAAGCATACGCCATCAAACAAAATCACAAATACTTAGTAAAAATCATAAATCAATTGAATCAAGTGCAAACAGTCATAAAGAATCAAATATAGTTACTGTTAGAGAACTGCTCGGTCAAACTCGCATGCGTTGCTATTTCAAGCATGTTTGTCAATTTTAGTTATGAAAACTATAAAGTCTTGATTTCTAGTCTACTATAGCTAAGGTCTCGGACTAGGATAGAAAGTGTAGTTGGGCTCAAGAACTCCATGGCGATCATCATACAAGACGAAGGACTACTCAAGGAACCAGTGGATCTTCGTCGACTAAAAAGTATGTGGAGACTTGAACTTATCTATCACTCAAAATTCTATCTACTCTATCTCCTATTTTGAGACAAAAGTCGTTTTACTATATAGACTAAGAATATGCACATGTGACATTTCGAGCTGAGTATATCTCGCTTATCTATTTCTCGAAATGGGTGTTGGTAAAGCTTTCTCTTTAGCCAAGTTCATCTTTACCTAGTGACGAAAGTCATGTTATGTTTCAATCACTTTGGAAATTGCTTTGACGAAAACTAGTTTGTGAATAACAACTATATGACATCCTCTGAGAATGTTTCAATGATTAAAATGAGAGTTTAGAATATAACCATTGTGGGATATAAATATTGTTGTGGCAACACATATATGTATAAGTCCTTAACACTTGAACCGAAGTTTGCGAACTTTGTTGATCAAGTGGAACCGGAACGTGAGCAGCAACTCAGTCCGCAAACCCAGTCCGAAAACTGGTGTAAGTTCTCGAACCCGAGAATATATGCTAAAGTTGAAGCTCAGGTGCAGTCCACGAACTGACGAAAGTTCTCATCCCGAGAAATTCTGCTGGAGTTTATTAACTTCAACCGGTTAGCTTGAGTCCGCGAACTCAAGAGGTTATGTCTGAAAACGGTGTTCGTGAACTTATCTTAAATTACTAAGGAATGCTTTTGCAAACCGTGGCTTTATAGTTCATGAAATGATTCGAGTGAATCACATCGTTTTTGATTCAATTGTGTCTCTTATAATACTTGAGATCTCATAGCAATTGAACAACTCTCTAACTAGTTCATTTGAGTCATTTGGACTAGTTATGGTGAAGAAGAATATGGTTGATATGAAAGTTATCATTTGGCTAACCATTTGGTTGACTAATATTGAACCAACCATTGTACATGTTTGGGTACGGTTACACGAACTCAAAACGTCAAGTACATGTGTGTATGGCAAGCTAAGTTTTCGATCTAACGGTTGAGATATATTAGCTTGTATCTAATCAGGTTTTCATCTAACGGTGAATATTGAATGCTTTGTTACTAAGCTAACATTGGTTGCAAACCCTAATTTGAAAGACTATATAAGGGAGAACTCTAGCAACTGGGAAACCTAATCCCCACACATTTTGTGTGATACTAGTTTGCTAAAGCTAGAGTCTATTCCCCTTTAACCTTTGGTTTTCATCTTTTAAAACCAGGTTAACGACTTCATTGGGATTGTGAAGCCAGACCGATGCTACTTTTCTTATAGTTGTGTAATCTGATCTTGTTGTTTCTATCGTACGAGTACAATTGTAATAATTGGCTTGAGATTTCTATCTCTGATAGGCAAGATAAAAGTAGTCACAAACATCTTCGTCTCATTGTTTGTGATTCCTCAATAATCTTCTTCGATGCGTCGATTAAGTTTATTGTGAGGTGATTGATGAAACTGAGTTGTTCTTCGGGAATATAAGTCTAGTTTTATCGATTGGTTCCTGTTCACCTTGATTTATCAAAAGACGGAACAAAACTCATAGGTTTATTCGTGGGAGACGAATTTATCTATTACATGTAGACTTTTCTGTATGAGACAGATTTTTTTTCTAAAGTCTTCGACTTTGGGTCGTAGCAACTTTTGGTTATGGGTGAGATCAGCTAGGGAATCAAGTATGCAGTATCCTGCTGGGATCAGAGGTGTAGGAGCATAATTGTACCTTGGATCAGTGTGAGATTGGTTGGGGTTCAACTACAGTCCATACCGAATTTAATTTGGAGTAGGCTAGTGTCTGTAGCGACTTAATACAATGTATGTTTAATCTGGACTAGGTCCCGGGGTTTTTCTACATTTTCGGTTTCCTCGTTAACAAAATTCTGGTGTTTGTGTTATTTATATTCCGCATTATATTTTGTTATATAATTGAAATAATACAGGTTGTGCGTTGTTCAGTCGATTAGAATACCCGACCTTATTGGTTGTTGATTTAAATCGATTGACACTTGGATATTGGTCCTTGGTACCATCCAAGTTATCTCTCTTTGATTAGGCTCGCGAATCATATTTGCTTGAGTAAATCAAATCGGGAGATTGAGATAATAATTCCTTGAGTATTTTCTATTGATTGAGTCTTGTTGATTCTCTAGAAAACAACTCGGAGTTGTCCATACAGATTGCTAATCGAAATATTGAGTGACGTTGTTAGACCCCCGACTTTTCAGTTACCAAACAATTGCGAATAAGGCTTCCTCCGTCATCCCAGTGTTGGGGTTTAGCTCCTCATGTTGGAAACACGCTCAAAATTGATATTCATAGCTCAAAAAGTGTTCACAAGAGGTGAAAAATAATAAAGCAGTGAAATTGCAACAAATATAAGTGTTACAGAGTCACTGTTACAGATAATGATAAATCTTATGTATAGCAGGATAAATGACTGTCTATATATGTTTGTTCTTTGTGTTCTTGAGAACGACACCTCTCTTCTGTCGTCTGCAACTCTTCTTATTTTTCCTTCTCCTACTGCTGCTGTAACTCCACCTGTAGCATGATTCTCTCCTTATGCTCCACCACCAACTCTCAACAACCTTATACCGTGATACCCGAGCACCTTATATACACAACAGGACCCATAAATCCCGAGAATATCTTTGTAATAACTCATTTTTCTTCTCTGCAAGTCACAAAATATTTCCCTTTTCTTCGAATCCTATTTCTCTCTTCTACGCGGTTTTTGGTTGTAAAACTCTCTTATTTATCTAAACTTTTCTGATATAGTTAAATCTCCCATAATATCTTCTTGTACCGCACGTAACTTCCTCCAACAGAATCCGAGAATATCTTATCTTCTCTATTCAGTCGTGATCTTCCTTTTTTACGTGAATAAACCTATTACCTTCCCTATTTAACAAAAACATGTTTATATCAATCAACAAAATGAGCAGAACCGGGTCAGAAACACTCCCAAGTCAACAACAAACCCGATAATCCTTCTCCACCCCTGTTTTCATCAAACCGAAGATCATGCCTAATCTAATCCAATCAAACACCTGTATCATCATTGTATTGACAAAACAGGCCTAACCCATGAAATTCAGCGATTGAGTCTTCTTAAAACTGGTCCAAATCATCAACCCTAAATCTGTAGTTTAAATCCAAATTTTCCCACCAATTTTGAGACTCAAATTTTAGAAGATGACCTCCCCCTATCCTCTACGGGTCTGCCAATAATAGTCTCCCTGGAAATGGGATTCCCTTATCCAACTGAGGGGTGCCTTTAGCAATTCCTCTTGGGTGCCTTTGGTAATTTTTCTCGGGTATAAATATAACTTTTTCGGGGTGCCTTTAGTAATTTTATCCCTGAGGTCCAAATACCACTTTCGAGCCAATTTCTCCGCAAGTGCTTATTTCTCCAAAATACCTACGAAGACATAAAAAGCCATAATAAATACAAAATCAAGCACTGACAATACATACAATTGAGATCATATTAGACATAAAAATGTGTCTATCACCTGCTGCCAATCCAGAATCTTCGGTCGCATATGGATAGGGCTGGCAATGGATAACCGATATCCGGTATCCATTTCCGATTATTCGAAATCCTATAGGATTTTATCCGTTATATCGGATCCGGATATCCGGATCCGATAACTTATCGGATATTTCCTCTTAACCTATCGGAATCGGATCGGGCTCTATCCGATTGGTTAATATCCGATATCCGATAAGGTAGGGGTTAACGGATAAAAATCCTATAGGATAAGGTCATACATTAACGGTTTACTAGTAGTGACAATTGAAACAATGTTGCAATGGAAGGTTATCAGGCAATAAACAATGTTTAGTCGTCACATTGTCTTTAGCATTAGAGTAGTAGCAAGGTTCAAGTTAAAATGGTGTTACGTTTATGGTCAAAAAACTGAAGAAACGTCCATAATGATAAGGTCATATATTAACGGATATTAACGGATAAAAATCCGATATCCGATAGCTTAACCTTAACCTTATCGGATTGGAATTTTTGGTATCCGCCGGATATTATCGGATACCGGATATCCGATAATCCTTAACCTTAACCTTATCGGATTTGCCAATATCCGCCGGATATCTATCCGTTGCCACCCCTACATATGGAACACGAAAAAAAAGAATCCAAAGAGGTCAGATATCATATAAAACCTGGAGCACGTATAAGAACAACTAATTTCATAGCTGTGATGAAATTAGTGTAAATGTTGATAGGAAGCATTCAAACATAAGCTTGGAGTAAATAAAATCCATAACATCTGACTGATGCTTTAATGGAATCACTTTTTTTGGTTAATTTAGCATGTATAAGGTTACTGATAATAACAAATGAAACACCCACAGTTGAAAACATAGATTTCCATATACTAATTTGTAGATAAAAAACACACACACAAAATAAATAAAAATCATACAATAGATCATGAATTCCTTTACTTGGAGGTTAACATTAATACACAGACTTAGATCAAATATATAATTCCTTCTCCAGTTATATAATTTAAAAACAAGTTATATTGTAACTATAATTCGAATAGATATATTCATTTCTATCAAACTTTAATGTTAAAAGATGATACAAATTAACAAACCATGTAACCAAAAACTATCAAAGAGGTTGAGCCCGAGCATTAGGCAATGATAACAGACCATATGACTACTCTGACTGACCTACATGAAGTAGGCATGTAAATCCAACGATTGGACTACCATAATGGTAACTGACTGTTCTAACGGTTAGGGGGAAATAAAGTTAAACTTTCAAATAATCCAATGTTGATACACCACATTTACTTTACCATTATTCAGTCATCAATTATTGATTTCATTAGTTATATTTTCACATATTACTTCACCATTTGCATGCACCATTTATGAACCACCACTGGACATTAAAATGACGATACAAAAATTGAAACTGAAAAAATATGATGATGAAAGGTGGTGTATTTATACAATTATTACATTAAGGAAATTAATGAGCACAATAGTATATATATTGGATCGATTTCACAACCAGTCAATATCCAAAAATAACGTAACAAGGACGTTATAGATTCAAAGTAGTAGAAATCAATTCAAATTCCAGGGTTTAGTAATAGTTTAATTTCAGCTTTGGGGTTTTCATTCAATCCACCCCTTTTATATTTTACATATATAGATAACAAGGAGATGAAATGGCAGAACCGGTGCAAGGTGATACACAAAGGTGCATGTCGCCTTACCTCAATAAGAATATTTTGAGAATCACACAACTACCAGGTATATCAATTTATCTATCTCAGATATATATTTAAAGAGCTAGAAAATTACTACCAGTAGTAAATTATGTGGCATTATGCATGAATGCATGAGAATGGATAGTCAAACTTATAAATGTGCAAGAAATGAGAACTACATCGTAAACGACAATGCGATAATAATCACCCAGGTAGTCACCCCATAACCTCAAGTACCTTGGAATAGAGAGCACAAAGTGACTCTTGATAAAATAAAGTCTTCAACAAGGGAGAGCACGAATGAGGTTTACCCGTACAAAAACTTAAACCGATGTAGATATACACATATAAGAAAAATTACATGGGTGTTAGAAATTGTAAGTTGCATGGAAATATGTCATTCACGGTTGTGGCGGAAATTATATCTTTTGCCGACAAATGGTTGATTGTTTACTACCATATATGCTTCAAGCATATGCCAGAATGGGAGAGACATGGTCTCTGCAAAGTATGCTTGGCTATGGTCCAACCAACATCAAGGTATCACACAAAAATGAATTCAATACCCTTTTTTTAAAATATTATAACAACTACGGAAATCTGACATATAAATCACATCACCAGACTAAACCTCACGATAGAGGCAACATATGTTACAAAGACTGCAAATTTTATAGCCGATGGAAATATGGAAAAATATTTATTGAACAAAGAGGTGGAATCACTCATACAAATAAAAGATGTTATGTGCTACATATTTACATTTTGTATCGTAACAATATGTATAAACTACTATAACATTCATAATCCCATAATTTGGATATCTAAACTGATGTGCAAAACATAACAGGAAAATCGGGAAAACCATGTTTTCGAGGTCCTCTATGTTGTTCTAATGCGCAAGTTGGTATTACAAGTTCGTAAGTCACCCGGGATACGAGGAAAACCACAACAAACTTATAATGTGGCTAGGATAAACTGAGCAGCGGAAAAGCACTATGTGGACGAAATCTTTGATGAGGTTAACCTATTACGCTACCTGGACCACATTATTGAATACTTACAATTGTACCAAATATTACTAACATATTTTACAATAACATGACATGGCATTAATATGAGGATGATGATGATGAAGAACCGGAAAACCAAAACCCTCTGCAAGTTTGGGAGCAATAAATAGAGATTTTATCAGATGCTCAGGACACTATGACTGATAATGTACAAAGAGATATATCAAAGGAAGCTAAAACTGAGAAGGACATTGCAGTGGTTGGATACTATCTGGAACATGTACAACTGGAAGGAACACTATTTCAAGAGAGCACCAAATCTATGGAGTAGTTGGATTAACAAGGAGGCATGCGAGGGATCGTAAAATTATACTGAACATTAGTGTAATTTTAAATCATTTTCATGCACATCTTGATTTACAGGGGGATTCAGTTGTTTTTATTATTTCGTTATTTAGACTTTTTTTTTTTTTTTTTACATTTCATGTTTTCGGAAATCATATGTGGATCATCAGATGTTTTAGATTATCAAGATGTAGTTGTTTTCAATTCCAAGGTTAAATGTTAGTGAATGTTCCCTTTTTGGTTTCAATTTGAGATTTTGAACGTATGCCAACGAATTTTATAATTGGTGACAATATGACATGAGTTTAGAGGGAAAAAAATGTACAATTTGGAGAGTACACTGAGTACATTGTACATTTTGTTGTTTCCCAATTAACAGAGGATAACATAAAGAAATAAGTCATACTCAGACGGACAGTCTAACACACCTTAAATATAACAGTGTGAAATAGTAAATGTTGTAAAAAACATAATTGTGCGACACTGTAACTAATGAAAATGAGCAGCCTAAATAAATTTTACATCCACTATTGGTGAAGAATGATCACCAATGATACTCTAATTTATTTTACTTGTATACATCTGTATCCAAATTTAGAATTGTAATTTTTGTTCCGGAGGATGGGTAACTTAAAGAAATATTATCAAAGGAAACTGTAAATGATTTACAGGAAAGACGGCAGAAATATCACTCAAGATACCAGACAATCCAAACTAACTGAGGTCAGAGGTCTCACTCAAGTACACCTCAGCAGTTACTGTTGAATCACATAACAAGAAGAAAACATGAGCCTAAAAACCTTGAAAAAATAACTGGACATCTATTTCCTTCTCAATTTTGTTGATAGGTGTTTACTCACAATTTTTTTAATATGAATCACAAATTGTGCATATTGAGTATGGGATATAAAGATTACCGCTTGAAATTTTATTGGCACCTTTTATATTGACCACTTATTATTTGAATGAATAGGTATAGGTATCATTGCAGGAAAATGATTCATTTGAATTGTAACTGAATCAATTGATATTACAATCATGATTGATGACATAATAATTGGATATTAATGATGTTGAGTGAAAACTTAATAAACGTTAAGAAAAAAACCCTCATGTTGATTATAATGTAAATGTGATATACTGCTACTTTCCGAGTGCCTGATCTGAGTCCACCTCTTTTATGTAACTCCCACATCTATTGTTCTAATTGAAAATTATAGAATGACTATTCGGATTTTGAAAATGAAATATAAAGATGCACGATGGCCATTGAATGACTTTCCATTATACACATTAATGACCAAAGGTATATTTAAGGTAGTAGAAGAACTGGCGTTCTACCTGCAACACATAATTATACCACATATCATCCAACTTCAGTATGGAAACATAGATAAATTGTACCGTACCTAAATACATGATGTCATATCTTAAGAAACATCACCCGATAGAGTACTCCTACCAGTTATAACCATTTATCCAATTTTTTTAAATATATGATGGTCTTTTTTTCTCGCTTTTAATCTTAAATGAGTAAAAATGGCCAGGGAAGATATTTACATGTAATGATCTAAAACCTTATATCTCATTTGTAAGGACAAGCTACAATGAATCCAACGACAACAACAACATGATTACCATTCAAAGGAATCAGGAAACCAATTCTACATATGAACGAAAACACATGATGTCAATTGCTATATTGTGTGAAAAGAAAGTGAATTCTGAAATTGAGGTATGAAATAATCCATTAACCTCATCTCATTTACAACTGGACGACTTCAAAAAAAATATTTTTTGATTTGTTTTTATTACAGGCAGGTGCTATATTGGTGCAAATGACTCGCTTCGCAGATGATTGGTGTTGCATGTACTGTTCTGAATGCAACGAGGAATTTGAAGAAACAAGGCACCAAAATCACTGTTCAGAGTGCTTAGAATACATTCGCTCAATCCCGATGTAGTATTTATGTTCTTTTACTTTTCTACATTCTATTTATTAAAAAAAAATGAACAATACATAATCTCGACAAAACTTGGACATATTACGTTTGATAATGATGGTTATTGATGGGAAACAATCAGCAAAATTTAAAGCAAAAGGAATTGCGACAGGGGAATTATTGGGACATTCGGAGGATTACTTGATGTGAATGAAAGAGGTATAACTATTTCGGTTCTGATGTGACATAAAGTTTACATTCGAAAATGAAATGAAATTTAAAGTCGGTAAAGAACATCCATTGGCCAATCAAAATATTAGCATTACATAGATGGTAAAAAAGTGTTATAAAGACTAAAGATGTAGAGAAAAATGAAATGGATCCTTATATATCTTCCATGGTACACTTTGTTAGAGCACTGCTCGGTCGAACTCGCAAGCATTGCTATCTCAAGATTGTTTGTCAAGTTTACTTTCCAAAACTATAAGTCTTGATTTCTAGTCTACTTATAGCTAAGTCTCGGATTTGGATAGTAAGTGTAGTTGAGATTTAGACTTCACGGCGTTCATCGAATGAAGACGAACAACTACTCAAGGGAACTTGTAGAGATTCATCAACAAAAGGTATGTGGAGACTTGAACTCATCTATCACTCAAAAGTCTATCTACTTTATCTCCTATATGAGATAAAAAATCGTATTGTTATATACAAGTTTATTTGAGCCGAGTTTATCTCGCTTATCTATTTCTTGAAATATGTGTTGGTACGCTTTCGCTTTAACCAAGTTCATCTTTTATTCTTGACGAAAGTCAAAAGATGATCATGCGAAAATTGCCTCGTAACATCTTACATGATTTGTGTGAGACAATCATTTGATGTAGACTCGGAATGTTTCGTATTGATCATTCGACCACTTGAAAATTTCTTTTAAGTTAATAGTTTGTGCGAGACAACTATTGTCGTCTTCCAAGAATGTTTCAATAATTGAAATGAGGGTTTAGAACATGTAACCATGATTGGATATAAACATAGTGTGTAATCACATTTGTGTAAAGTCCAAAACTGGGAACCATGGTATGCGTACCCATACGCGTACTGGTTGGTTGTTGAAAGTCCGGGAGCTAAGTATGCGTACCCGTACGCGTACTTGCGGAAGTCCAAGTCCCGTGAATTTCTGCTGGAGAAGTGTAAGTGGTATGCATACCTATACGCGTACTGGCGTAACCAAACTCAGTCAGACTAATTAAGTATGCATACCCGTTTGCATACTTAAGTAGGTTATGTTCTAAAATCGGTTTGTTCATGAACTAATACATTTATATAATAAGGAATGCAATCATTTGAGAACCGTGGCTATAATGTTCATGAAATTATTCAAGTGAATCAAAATCGATTTTGCTTCAATTGTGTCTTGTATACTTCTATGAGAATATAAACAATTGAATAACTTTCTAACTAGTTTCATTTGAGTCATTTGAACTAGTTATGATAAAGATGAATAAGGTTGATATGAAAGAGCTCACATGGATAACTATTGGTTAACTACTGTTGAACCAACATGGTGTACACATTTAGGTACGGTTACTAAACCTAAATGAGGGTACATTTTATTTGTGTATAACAAGCTAAGTTTGATCTAACGGTTGAAAGATATTAGCTTGAATCTAATAGTATTTTCATCTAACAGTGAATATTGAATACTTTGTTACCAAGGTAACTTAGATTGCAAACCTTGATTTGAAGACTATATAAAGGAAAACTCTAGCAACTGGGAAACCTAATCCCCATGCCTTTTGTGTGATATTAGTTGCAACTAGAGTCGATTCTCCTTTAACATTAGGTTTTTCACGAAACCCTGTAAGTTAACGACTTGGAGACTTCATTGGGATTGTGAAGCCAGACCCAACTATTTTCTTTGTACTTGGGTGTTCTGATCTTTCTACTTTCTATCGTTATTGAGTACTATCTTCTTTAAGATTTGCTCGAGATTTATTCTCCGATAGACAAGATTGAAAAGTAGTCACAAACATCTTCGTCTCATCGTTTGTGATTCCACTATATCTTATTTCGTTAATTGATTAAGATTATTATGAGGTAATTGATAATACTAGGCTGTTCTTCGGGAATATAAGTCCAGTTTATCAATTGGTTCATGTTCACCTTGATTTATCAAAAGACGGAACAAAACTCATAGGTTTATCTGTGGAAGACAAATTTATCTATACAATAGACTTTTCTGTGTGAGACAAATTTGTTTATCAAGTCTTCGACTTTGGGTCATAGCAACTCTTAGTTGTGGGTGAGATCATCTAAGGGAATCAAGTGCGTAAAATCCTGTTGGGGTTCAGAGACGTAAGGAGCGCAACAGTACCTTGATCAGTGTGAGATTGATTAAGGCTCAACTACATTCTAGTCCGAAGTTAGCTTGGTAGTAGGCTAGTGTTTGTAGCGGCTTAATACAGTGTGGTGTTCAAATCTGGACTAGGTCCCGGGGTTTTTCCGCATTTGCGGTTTCCTCGTTAATAAAATTTCTGGTGTCTGTGTTATTTTTTTTCCGCATTATATCTTGTTATATAATAAAAATATGACAGGTTGTGCGTAGTTCAATCAGTTTGTGAATCCAACCTTTGGTTGTTAATTATATTGATTGACACTTGAACATTGGTCTTTGGTACCGTTCAAGTTGTTTCACATAATAATCAGGCTCACAGATTTCTATCTATTTGATTTGCTAATTACATTGTGAAACAGAGATACAACTCTTGGATATACTTTTCTTGAGATTGAGTCTGACTGTCTAGTTGATTCTCTCGAAAGTATATTGGAGTTTGTCCATACATATTGCTAAGTGAAATATTGGGTGTGTTTGTTAGACCCCCACTTTTTCACACTTTCTAACATTTTTATTTGTAATTCATGTGCACGTCAGGAGTCGGGCAGAGGCTTATTTTGAAAAATCATATCTTAGAATCCCACAATCCACAATACATTTTCAAAATTTTATAGATAATCAACGTAAAAGATGTCAAATTTTTGCTTAATTAGTACGAAAAAAGTTGATGACCTATTAATTTGGAACATGAGAAGGGAATTCAACATGTGTTCGAGGTTCTTCACGAGGTTGTGCGTCGCCAAATTGTATTTTAGGTGCAGATTGGAATATATGGAGGTGACAATAGGGACCAGACTTTTGAAGTTACAAAAGCATTCTTCAAAAGGAATTGTTGGGCACAATACTTTGTTGAAGATTTGATGACGGAGGTTCGCATATATAATACCGCTTCAAAAAGGTAATGGGTACACATTTTAAACATTGTCATCTAATGAGTGTTATACAAATTACAAGAACAACATTGCACATTTGAGGGTTTCTATTATCCGTTTGGTAAAAAAAAAAAACCATTCTCCACTGATTTGCAGGATCAACAACATAACAATAACATATGGGTCAGCTGGAATGAAAGCTTCAAAAGATATAGGGGAAATGTGCTTCAAGTATTCTCCATCAAGCATGAAGGATTCGTACAATCAGATATCATCTTGTGTCTTCCATTTTAGATTATCACGCTTAAAAAATCCAACTTAATCTCATTATTAATAATTTATCCTTTTTTTTTTCTTCATTGTTCTCAAGATCTCAATTCAACAACTATAATAATATTATTTATTTTTAAATCAAAGTAAGTTTCCCCCATTGTAGAAAAACAATAACAAGTAAACAACAAATTACAAAAAAAAATCATCAAATAAACCATAAAATAAAACAAAAATAATCAATGTAAACTCAAAGATGATTTCTCTACATCATCATCAAAAGGATTATCCAGAGTTACTAGACATCTCCAAGCATTCAACCACCAGCAAAATAAAAATCAAGCATGCAAAGGGATACATGAACAATCATTTTTCTAAAACCCCATACTAGAACACCCATTTAATGAAGAAAATCAAATTTGAACTTACAAAACAAGAGAAGGAAAAAGAAAAATCAATGAATTAAACAAATAAGGAGAACATGGTGGGGAATGGTGATTGTGGTGGTTGTGATGGTGGGGGCCGTATTGTTGTGAGTTATGCGATAAAGAAGAAGATAAAAAGAAGTGATTGAATGAATGGATTGTGGGAGGCGGTGATAAAATACCTAAGGCTAAAAGCAACAGCTAGGATTAAGAATGGTTGAAATCTAAAGATTTATACCAGTTCGGGACTTCGGTACGCTTTGTACCTGTATTCATACCACCTTGAATATATTTTTTGTACCTGTAAATGAGCCGTTAAAATCAGTTCATATCCACATTTATCGGTTCCAGTCATGTTTCATAGTTCCGATCTGGTTCCCGTGCAGTTCTATTCACAATCCCAATAGATCTATAGTTAAAAGTAAGTGAATTTTGTAAGAATTTTATACAAGAATATCGTAATTCTTTGTGAGATTCCTAATTTTCACAAGTGTTTCCAGATTTAAGCGTTCAAATTTCGTTGTGAAAATTTAATTCTTGGAGAATTAAGCTTGTCATACATAAACTTAACCGTTAATTCCCCAGAATGAGTTAGGAACCATTTTAATTTATCTTGTTTTAAACTGTTATCATTGTTAGCAAACAGATGAATATCAAA
This sequence comes from Papaver bracteatum, assembly GCA_023529315.1. Classification (NCBI taxonomy): domain Eukaryota; kingdom Viridiplantae; phylum Streptophyta; class Magnoliopsida; order Ranunculales; family Papaveraceae; genus Papaver; species Papaver bracteatum. The sequence continues at coordinate 912,667 of JAJJWX010001081.1, read as the reverse complement.
CATGCACTTAGAAATGATTGCAGAGAACATGGAGGTGATAAGGTTGTGATTCCCTTTTATCGACTGAGTCTATAAGATCAGCCACAAATATTCAATTGTTGTTTGTGGTTACGAAAATGTGATAAATTGGTATTCAAGTTAGGAGTCCATTTGTCAAACCAAATATTAATGGACTTTCCATCTTATAATTCATGAATGATGTTTTGATCAACTAACTTTAGACCTTTGTGTTTACACTTCCAAATCGACCAGGAGTTGGTAAAAGAGATTTTAACCCGTGATGGAGATTTCTTATAGAAATACTTAGATTTTAGTAGTGAAAAGTTCACTTGGTTATCAAGTATTTACTGTTAGATATTTTCAAAAGGATGCATTTTTATTTACCTTTTCCCGACTGGGATCGACCTGGCAGGTCAAGTTGGTAAGGTCTAGGGGGAAGCCCCTTTGCACAATGCGAGACAACTCAGAAAATTTTGGTTTTAGGTTGGAAACCTAATTCAAATTTCATTGAAATTTCGATTATACGTGTCTCTGCCAATAGCCACCATTGGTGCCTTTTGAAGGTGTCTTTTGGTGATGAACTTACCTCCAAAATACATGAAATCCCTATAAGTATCATTGATTTTTTCTCTCGAAATCATATCAAAACAATATCGTTTTTTTCTTCTCTTATAACATTATCAGAATCTTAAACAATGTGTTCTTGGTCGGGTCAAGGAAGTACAATCCTTGAATTTGATTACGGTGTTAGGGATTCACTGAATTCTGATAGAATAATTAGAGTAACTTGTTGTACTTGCCAATTAATTGGGAAAGGTCGAATAATTAGAGTGACTTGTTGTACTCTCCAATCAAGAGTACACCTTTTTTCTCTTTGTTTTTTTATCCTCTAGTTTTGACCAAATTTCCAACATATACCGACTCTCTATCACCCAGAAAAAATCAAGTCTCTACTACCCGAAGACCAAGTTTTGTTACTTGCTTCAAACATTTTTTTTTGTTACAAAGTTACATGACTTTGGTCGTCTCTGTTTGACTCGAAATTTTCACCATGACCATGGCTTTCACTTTGTTTCTTCTTCATCTTGATCCGTAAGCTAAGTTAGCTTATAAATTTCTTCAATTTCTTTCTTTCTACAATCTCGTTTCTTATTCTATTTCTTTTCTTTTTCCATGGAAAAATCTGCTAATACCCAAACTTTGTTTCTAAACTCAAAATATTTTGAGTTCAATTAGATCTCTAAAGGAAGAAATAAAGAATTTAAAGTTCTAGAGAGATTAAAGGACGTTTGAATTGGATCTCTTTATCAGAAGATTATATTTCTTGGATCTCATTAATCCCAGTTGTTGTGGTGGATGATATTACCAATCCAAAACAAAGGTGGTTAAGAAGATTTCATCAGGCAGTTTTACTTTTAGAGTTTTTTTTTAATTCAAATGGTATTTTCATGAAGATATCGAAGACGAAGTCTACAAAATAAACGAGGTCTCCTTTTATTTGCATCCTAAAAGGTGATGTAAGTGAAATTTGTAATAGATTTTGGAGTTTCTTGAATCCTAATCAAAAATAGGAAGGATAAAAGAGTTTTCAAAGAACAGATTTTCCAAACCTTCTCTCTATCCAGACAAAAGAACAACATGTTTTGAATCCCTATACAAGAGGTATTGCGGTATAAGTCCTTCATTTTCATCATTGTTGGTCTGCCATTTCTAAGTCCTTAACCGGGAAAAGGAAGATGATTTTACGGCCTATTAATGGTAGGAATCAAACACTGGTGAAGAATTCTATCAGCTTCAACAACCGGTCATCATTCGTGTGGGAAAGTCTAAAGTTATTATAAGTCATTGGAAGATCACGAATTCACTAATTTAAAATGATTATGCTATGAAAAGTTCTCATTAAATTGGTATTCATGGTTTTCCATAAATAAATTAATAATATTTTAATTGTATCTTTGAACTTCATCAACTAATTATAAGTTAAAACTTTAAACACTTTAAGTTAAATTACATTTATGGAAAAGATTTTCGCTTGAGAAAATTTGTTCAACTTGGGGTGTATTAAAAAGCATTCACGATAATTCGTTGTCTTTTACTCAATTAAATTGTTGTAAGATTGAAATCAAATGTGATATCATGCAAATCCCTGTTGTTATCAAATATAAGAGACATTGGTTATCGATTGAATGTCTACATGAGTTACGTAATAAGAATTCCGCGCGTACTATTAGTTATCAGAAGATGAAGCATCATAATCTAATCAATCATGGTGAGCAATTACCGGTCAAACATCAATTAAAGTCAACAATTGCTATTCCACCAGATTATGTATCAAGTGGAGAGGAAGTTTTGCTTAATAACAAACTTTCTTATGCTAAAGCTGTTATTTTGAAGTCTCCAGAGATTTTGCCGGAAATTTTGTCGGCTAATCGGGGGAATAAAATTGGTAAATTTTGGTTACCTAAAAATCAGACCAAGAATGACGCGAATTCAGTTTGGTTGGAAAATTCACTTTTCAACTCAGACTCGGCTACTAAACCGAGTCATGATGCAGCTCATGTTGACAGGATTTTAGATTTGAGTCAAAATATGGGCCAGATGGGTATGCATTGCTCATTGGATACTGGGAAAGTTTTGGGTTTTGGCCGAGATTATGTCCCTGCCCAGGACTCAACTATCTCAGGGAACTCAGATTGTTATATGAACCAGATGGGTAGGTGTTGCTCGGATAAAAATTCGAGTTTCGGCCGAGATTATGCCCCTATCCATGATCAGAGTCATCATAAACCGTTGGATATCTTTTTGAACATAGAGTCTTTTGTGTCGTTAGATGTATCATCGAGTCATATCTTGAACCATGAGAATGAATCTTTGTCGTTGGATGGTTGTGTTTTAAATTCTCAAAATATAACGGTTAATACAAAAAATACGACGACTAGTTCAACTGATGATCTTTCTATGGTTCCTGATTCCTTGTTTAATCTGAATTTTGATATTGAGAAATTGGTAATTATCATATCTAGTTCAACAAACGTACGGGTATCAAGGGTGAAGACCAATTTTCAAAGGATTTATGCAGAAACATGTTGCATAAAAAATTATAAGCTTCATGTTGAGAAGGATAATCATAATGGTTTAGATGCATATAAGGCAGACTCTGTCGATGAAGATTGGGTGGCTGAAGAGGAAAGATAAATAATTTTTTTAGATAATAACTCTGCTAATTGTTCAAATGATCATCATGTTTCTTATACTTCTTCTTCATCAGATTTTATTTCTAGGGATCATTTAATATTGTCCTGAAATATTAGGGGTTTGGGTGATGAAGCCAAGGTAACTACAACTCCGAATGCAATCAGAAAAAATAAACCATCAGTTCAAACCATTCAAGAATCTAAGAAAAAGCATGTGGATGACTCCCTAACAAGATCTTTACGGGGTAACAATGAATGTGACTATGTTTATTTGCCTTCAGAGGGTAGGTCTGGTGGTATAATTGTAATGTGAAACCCATTAGTAATATCAATGGAGGATCAACTTCTAGGTGCCTTTTCAGTTACTCTTAAGCTCAGAAATGTTCATGACAATTTTGGATGGCTTTTTACTTTTGTTTATGGAGCTCCTGATCCAACAGATTAAGAACAATTTTGGCAAGAATTATTAGACATCAAAATAATTATGGATGGTCCTTTATGTTTGGGTGGAGATTGGAATGCAATTTTATACCAATCAGAAAGGAATCAAGGTGGAGTTTGCAATAAAAAGATAAAGAATTAACTCTCACAACTGAATGGATTTACCAAAGTCTGGTGGTTCTTTCACATGGACAAATTCTCAAAATCCACCTCTTCTGAGAAAATTGGACAGGTTTGTTTCCACAGTAGATTGGGAGAAAAAATATTTTTTTTTGGATCAATTTAAATTGAGAAGACCTATCTCATATCACTCTCCAATTTTGTTGGACTGCACAAACCTCTTTTTAGATTTGATAATTATTACTTACTTCATCCCGATTTTTTAGTTCAAATGAAAATTTGGTGGTCAAATTTGAAGTTTTTTGGTAGACCTAATAATGTCTTTGCTAAGAAACTTCAAGGGCTAAAAATTTTCATTAAAAATTTAGGAAGGGAGGTTTATGGGTCTTTGAAGAAAAAAGTTGATAAAATTGAAGCACAAATTGATATTCTGGATAGTCTAGAGAAGATCAATGGTCTTTCTCAAGATGATTTTGTGGCAAGGGAGGTTTTTAAAGTAAATCATAAACAAGCTTCATTGAATCTGGCAAGGAAATGGGTTGTTAGAGCAAAAAAGCATTGGTTGGCAGATGGTGAAAGAAATTCAAGCATTTTTTCTTCATAAAAGTGCATCATATAACCAAAAAGTCAATATTATTCATTCTCAAGTGATAGATGGTAGTATGTATCTCATGCCAGAGGATTTGATAAATCATGAAGCAAAGAATTTTATATGAATCTTTTTAATTAGAATATGACTAACATGCCTAAATTTGATGATCTTGAGTTGCCTTCATTGAGTCTGCAACATACTATTATGCTTGAGAAGCCATCTGATGAGGATGAGGTTAGAAAAGTGATATGGAATTTTGGCACACAAATCTCCTGGCCAGATGGATACATTATGGATATTTTCAAGGAAGTTTGGGAAGTTATTAAAGTGGACCTCATGGTTGTTACCAAGGAGTTTCAGCACAATGGTAGTATATTGGAGATTTAATTGCATTAACATTATTCTGATTCCAAAATGTGGTGGTGCAACTTCAGTTCACAATTTCACGCCAATAATCCCTGTTGGTGGTGTATATAAAAAAATAATCTCCAAGTTGCTGGCAGATATAATGAAAATCGTGTTTCCTACTATCATTTCAGAGTTTCAAGGAGCCTTTGTAGACAATAGATAATAGACAAATATCAAATGGTATACTCATTGTTTCTGAGCTCATAGACTCAAGATAAAGGTTGAATCTTCCTGATCTGGTGGTGAAGATTGATCTAGAAAAAGCATTTGATAACATTAGTTGGAGCTGTTTAGATTACACTCTTGCAAGATTTGGCTTTGGCATTGTCTGGAGAACCTGTCTTAAATAGTGTATTTCTTCAACAAGGTTTATTATGGCCATAAATGGTACTGCATCATCTTTTTATTTAGTAGTGACAAAGGGGTTAAACAAGGTGATCATATATCACCATTACTTTTTATCTTGATTGTTAAAGTCTTATCTTTAATGATTATAAAAACAACTTCTCTACTCCTTATTGCTGGTTTTAAGCCTGCTCAAGATGCAAATCCTATTTATCACCTATAATTTGCAGATGATCTTATTTTATTTCCAGATGATGATCTACAACAAATTAGAAACTTGAAGAATGTTCTATTGGCTTTCCAATTGGTTTCTGGGTTAAAATTCAACTTCAAGAAGAGTGCAGCTGTTGGTAATAAAATTAATGCAATCGAGTGTGCCACTATTTTTGGGTGTCAGCTCACCTTTTTTCCAATGAAATATTTGGGCATTCCATTAGGGAGTAAATTCAAAGTTGTGGGTGTTTGGGATGTCATTTTACAAAGATTTCAAAAAAGGTTGAGCTCTTGGCAGAGAAGATATTTATTAAAATGTGGAAGACTAATGCTTATTAAGCATGTACTCTCAAGTTTGCTAATATACTATCTCTCTGTTTCAATTGCCTGTTTCAGTTGAGAAGCAAATGGAGAAATTAATGAGGGTTCATCTAATCAAAACCAAAGAAGAGCTGGGTTGGATGGAGTAACGTTTTCCTTCCAAAGGAAATAGGAGGAGTATGTATAAAAAAGTTAAAATGATGAATAGATCACTTCATGCCAAATGGATATGGAGATATGTGAAGGAGCAAAAATCTTTATAGATGAAAATTGTCAGGCAAAATTTTGGTGGTAATGAGAAATCTTTTCTTCCAAATGATACTAATAACTCAATTGGTAAAATCTTATGGTCTGGAATATTAAAATGTAGACCTATAGTGCAACAAAATACTATCATTCAGATAAGAAGTGGTAACAAAAGTTTGTTATGAAAGGATAGTGGGGTGAATGATCACTCTTTAATGTCTCTTTTCCATAACCTTTACAAACTGAGCAGAAAAAAGGATTCAACCATTCAAGATTGTGCTACCACTGTTGGAGGTTGGAATTTGGATTTTTTTAGGAATTTGAAAGATGATGAAGTGGATGAAATTCTCAACTATTGCCATTACTTCCCAACATTGTTCCTGGAAATGGTGATGATCAGTACGTTTGGCAACTTGGTAATCAATTTTCTGTTGCAGGTTGTTATACAGCTCTTGAAGATGATGGCATGATGTCATTCCCACATAAAAGTCCATGGAATCCCAAAATTCCACAAAATGTGATATTCTTTGCCTGATCTCTATGTTCTAATGCCGCACCTACAATGGACTCCGACAAAAATTCTTTTGCTGTAAATGGATGTCTCCTGAATCTAATCAGCATACCTTCCTTAATTGTCAAACTACTAGAAGTATATGGAACTACTTTCTGCACGGGTATCACATTCAATGGGCATTTCATGAGACAATGAAGAAGACCCCATGGGAATGAAATAGGAAAAAAAAAGGTAAAAATCAGTCTCTTAGAACGAACATATGAGATTTAATTCCATTTGGTGGGCAGTTTAGATGGAGAGAAATAGCAGGGTTTTCAATGGAAAATATAACAACTTAGATTATATCATTGATAATGTTAAGATTCTCATGTATAATTGGTGTGTGGGTTCAATTTTTTTTTTTTTTTTGAGGGACTTACTCTTAACACTATTTTGAGTAATTTGGAATACTGTAATGGTCCATTGTAATGTGCAATACTTTACTATATTTGAGTTATTATCTTTGTTTCTCTGCGGCTGAATCACATCTTAGTGATCAATCTGTTATTTGTAAGATAAGTTTTGACCCTTCATCATTCTTTTTTTTTCTCTATAAACAACCCTTGATCACTAATCCTTCTTGCCTGGTTCATCCATTTTACAAACCCCTTCTAAGTTCGTAATGGCATAAAAAAAAAAAAACATTATTGGGTATATTAATTATATGTCCCTACTTTTAACTCCCTACAAATATATCCTTATGCAACAATAATTATGTCCTTCCTTTTTTATAACCTTATCCATTTAATATTAGATTACCAAAATACCCTCACTCATATAATATTTTTCTTTATTTCAAAATACAACAAATTTCTTCCTCTACCACTTCACCACCACCACCACCACTAGCACCACCACCACCAACATTCAACTACCATTCCACCACCACCACCGTTCAACAACCACCACCTACCAACCGCCACCACCACCAATATTCCACTACCACTCCTTCACCGCCACCATTACACCACCACTAGTCCTCCTCTACCACAAATTCGTCGCCGCCGCCACCACCACCGTCACCACCGCCGCCGCCACCATCACTGGTTCAAATTTTTTTGTATCAACAAAAAGTAGTTGATCCATTTCAGTTGGATCAAAAAATGGATGTTTATCCATTGCAGTTGGATCAACAGTAGAAATTTATCCATTGCAGTTGGATCAACAATGGATGTTTATCCATGCTGATGGAAAAATGCTACCATTTCATCACCAGTTTCAGATTCACCAACAAAACCATCAACAGTAGAAGCTTATCTAGTTTATCCAAGAAAAAAGGATCAACAATAGAAGTTGATCCAATTTTAGTGGATCAACAATGGAAGTTGATCCATGTAAAATTGGATCAATAATGATAGTTTATCCATGTAAAATGGAGTGAACTTGGCGTGAGTCGAACACGCATCATCTGACATGGAGTCAGGCATGCTACCATTGCACCATAAGTTCAACATTGGGACAAATTTACATGAATTAAACTACAAAAGCATGAGGTCAAAGGATAAACAACAGTAGTTGATCCCATATAGATGGATCAACAGTCATAGTTGATCCAAAATATATGGATCAACAACCATAGTTGATCCAAAATATATGGATCAACAACCATAGTTGATCCAATATCACTGCCTGCTTCAACCCAGATAACCACCATATTTCATTACCTGTAGCTTCATAAACACCAACAGCTCCAAGACCAGCTTCAAAACCAATCTCAGTTGAATCAACAATAGATGTTTATCCATTTTAGTTGGATCAACAGTGGATGTTTATCCATTGCAGTTGGATCAACAACCATAGTTGATCCAAAATATATGGATCAACAACCATAATTGATCCAAAATCACTGCTTGCTTCACTGCCAAAAAATGGGATTAGAAACTACACTTGAATAAAGCTTATATACTATTGAACATGGAACTAGCAATGTGAAATGTTACCGATTCAAAGAACAATAATAAAATTCAACACCACCTAAAACATCATAAACATCAACACCAATTACTAAACATCATCAACACTTTAGTTGGGAAATCTATCTAGTATGCTAGTACTAACGGATCGAACTTATTCAAGCATTAGAATAAATATACTATATTAACAGCAACCTAAGTCAATCATTAACTTATCACGTAACAATTTCACAAGAACAATGTATGAAATCAAATCCATCATCCATTCTAATCAACCAAAATTTAAAGTTGGACTTACACAACAATCCATATGGCACCAACAACAGGAACAATACCCCATAACAATCCATATGGACTTAAACATTTCTAGATATTCATAGCAAAATAATGAGATTAATTAAGTAGTCAAATAACTTACCCTGGGTAGTATGGAGTTGGAACCAACAAAGCAACAGCTGCAAATGAACTAGCAGGTAAATGTTTTCCTTCATATACTGCACACAACATTTGTTGGCACCCATACTTCCAGGAATGATCTTAGTGAAGACAAAATGGTAAGCTTAGTCATTTCCTACCTTGTAGATTTCGCCAACGTACTCACCCACTTTACGACCATCTTTCCGTAACGTTAATAGCCGGTCTTGAGCTCAGAACCTTACCTAAATACTCATCAAGTATGATTTCTCAAAATGATTCCGACTTCTCGACTAGTTTTTAATCCGTTGATTTGATTCAAAATCGGTTTCGTTATGGTTCTAAGGAGTTGATTGAGTATATGTTGTTCGGTTTTAACCCATTCTTCGTAATCAGGATTTGGGATTAATGTGTTTGTGATTGGATCTAGGGTTTCAGTTGGAGGAATTGGTACCTTTGTGTCGACGTAGTGTTTCAACCCTAGACTCTGCAAGACAAAATCTATATCACTTCTCCAAAGGAGATAGTTCATCTCATGACTCTCATCGAGTAGTACCGATGTGTTGCTAATCATATCCTTTAGGTCGCAGATTGCAGAGGGATTATTGACTGATTCCGGTGAAGAAGATGAAGAAGCCATGGTGGATTTGGGGAAGAACCAGAGACCAAATTTTTGCCCTATTCGTTTTAATACGCAGTACTGTTGTTGTCTAAATATCCGCTTTGACTGAAGATTAAAAAATGGGGTATATTTGGAAGTCCCTAAATTGTTGATGGGCCCCTGATGGGCTTATAGATAAAGAGGGACAAAATTATTATGTGATAAGGATATTTGTATAGACCATCAAAAGTAGGGACAAAAATTCAATTACCACAACATTATTACCCCGGTTCAATCCTGATCGTTTATGTTCGTGATCTCAAACCGTCTACTTGTTTACCGAAATTACCCTTACTTGAGCTGATTATTACAACAAATCCAACTAAAAACCCTGCAAAAACCAGCACTGAATAACTCCTTCACTCACCTTTGTTGTATCCCTTTCATGCTCTCTCTATCTAGGGTTTTCAGATTCCCGCTTTTACTAATGAAACCAGCAGATTCATCATCATCTCTTCTGAAACCAATTTCTTCATTAGCAATAGATAATATGGGAGATAAAACACCTGAATCTAGTAATGTTAATGCGAACAAGAAGAAATCGAAAGATAAGTCAAACTCAAATTCAGTTACTGTTCCTAAAGACCAAGCTTATCTCGATTCCATCACAGAAAAACGTATCCAATTTTTCGATTCTATTAAACTTCAACAAATCAAAGAGCGTGAGCTCATTGGCGGGGAATCTATCAAGTAAGATCCACAATCCCTAATTTATCTTCCCTTTGTTTTTTAACTTTTAATAAATTTATGCCCTAGTTTTTAATGTAGTAAGTTTGATTCTCGTTTTTCAGAATAACGTTGCCGGATGGGAATGTTAAAGAAGGAAAAAAATGGATATCAACGCCATTTGATATTGCTATGATGATACATAAACAGATGGCGTCGAATGCATTGATATCCAAAGTAAATGGAAGCCTGTGGGATATGAATAGACCTCTAGAAGAGGACTGTGAACTAAAGTTGTTTTCATTTGACACTGAGGAAGGGAGGGATACATTTTGGCATTCAAGTGCTCATATTCTTGGAGAGGTAAGGTTCTTTTTCTACAAAGGGTTTTTGAAGTTGTAGGTGAGGTTGGTCTGATAGTGCTTTTGGGGTGTTTTATTTGCAGGCACTTGAGAGGCAGTATGGATGCAAGCTATGCATTGGTCCATGTACGACAAGAGGAGAGGTAATGATATTGCTGTTACAAAGTACAGCAGTTTTTGTTGAATAGGAATGGGAATGAGTATAAAAGTTGGAAAGGTCATGGCAGTATGCTTTTCCATTTAATTTGTTAAGCTCAATGCTGGATTAGTGAGGATTTATAAAATAGTGCTGTTCATCTTAGCTGGATAAATATTGTTATCCAAGAGCATGCGCCATGCTAGTTTTTGCTAGTTATCACAGTACATACCATTTATATGTATCAGTTGTGTTGCTTCATCAGTATTGTGATAGTTGATATGACGTAGTAGTTAATTACCCAATTTGAGCGGATCAGCTTACTAAAATTTTAATTGTCGTTTGCGTAGGGATTCTACTATGATGCATTTTATGACGATCTTGGCTTGAATGAGGATCACTTTAAAATCATCGAGAAAGCAGCGGAGAAAGCTGTTGCGGTACGTTATTTTCTATTTTATTGAAACTTGAAAGTATCTTGAAAACGTAACTTGTCTTATCGCACCACACTTGGGACCTTTTCTGCTTATTTATTTTTGTTTTTTTAAGTTCAAATCACAACACTGTTTACTTGCCCATTATAAGGATAAGCGACAACAGTGTATCATCCTAGTTAACTGTTTAGGTGTATATGCGCTTGTCCTGTTTATTGTGAAGTGAATGTCAATGGTGCTTGTTCGATGCAATAATTCTAACTTTTGACTTTGCGTAGATATACATTATGCTGTGCGGCTGAACTTTTTTTCAAGCAACAGTCTAAGTTATGGTCTCAAGAGAACTGTGGTTCATAAAGGATCCATTTCGTTGCATCATAGTTTATGTATTTGAGTGATGTTTTAGTAGGAAGTAATAAATATTACAAAAGTTAACAAAGGTGACAAGAGAACACACATTTTTTCCTGTCTATGATTAGCAAGAAGCAACAGTTGGTAAAGAATGCAGAAAAAGCATACAAAATAAGGCTGATCTGAGTTGCTCCATCTGCAAGAGCTTACATTGAGTTTAAATTCTAACTATCATGTCATTTGAGCATTTAGAAGTACAGTTTCTCTCTGGGCTGACAAAGTTATGATCTTACGAATGAACGTCAAAAAATCTCCTGTGCAGGGAATAGTGTAAGGCTTACCTAGCCACATTATAAGTTAACATAGCATATGAATGTCATTAGTTGTCTCCAAATGTTGGTGAAATTTCTGTGTTGCTAGCTGTTTTTTTTTGTAGCTCATTTTTCCTTTATTATATTGCAGGAGAAACAACCATTTGAGCGCATTGAGGTTACAAGGCAGCAAGCCCTTGAATTGTTTTCAGAAAACCATTTCAAGGTAGGTGTACTACGACGTACTCTTATACTTTAGCCTAGATTGTTGTTTTTCGCGTGAGTAATTCTTTCCGTATGGTGTTACCTTTGCTTTTCGTTTTTATATGAATATGAATAAAGCAAAGAAGCTAAATGCCTTGTGTAGGTTGAAATCATTAACGAATTGCCAGAAGACAAGACAATCACTGTTTATAGATGTGGACCCTTGGTTGATTTATGCCGTGGTCCTCATATACCAAACACATCATTTGTGAAGGCAATTGCCTGTTTAAAGGTAATGATCACATGGCTAAAGAAGCTTTTACTCTTATGTATTTCTTCTCTTCATAAATCCTATTCCCTATCAAGAGAGCACTATATTGAACTATGTGCACATAATTTCAGGCTTCCTCTGCTTATTGGAGAGGAAAGAAGGACCGAGAAAGTTTGCAAAGAGTTTACGGGATATCATATCCAGATAGAAAACTTCTGAAGGTACCTCTGATGTGTTGACCTACTTGCTATATAAAAATGTACTTTGATGACCTGCATAATTGTAATTCATCTTTTTCTGTAACCTTCGGACCATTTATTAGATATTATCTCTATCAGTTTTATGATTGCTTGTGTTTATAGCAAGTTTGTAAGTAAACATCATTTTTATGTAAGAAGAGCATTTTAGTTTACAGAATGTTTTTAGTATAGAAGACCACTGGTTGACTAGATGTGGTGCTACTGTTTCCTTTGACCAAGATTTTATAGTATTTCTGATGTGCATGGTATGTTGCGAATCATAACTGTCCAAACCAGGAAATATTTTCTTAATATTTCCACGGTTGAGACTTTATCTTTCTTGGCGTATATTCGAGGTTGACTAGTTTTTTTTAGTTTTTATTCAACATGTTTTTTGTGGTTGAAAATTGTGTTTGTATTACACCAAGATATTCCCTCTTTTGTAATTATTATCATTATCATTATCATTTTTGTTGCATATTTTAGGTTTTAAATGAGAGTGACTTCTTCAACTGGAAACTCTAATGCAGGAATATCTTACTAAGCTGGAGGAAGCAAAGAAGTACGACCATAGATTGCTGGGAGCTAAACAAGAGCTTTTCTTTTGTCACCCTCTTAGGTATTTGATTCACAGATTCTTCACTTGTTAGTCATTTTTGGGAAGGATGGCGTTCCTTAATTGCATTTATAATGACTTTTCAGCCCAGGAAGCTGGTTTTTCTTGCCTTATGGAACTCGCATATACAACAAATTAGTGGATTTCATAAAAGTCCAATACAGGGAGAGGGGTTATGAGGAGGTTAAACTCTATTTTTTGTTCTCCATCTAATTGAAATTTGCGATGGTAAGTACCCCCGTATCTCATTTGGTTTTCCTTGGCAGGTTGTAACACCAAATATGTATAATATGCAACTCTGGGAAACTTCTGGTCATGCTGCAAACTATAAAGAGAACATGTTTGTGTTTGAGGTAAGGATCTCATAATTCATACTGCTCTGCAGGTAGTTTTATGCTTCCGGTGGCTTAACATGAATTTTCACCAGATATCAAACTATTTGGTTTAAATTAGCATGAAGAAGTTAACCAGAAGCCCAAACCTGAATACCTATCAAGTTGTCAATTAACTTCTCAATTGTGTAATTCTACGTTGAATCCTCAAGACAAAGAAGAGTGACTGAAATGCAGTACACATTTGTCCTAACACAGCATCTTCTTCAAGTGTACGTCGTTGTAAGATACACTTGAGATTGGGAATAAAAGGATTTGAAAGCACTCCTCTGTCCTATAGTCTGCCAGGTCATCTTCTCTATGCTGAAGGGTCTGTTGTGGCTTGGCTACATTATTTGTTTGGTTGCCTTAAAAATTTAGTCTTTTTCAAGATTTTCGTCCTCTTGTACTGATGCATTTCACATTCCCTGAGTTCAAACACCATTATATGTTATAGATAATCCTTTTCTTATTCCCTATATATCATGAATATAATTTTTGTACTGACATTGTTGATTTTATATCTTCTGTTATTTGAAGATTGAGAAACAGGAGTTTGGACTTAAGCCGATGAATTGTCCTGGTCACTGCTTGATGTTTGATCATAGAGTTCGTTCTTATAGAGGTAAACTATTTTGAACTTTTTCATGGGCTGTTAAGAAACGGACACGTTTCATAGTGCTTATAAAAAATAAAATAAATTAAACCCCTAGTTCTTACTTAAAAAAATAGTTTGTCGATTTATACTTAGGATTCTGCATGTACATCGGGGCTTGTTAGAGAATTGAGTCATTAATTTCCCTTTGGCAAAAGATTAGACTTATTGACTGTGGTCATAAAGTAAACCTGCTGCTGGTATCAGCGTCTGTTCTGGGAATATGTTTCCTGTTCACGTGGCTTCTTCATATGTAGTCAGTAGCCATTGTTCAACTTTTCTCCATCATCATTATCATTACCACTTCCCCATCCAAACTATGAATAGGTCAAACACTGGTTTCTTGACCTTGCTCCCTCAAATGTCGTTTCATTTTGTATGTAAAAAGAAGTTATTTTCTTCATCATCATTAAATTTATACTTGTTCTCCACAGAACTGCTTTTGCATTTATGTTCATTCATCAAAGTGGTTCCCTTATTTCTGTTTCAGAGTTACCTCTCCGGCTGGCGGATTTTGGTGTTTTGCATAGAAATGAAGCTAGTGGGGCACTGACTGGATTGACACGCGTTAGGAGATTCCAGCAGGTATCTTTTTGTTAATGGCATTACCGTTTTTTTCTTTCTCGAAGTAATTCGACAATTTGATGAAAACACTGGATCCCAAAACCAGGACCCGCTCAGGTGCATAGGGTAATCTAGACCCTGGTCCCTAGGTTTTAAGTTTTAACTGTTAGAATAATTCCGAGAAACCACTACACCTCATTCAGATGCTTGGTCCACTCTATTGTCCAGCATACGCTTTTCCTAGCATGTCTCTTTGCCTTTTCAGTCCTTGAATCCAAATAATTCTTATTTTTTCGTTTATTAATCCATATTTCTTTTTTGATGAGCCAGATTGCTTCTTTATGTAAATAATGTGTTTGGCAATTGACACAATATATAATATTACTCTTTCAGGATGATGCTCATATATTCTGCAGGGAATCCCAGGTGAGTTCATGATTACTAAAAGCATGATTTGCCAAGTATGGGAAATTCTGTTATGTATGCAAGCTAGGAAGTAACCCTTTGTCTTCCTTCCATATTACAGATAAAAGATGAAGTCACGAGTGTCTTGGAATTTATAAGATACGCATATGACGTTTTTGGGTTTACCTTTGAGCTAGAACTATCAACGGTAAGAAACTGTGCTAGCTATTATTTTAAAAATATTAAGACATTACCGCATGAGCAACTGCTGTGTGAGAATATAGTAGTTGCACTTTACATCTCATCTTAGATGAATCAGGAACTCAGACCTGGCCTTGATGAAAACTTCGTTTACTTGTAAGCTTTGTTGTACTGTAGTTTTTGGTGGTTAAGTAATATAGCCTTGTAAACGCAACTATTAAAAACAAATTATCACAGCAGAGATGGTTTCCAAAGAAAAATGTGATTCATAATTATTTAGTGAGACCTTGACTCATCATAAGACTGCTAGCATTTTATGCTCGATGGCATATGTTAGACTGAATATTTTTGGTTCTGTTTGGTCTTGTTTTTCTTATGGTTATATGAAGTGACTAACTTGTGTTGCTTGTATCTCCCTTTACTGTACAGAGACCAGAGAAATACCTAGGAGAAATAGAGACCTGGGATAAAGCTGAAGGTGCTCTCACTGAAGCACTGAACGAGTTTGGTAGGCCATGGAAGGTGAGTTATTATATTTTGGATCAAACAATCTTGAATCTTGGTATCTAGAGTTGTTTTATTTGGTGTTTAACAGTTTGGTTTACTTGCTTTCTTAG
Organism: Papaver bracteatum; assembly: GCA_023529315.1. Taxonomy (NCBI): domain Eukaryota; kingdom Viridiplantae; phylum Streptophyta; class Magnoliopsida; order Ranunculales; family Papaveraceae; genus Papaver; species Papaver bracteatum. The sequence goes on along the minus strand of JAJJWX010001081.1, from coordinate 896,843 downwards.
AAATTGGGGCTATTATAGATTGAAATTAAAAAGTAGTGTAGATTGATCTACTTAAAAGTAATTTATACTGCGTTGCTCTATATTATATGAAAAATACCTGTGCCAAGTCTAATCCTATGCTCACACTCTTCTTCCGTTTCTTCGTCCTCCACACATTATTTGGAGGTTTCAAACGAAACTGATGCTGTTTCTTTTACCAATCTTGTTGCTATTTAATAAGTTCTATAGTTACGTTTATCAACTTTTTTTTTTCTTTTTTCTTTTCTCAGTAACCGATTATGAATCTATGTTGTTGCAGATAAATGAGGGAGATGGTGCCTTTTATGGACCCAAAATAGATATTAGCGTATTTGATGCCTTGAAGAGGAAGTTCCAGTGTGCAACATTACAGGTCAATACTTCTACCCATTTGGGTTTTATCCCTTTTCTTTTATGTTTCTCTTTCATCTGCCTTTCTTTCTTGATTATTACCATTTGATGGCTAATTGGGGATGCTTGCGTTGCAGTTGGACTTTCAATTGCCATCTCGATTCAACCTGTCGTATTCAGCTGAAGATGAAGCTAAGAGGGAAAAACCTGTTATGATCCACAGGGCTATTCTTGGATCTGTTGAACGGATGCTCGCTATACTCCTGGAACATTACAAAGGAAAATGGCCTTTCTGGCTTAGTCCAAGACAAGCAATTGTCTGCCCTATATCGGAAAAGTCGACTCCGTATGCCCTAAAAGTAAGTAGCATCGACTAGTAATCGTACTTTCTCCATTATGTTCATTACTAGATGCAGTTACATATTACATATAGGTTTTGAAGGTGAGAATTGTATACTATATAAATCATACACATGGATGGATGATAACCTGATAGGTTATCTGATTGCAGCATGGTTTAAAAAAGCGTTTGTGGGGCGCGCTTTAGGTCGTTTTTTTGCGCTTTAGGTCGTGGGCGCTTCACAGAGCGCGCTCTATGAATTGGTATATATTAGAAAATAAAAAGTTGGGCTTTGAAGCCCAACAAGGCCTTTTTCACGTTTTCTAATAAACCTAATTTTTTAGAAACGTTTCTTCTTCTGCCTCTTCTTCTTATACCTCTTTTTATTCCAAACGTTTCTTCTTCCACAGCTTCTTCTTCTCCCTTTTCTCTTCTTCTGCGCTGTGTGATCAAAGTCCAAAATCTTCCTTTCTCTTCTGTGTTCATCATCATCTAGTCTACAAATATGGCTAGCAGCAGTACTAGCAAAGCTAAGAAAGATATGAGAACAAATGCTGCTTGGAAGCATGGAACTTATGTTCCAGGTCCAATTTCAAATGGAAAACCAGCAGTGTATGTGCACTGTAAGCATTGTAATACAACTATTACAGGAGGGATCTCTAGATTTAAGAGTCATTTGGCTCACACCCGTAAGGGTGTTCATGATGATATGAATGTCTACATGATGATATGAATGATGCAGACATTCATGGCTAGTATAGATAAATAGCACTTGGGTAGAATAGTCAGTATCATGTCATATGCTTAGTTTAAATTGTTTCTTTTATTATGTTTGAACTTCTTAGTTTTCTTTTATTAGGTTGATAACTTAATATTTAAATATATTATTATATATTTTAAAAAGCTCGCTTTCACTTTACGCTTTGGTATGACAGCGCTTCGCCCCACACTTTCGCTTTTTAAAACCTTGGATTGCAGCATGCATGCGTGTTACTGTGATGTTTAATAACATATTTGGCACCCTTAAAACAGACTATCTATATCTGTGTGTGTGGGGTAGTGCTGATGAATATGCTTAAAAGATAGATTCTATTGAGGTGTAACGAAGTGTGTTCTTTTGGTGGCTAGTGGGGATTGCGTTCAGGGGCGGAGCCACATTGAGAGGTGGGTGTGCAATTGTACCCCCTCAAATGTGAGCTCCCAAGCCTAATTTAAGCAAATTTTCCCCCATTTCAGCCATTTAAACCCTTTTGCACCCCCTCAAACGTGCATTGATGGGTAACTTGCCCACCCATTTCTAGAATTCCGGCTCCGCCCCTGACTGCATTCCTTTACTATGTAATCTCTTGTGGTGTTTTAGTTTTTTGTTTGAGTAAATGTTTAGGCATTTATAAGTTGAACTTAATGGTATTGCAAATGTTTTAGTTTTGGTTTTCTCATATTATTTTCAGTGGTAATTAAGAATTCAAGGGTGTGCAAGTATTTTCTCTGCACATCCTTTTTATTTGTTTCCTTTTTCATTTCATCTAAAAAGGGGGTACTTCTGTTTATCTTGTAGTTGCAAGATCAGATCCACAAAGCTGGATTTTATGTCGATGTTGACATTACTGATAGAAAGATCGACAAAAAGGTTTGTTTTTTAATCATCTCAGACTTGCATCCAGCTATGTTATTGGCTTGTATGCTTCTCCAGATTGCGAAATAATGATTAAAAGTGGGATTGCATGTCCTGGAATTTTTCTGTTTCTTTCATCTGGCACTTAATAGGCTTCAGCTCAATTTTTACAAGGGTTTTCCTTTCTTAAATAGGATGCCTTTTATTATTACAAAAATTAAAACGTAGAACCTCAGTTTTATCAGTTCATGCATTGTTCAAAATGCAAATGACACCAATTATTTTTGGTTTGGCCGTGGGTTTTCAGTAAAGCATTTGGTTGAACTTATATTTTGGGCATTTTTGTTTTGTCCTTCCATGGAACTTTATCTGGGTCTAGGAATTCACTCCCCAGATCTCTTTTGGTTTTCTCTTGTTTAAGAGTATGTAAAATTATTAACCCGTCCTACACATTTGCGTCGATGTGTCCTTACTCCTTATTGCTACACTCCTTGAAAGTTTTTTTGGTTCTATTTTTTGGCAATCTACAGATTCGAGAGGCGCAGTTGGCCCAATACAACTATATGCTGGTGGTTGGCGAGGAAGAAGCCAATAATGGAACGGTTAGCTTACTTCACTTGCAGTTTAAGCATTCTTACTTTACATCCATGATGTCCTGCCTGTAGGTTAATTTGGTTTTAGTGCATTGCATGTAATTGATATATCATGTCGATAGCCCGTAGTCTATGGTGCTCTAAAAAACTGGGATAGGGGTGTGGGGTCGGGTTTGACAAACTGTTCTCAGTGGCCTCCTGTCCTAGCTGAATCTGTTATAGTACTGTCTAGTCTTGGTTCAGATCTTGCTCAGTGCAGTTCATGGTTGAGTATGGCTTTACTTTTGATGATGTTACGTCTGATGCCAGTTGCATATGATAAGCTGGTCATGATCAGCATCTACAAATTTGATTATGTCATGTTTATCCTGCAGATGGCCTTGTAAACTGTTCTGTTTTCTATTTTAATTACTTGATTTATTTTTCAATGGTTTATAGGTGAGCCGACGAATTAGAGACCAGGCAGATCGTACAGTTATGAGCGTTGAAGAGCTACTCACATTCTTCAAGGAAGAGGCCGCAGCTTTTCGTTAAAATGTCATCATAACAAAACATTTTTTTGGAGTAAACAGGAGAACCAGATAGTGATTAACGAAAATGAGAAGCAAGTGTTTCTTGTTTGCAGGGAATGAATTGTCAGCGATGGTTAATTGGTTTAGCAGTTATCTTTTATTCAAAATATAAGTTCATGTATGAATCTATGATTGATAAGCTCTGTATGATTGATGAGCTCAATCCATCTGAATCATTTTTGTTATGCTAGTGATTTTTCAGGCTATCTTAAGTTTGTTGTTTGAAGGTTCCACTCTATATAAGAATCATGCAGAACCATATTTTTTTCTCTGAAAGTTACTTGTATAATAGGCAGCCCTGTGGTGGCTGTACCCATAAAATTGCTGGTGCAAAAGAGTTGTCTACAACAGCTCCTTTTGAAGACCGAGGAGCTAAAAATCCAAAAACTATAGTTGTTCGATGCTTTTGTCCGGGATTGCCTTCTTGTGAATTCTCCTTTTGTTGGAGATGGCTGATAACCGATTTGTTATCTCCTTTTATGACCAAATACTGGGTATCGTTTCTGCTTCTGCTTTTTCAGGTAAGTTTGCTCCAAAAGGTTCGATGGTCAACTCCTTTGTTTGTATCCTCCATCTCTTAAGGTTTTCTACTCTATTTTTTTATAATCTCTGTACATGGACGGGCTCTAAACCCCTGAATGTAGTTGTGATATGGTCACCATATGGAGCCAGTGTCTTATATAATGGTGTTCCTTTTCCCGCTCGGTCTATGGCCTCTTTAGATAGTATAGGCAAACCAGCAAATGGTGAGATAGGATTCATGGGAACGTCTCTGCAGGGAGAAAGGGGTTCTTGTCCACCACACATTCACATGTGCTCGGCCCACTCAATGCTTCATAAAATAAATTTGATGTAGTAATAAATGAGTACCATGAAAGACGGAGAGGTATTTACGAATTGATGGTCCCTTGCAGCGACCTCCTTCAGTTCCTTCACCATTGTGCCAGGATTGTTCCAATTTTGATTTTGTTAAGCTAATGCTCAAATCCTTTAGGGGTCTGTTCTTCAGAGCTGGTGTCATTTGTGAAGGGTCAGGCAGAAATATGTTTTAATGGTGGTGGGTGGTGGCGAACACACAACACTCATTTTGGATAATAGATTCAAGCAGGAAAAGGCCATGAGTAGTGCTCATGTATTAAATGCCAAAACATCGAACTTAATCTTTTCTTAACAACTACTGCTTCCCAGGCTGGGTTGCCACGAAATTCATTCAAAATGTGGACCAAGCTTCATCTCAGATGTTTTTCTTTTTTCAACAAAATAAGGTTCTTTCTTTAATATCCCTAAAAGTGATTCTTCATCCTTCATCCTTCACAGTCACAGACACCCTGTTCCAATTTTGGTGCAAGTTGAGTTTTGGTTGGTTGTATTTAGAGGGAACTGATCTGTCATATTTAGTAAGTCGACTTACTCAACATACACTCCATACAAGACCCCTAATTTTCTCGTTTCATTTTCTACACAGGTATGCTATCCACTACCACTAACCACCACCACCATACATACGCCACCTTGAAAATGAACCTGAGAAGAAAAAAAAAATAAAAAAAATAGTCTGCTTCATTAGAAACCTAGCACTTTTAGGGGCGACTCAATCGCAATTAGGGGCGACAATAAAAGACAAAATATGTTGAAAATACTTAAATGCTCCTTCATAATCGGGAGGTATTTTGTGCCCGATTGTTAAAACCTAATCGGAAGCCTTCTAACACCTTCGCCTACCGATTTAAAAGGATTTTAGAAAAAAACTCATTTTGGGGCAATTTATAATCGGAAGGTAATGTAACCAGTTAACCTTCCGATTATTATAATCGGAAGGTAATGTAACCAGTTAAACTTCCGATTATGGCTACGTCTCAAACACGAACCAAATGGTTAGGGGTGGATCTGCACCCAGAGCTAAATGGAAATTTGGCAATGGTCCGATGTGGAGCTACTTATAATCGGTAGCCAAATATCCTACCGATTATAGAAGATTTCAAAAATTTGGAGAAAATGGATTTTAGAAAAAAACTCATTTTGGGGCAACCTATAATCGGAAGGTAATGTAACCAGTTAACCTTCCGATTATTATAATCGGAAGGTAATGTAACCAGTTAAACTTCCGATTATGGCTACGTCTCAAACACGAACCAAATGGTTAGGGGTGGCTCTGCACCCTGAGCCAAGTGGAAATTTGGCAAAGGTCCGATGTGGGGCTACTCATAATCGGTAGCCAAATATCCTACCGATTATGGAAGATTTCAAAATTTTGGAGAAAATGAATTTTAGAAAAAAACTCATTTTGGAGCAACCTATAATCAGAAGGTAATGTAACCAGTTAACCTTCCGATTATAAAAGGGAACATTAGCCGAAATATCCATACATTAATCGGTAGCTAATGATTCATTAGCCGAAATATCCGATGTGGTACCGATTATATAAGGGCATAGTTATCATTCTGAAAAATCGCGGATAAGGGTAGCTCAATTTTACGTTTGGGTGACCTTTTTTGTCTTTTAGTGTCGCCCCTAATTGCGATTGAGTCGCCCCTAAATGTGCTAGGATTAAAAAGGCCCTTAAAACTCCACACTTTTCCATCGCATATTCGAAATTGCAACGCTAGTCATAATCAAACCGTGGTCCCAATTTTTTCTAATTACAGCTTCATCACGATTCTTTCAAAATTTTTTTTTTTTTTTGGAAAATCACATTTCAATTCATTCAAACCAAAATAGTGATTACATGATTGCTTACAAGATTATCAAAAACACCAAAATACAAGATAATCAAAACCCAAATACAAATGATGACACCAATTGCAAATACATCGCGAAGAGAAAGAGCCATGCACCGCAAAGATATCCAATTTTTGTACCAGTAGTATTGACGAAAGATGGTGTGAACCGGAATCAACTCCGACCATTTGAAATAATTATCTTCTTCTCCAATAAGAGATGCTCCAAATAAAATGGAGTAATTTGCCCAAAATCTTGTAGATACAAACGAATCCGGATGCCCTAAATCCCTTTTGTTGAAGATGAATCCAAAGCGAATCCGAGCAGAATCATTGATGTTCTTGATGAATCGAGAATAGCAAGCCAAGAAACACCATGGAGATTTGAGAGAATCGCTATTAGAGCGAAGAGAAAATCGTCCCAAAGACGAAGAGAATATTGCCCAAATAGCGAAGAAATGTGTCCATAGACACCAAAAATAACAAAAACAAAACCTAAAACTACAAATTGCTCTACTTTTATTCATAAAAAACAGAAAATCCTTGCTCAGATCTAGCCCAAAAAGATTAAATCTGAGCAAGAAAATGAAGAAGCTCTAGAGTTTTTTTTTTTTTTTAGGAGAGAGATTCATTCTTTCTTTCAAAATTTCTAACACAATGTAATTAATACCAGATTTGCACAATCTAAGTATAGTTTGTCTTAATTAGAAACTCTGAATGTTTGGCTATAGGTAGGAATCGTAGGATATAATCATAATCCCTTGTGAGACTGCCATGTGTTTACCGGTTTTCTTGGTGTTTTACTGCACATGACAAAATAGAAAACATCTGGCAGCTTGACGACCCACTAACGTGCCAATGCGTTGAATTCAGTGTTAGCAATCCAACCGTCACATTTATATTTGGTCAACTCATTGACTAGTTGGTTTATCTAAATTCTCTGTTTTATGTTTTGGTTGAGTAATAGGAATTGCCTATCTACTAGTATCTTTATCAGCAGCACTCGCCGACCTTTTTTAGGGTCAATGTGTGTGGCACTTGTATTTCCTCACATGAAACTTCTTCTTATCATCTGATTCATTTTTACGTGTATTGATTTTGATTTGAATTCACAACTGTTTTGCAAGTTGTTAAAGTTAATCTTAGATATTGGTCGGCAGGAAATAAAAGTCAGCTGAGCTAAGTTAATTTTACGAATACAAATTTGGCCTTTTCAAATAATAGGTTTTTTTTTTAATTTTTTTTTTGAAACCAATAAATAATAGGTTTAAAAATCAATAGTAGATAACTTCTAATTTGATTCGGTAACTATATATAAAAATGTATAGGCACCTCATTGTGCAGGACTTGTTCTTGGACTAAAAACAATAAATTGTATGATGACAGTAAACAACTTTTATCTTGATAGACATTGTAAAATTAAATTCACAAAATTAGTTAAAAAGACGAAAATTAACAATTTCTGGGTAAAAAAGACATTTAGATTTTGATACTGTTTAAATGGACAAAAATATAAAAATATCCAGGATATAACCAGTTTTATCCTACCCATTTTCAAATATTTTTTTTATATTTTTAATTTACATCAGGATGCATCCAGTTTCATCCTCGCTATTTTTTTTTTGTCCATTTCACCAATACTAATTTTTACTCGTTCATTAGAACCATGTTTTAAAAATATTTGGACAAACGACCCATTTTCCGAATCAAATTCCATTTCATCAAAATTCAAATTGAAAAGATACTTTAAGGATGAACATGGTTGGTTACTCTAGAAGTCAAGATATGCACAAAAACCGTGCTACAATACTAGTTTACAGGAACCAATTGCCCAAAGGTCATTAAGAACTGAAGTCCAACTTATTTTCGCAATGACTGGTGCTATGATGCACTCAAGTGCACAATGAACACGCAAACTTTTAAACTATATATGATACGTTTGATCTCTATACCTAGGTAGCTATTACTATAAAGGCGGAATTCAGAATAATAATAGACGAGAAGCTTAGAAAACAGAGACACAAGTAGTAATTCGAAGAAAATATCTTCTCTGGATTATGAACAAGAAAACGATTACAATTCTCTCTTTGTTACGCTCACAATCTTCTCTAAACAGTGGATTAACCTTAAATTGTTTGCTAAGCTTGCACAAGTATTGTTCCAAGCTTTCTCTAGGTTTTTTTATGCCTAGTTTCCGTGTCCTTAGCTATTAGCCAAAGCCCTATATTTATAGCCTTCATCGTACTCAGCCGACCAATGACTTCTATTAGGAATCTATTTCCTAAACTAAGATTATTGCCTAAAGCAACTCTTCCCTAACTAGGAATTATGCCCAAACAAGGATTCCTGTCTAGAATAGGATTCTTCCCTCAACTTGGCTTGAGGTTAACTAAGTTCCCTAAAGGAGTACGAATACACCTGTATCATGGGTCCCCCTTTAAGAACTTGAACTCCCGTGAGAGTTAAAAATGAAGGTTAGGGAACTCGAGAGCCCCTTTTTCCTTGTTAAACCACTTGGGCTTGCTAGGAACTTGACCTTTACATCCAATTAGAAAATATTCTTTCCCTCATTGTCGTGTTTTAGTCACTCTTCGCTCCAATACGCAGTCTTCTTTGAGTGGTTTCCTCTACCAACCATAAGTCTTCTACATGTGGGAATATCATAATGTCGTCACCGTCATCATCTAGTAATGGTGGTTCAAACAACTTCAAGTATTCCGAATTTATAACATAGTACATTCCTAGATAAGGTGGCAGATCCAGACGAAAGGCATTGTCACCAATCTGATCGAGAATACGAAATGGTCCATACCTCAATGGCTTCAACTTCTTACCTCCCCCCTTCAGTCGTTCCTTACCTAATTATAACCATACCAAGTCACCAACACCGAAATTACAAGGCACAAGATGCTTGTCATGCTTTGCTTTGTATTTGGCTTGTGACTTCTTTAATTGCGCTTCAACAGTTGCATGAATCTGAGATATCTTCTCCAAGAACTTTTGTGCCTTTTTCCGTTCACTTCCATCCTTCCCACCATTGATGTGTCACTAGAAAATACTAGATCGAAAGGACTAGGTGGTAAGTAACCATAGCACGTCTCAAAAGGAAACTTTCCCGAAGAACTATGAAATGCTCGATTGAATGCAAATTGTAGATATGGTAAGCTCTCATCCCAAGTTTTAGGATGCTTGGAATTATATCCCCTTAACATGTGAAACATAGTCCTGTTGACCACTTCTGTTTGTCCGTATGTTTGTGGATAAAAAGCTGTAGTCTTCTTCAACCTAGTGTCCATCATCTTCCATAAAGAATCTCAAAAATGACTAAGGAATCGACTATCCCTATCATAAATAATCGAAGTAGGTAAACCAAAATGCTTCCACACATGCTCAAATAAGAGCTTTGTTGCACCGTCTCCCGTTACTGTCGTTGTACATGGAATTAATGCAATCATCTTGCTGAATCGGTCGACCACAACGAACAAGTAATCATAACTGGATCTGGTCTTCGGTAATCCACCAAGAAAATCCATAGAAATACTCTCCCAAGGCCTTGATGGTACCGGTAATGGTAGATATAACCCACGTTTTCTGTTGGAAGGTTTAGATGTGCTGCACAACTTACACCCTCTAACTAACTTAGTCACATCATCTTGCATCTTTGGCCGAAAGACATAACAACGAAGGTTAAGAAGAGTCTTATTCATCCCAAAGTGTCCAGCAACTTGGGATGTGTGTTCTTCTCTCAACCATTGTAAATGATCTCCATCTTCTGGAATGCAAAGTAACTAACCCTTGTATAACAATCCATATCGGAGTTCAAACTCGTCTTTCAATACACTCTTTACACCTTCTAATACCTTCTTGAAGTCTTTGCTAGATGCGTATGACTCTGCATACTCTTGAGGAACAATCGGCTGGATTCTCATGGCCACTATTAATGCTCGGACTGGTGGGCGAGACAACATATCTGCCAACTTGTTTGTTGGGTTTGTTGTAGTTTCTTCTGTGCGTGTAGATACTCCAATGGTTTGTGATATGAATGTACCACTACTTCTTTACCTAAGAGATACACTCGCCAATGCTTAATACATTGATATAAAGCATAAAATTATTTATCATAAGGTGCGTAATTTTTAATAGCACCTGAGAAAAATTCTGAATAGTACTCCACTGGTTTACCATCTTGCAACAACACTCCTCCCAATGCATAGTTAGAAGCGTCGGTCTCAACTTCAAAGTACGCTGTAAGTTAGGCAATGCCAATACCGGTGCTCCTGAAATATTCCTTTTTTGTAACTGAAAAGCGTCTTCATGGGTTTGCTGCCATTCAAACTTTTCCTTAGCTCCCGTCAAACCATGTAATAGTCGAAAAATGGCAGATAAACTTACGCAAGTATGTGCATGCCCCTAAGAAACTCCTGATTTCAGTTACATTACTAGGTCTAGGCCACTTAGTGATCACTTCGACCTTTCTTGGATAGATCTTCCGTTGTCCACCACCAACAATGAATCCAAGGTACACCAACTCCTCCTTTCCAAACTCACACTTTTTTACGTTCAACTTCAGCTGGCCTTCATGTAACACTTTAAACACCTTCTCAACGTGAATGATATGTTCTTCCCAAGTTCTGCTGTATATCAGGATATCATCCAAATAAACAATCACAAAATCTTCTATGAAAGGTCGTAACAAATTATTCATCAAACGCATAAACATTGTTGGAGCATTACACAAACCAAAAGGCATCACCTACCATTAGAACAAGTCTTGTTTGGTCTTGAAAGAAGTTTTCCATGTATCATCTTCTCGAACTCTCACTTGATGGTATCCAAAATTGAAATCTAACTTTGTAAAGACTCGAGCTTTTTCTAACTGATCCATCATGTCGTCTATCCTAGGTAGAGGGTAACGATTCTTGATAGTGATATTGTTTAATGATCTATAATCAAAACACATACGCCAGACTCCATCTTTCTTTGCTACCAACAATACTGCTGATCCACAAGGTGAAGCACTTGGCACTATCATTCCTAATTCTAGAAGTTCTTGGACTTGTTTCTTGATCTCATCAGATTCCTCTATGGATGTGCGATAAAGACCTACATTAGGAAGATAACTCTCTCCGGTCAACATAATTTCATGTTCCACACTCCTCTTTAGTGGTAACCCCGTGACATCAGAAAATAAATCCTTGTATTTCAACTTCAACCTTTCTAGGTCGCCTTATTGTTGTGCAGTCATGGATTCCAAACAAACTCTACTCGGCTTCTCCTCAAGAGAATGAACTTTGTGCTAGCATTCACCAACCACTTAGCCTGAGTGTCTGTAATCAAGCTTGCTCCCTCTAGAGGAGAATCTATAGCCCGAATCACAAAACTTTCTCCATCTTTGGTAAAGGTATACTTTTGTTCTCTCCTGTGTCGAGTTGTATCTCTATCTCATAGGTAAGGACTACCTAGTACTACTTGAGAAACATCCAAAGGAACTACATCACATGTAACTTCATCAATATATGACTCATCTAGAGAAAATTTGAACGTGCCCTGTTGTGAAACTTTTAAGCCCCCTTCCTTTTGAAGCCATCCTAAAGGGTATGGTTTAGGATATTTGATAGTCTTCAATCCTAACTTTTGCACCAAAGCATGTGAAAGTAAATTCTTCTGACTTCCCGAGTCAATAACAACATCAACTAGTGATGTTTTGACTTGAATCTTCACTATGAAGAGTCGCTCCCTAAGATCATCTTTTGAATGTATTTATTTTCCCCTGTCATAAGAGAGAGCTTTGAATTGGGTTCCGTCAGTCTGTGGACTTCTTTTGGAGTTTGAGCGACTAGTGCTGCCTTCTTGGCTTCTTTCCTTTGCAACCCTTTAGGCTTTAGATGAGGGTTCTTAACCCAACACTTGTTGATAACGTGACTTGTTTGTTTGCAATGAGTGCAAGTCAATCATTCCTCGTTACTAAACTTCCCTTCTTCTTTGCTCCTTCCACCTCCTTTCACAGTGGTACCTCCAGATTTCACCTTAGTATTTCCCTTTGAATTGAATTTCTTAAGCCTTCATTCGATGGCATTTGCTTTTATGCTTGCTTCGGAGATAGTATCCACCGAAAATATCTTCAACTCCTTCCGTATATACTCATGGAACCCGGAAATATACTTCATATAGATAGCATGATCTCCTAAGTCTAAATCCAAAATCATAGCTTGATTCTGAAATTCCGAAGTATATTCTTGCACGGTTTGGTTGTAAGCCTGCTTCAAGTTGTACCACTTGAACCATCTTTCCTCAAGGTAGCCAACCGGATAAAACTGTTTCCTTACAACTGCCTTGAATCTTCTCCACGACAATACTCCCTTACCTAGGTTTTGTCTTTGATAAGCTTTCCACCAGGTTAGAGCATGCTTTTGTATCTTTAATGCCGCGAAAGCAATCTTTTCCTTTGAACCATATTCGAAGAAAGAAAAATAAAAATATGTCTCTAGACGTTCTATATAATCATCTAATTTTTCTACATCGACACTCCCATCGTAAAGTGGAATATCAACACGAAAATTAATTTTCAGATTCTTACCATAAGGTTTAGTTGATGTAGAACTTTTAAGAAACTCACTTTTCTTCTTCTCTTCATCCTCATCTTCTTCCCCTTCTTCTTCATCTTCTTCTGAATCGTCTTCTTCCGATTCATCTTTTTCCGAAGCTTCAGGCGAAGGTGTAATCTTTTTCTTCATCTTCGGCTTTGGTGTATGAGAACGAATTCGTTCAGTCAATTCTTCAAGGGTGGTTTTAATCGACTTCATGTCTGTTTGTAGCTTAGCCACCTTTTCTTCCATAGTTTGTGGTTTGCTATGCTTATGTTCATCATCTGACTTTGTCATCTTTGATCCCCTTGTTCTCCTAACGTCTTCTAACTTCTCGAGTACCTCACCAAGCTTTATGTAGAGACATCTAGTGAAAACCATAAACCACAGGGATTTACCCTAAAAACGAACCTTGCTCCTGGTACCAACTTGATACGTTTGATCTCTATACCTTGGTAGCTATTATTATAAAGGCGGAATTCAGAATAATAATAGATGAGAAACTTAGAAAACAGAGACACAAGTAGTAATTCGAAGAAAATATCTTATCTAGATTATGAACAAGAAAACGATTACAATTCTCTCTTTGTTACGCTCACAATCTTCTCTAAACAGTGGATTAACCTTAAACTGTTTGCTAAGCTTGCACAAGTATTGTTCCAAGCTTTCTCTAGGTTTTTTTATGCCTAGTTTCTGTGTCCTTAGCTATTAGCCAAAGCCCTCTATTTATAGTCTTCATCGTACTCAGCCGACCAATGACTTCTATTAGGAATCTATTTCCTAAACTAAGAGTATTGCCCAAAACGAAACTCTTCCCTAACTAGGAATTCTGCCCAAACAAGGATTCCTGCCTAGAATAGGATTCTTCCCTCAACTTGGCTTGAAGTTAATTAAATTCCCTAAGAGCGTCTGCAGCGGTGCGACCAAGAGTAAAGACTAAAGAGTAAAAAAAAAGACCATATTTGGGTTTAGTACCTTGAGTGACGCAGTGGTGGGCGAGTAAATTTGGTCGAGCGTTGGTAAAGATTACGCTCGGTGTGGGGCGTTGGTAAAGCTTACGCTCGGTGTGGGGCGCTGATATAGTTTACGCGCGGTGGGGCGTTCATAAAGTTTGCGCCGGGAGAAGGAGCGTTTGTATAGTTAACGCCTGATGTTTGTTTTCTACTGTTCACGAAATTAAAAAAAAAAAAAAAACTATATGGGGCGGGGGTATAGTAACCGCCCCAAACATTTGTTTTAAATAATAAAAATAAATAAAAATGGGGCGTTTGTATAGTTAATGCCCCATGATAAATAGAAAAATAAAAAAAAATGGGGCGGGGACTTTATAAACGCTCGGTGTGGGGCGTGAACTTCAGGTGCGCTCGGTGTGGGGCGTGAACTTCAGGTGCGCTCGGTGTGGGGCGTGAACTTCAGGTGCGCTTGGTGTGGGGCGTAAACTTTATCAACGCCCGACTATATTTGGGTTTAGTCTTGGTCGCGGACCAAATATAGTCTGGAAATTTGGTATGGTCTGGGATTTAGTCTTTACTTCGTCCCACTACGTCTCTGTTAAAGACCAAATTTTTACTCTTGGTCGTCCGGTGCAGACGCTCTAAAGGAGTACAGATACACCAGTATCAATATATGAGATGCATATAAATGAAAAAATCAGACATCTTATACTGGGTACTCATTGTATCATTATACAGTGGAGTACATGATGACTGGACTCCTCAACCGGCTTGAGTCTTGTCAAATGTGGAATAATAATCATAGGTATTTCTGGCATCATAATTCATAGGAAACTAACCTGGTTCCCAAGGTGTGTCCAACAGTTGAACTTATTGAGGAGCTAGTTCCTAGTACATTTGCGTCCGACCAAGAAATATGTTAAGCTGCAGTTACTAGCTCGGAAGAATATAGGAAGCTGTATAATATGTACTTGGCAACTTAACTTGTCGGGTGTTAAGATGTCAAAAACCGATGCCAATACAAAATTACCCCACACTACGTAAAGTAGGACCACACTTTGTACATTTCCGGTCCCATACTTTCTAATAAAAAACCATAATCACAATCGGCATATTCTCCGATTCACCCAAATCATAAAACGGACCAACTTAATACCGTCAATCACGTTCCACAATATCACTCATTTAACGTGTGGCACACGAATACATGATTGCTGAATCTCACTCGTTTCACGGATCATCAAAAACAGAACAGCTTCTATGTGGCACCAAATTGGAGGCTGTCATTTCCATCGATACTTGAACCCTAATTAGTCATCTCATGGTCTAGTCTTTCCCAATATCTGACCGTTAATATTTACCTTATTTGTCGCTACGCTGATCTGTCTAACGGAATATCACCGTTACATATCTCCGTTAACTTTCCCATCCACCTCATTCACCCTGTATAAATCTTCCTGAACCTCCTCAAACTCATCTCTGATATCTCTCTCTCTGTTTTCTCCGAATTCCACAAACCCCAAAATTCAGAAGAAAAAAACCCCTAGATTTGAGCCAAATCTCAGCTACTAGGGTTAAGGGGCTGAAGCAACAATCAATCAAAATCCTCCTAGGGTTCGAGAAGAATCCTAGGGCCATGGCTGCTGAGAAGAAGAAAGAATCAACAGCACTGCTTCTCGGACGATATGAGATCGGGAAATTATTAGGGCATGGTACATTTGCAAAGGTATATCATGCTAGGAATGTGAAAACAAATGAATCTGTTGCGATTAAGATTCTTGATAAAGAGAAAATTGTGAAGGGCGGTTTAATGGTGCATATAAAAAGAGAAATCTCGATATTGAGGCGGGTTCGTCATCCTAATATAGTTCAATTGTTTGAAGTAATGGCGACTAAGAAGAAAATATATTTCGTCATGGAATATGTCCGCGGTGGTGAATTGTTCAAGAAAGTAGCTAAAGGTAGATTAAAAGAAGAAATTGCAAGAAAATATTTCCAGCAATTAATCTCTGCCGTTTCGTTTTGTCATCATAGAGGTGTTTTTCATAGAGATTTAAAACCTGAGAATTTATTGTTAGATGAAAATGGTGATTTGAAGGTTTCTGATTTTGGGTTAAGTACTGTTTCTGATCAAATGAAGGATGGGTTGTTTCATACTTTTTGTGGGACACCGGCTTATGTTGCTCCTGAAGTTCTTGCAAGGAAAGGATATGATGCGGCTAAAGTTGATATTTGGTCATGTGGTGTGATTTTGTTTGTTTTGATGGCAGGTTATTTGCCGTTCCATGATCAGAATATATTGTCCATGTACAAGAAGATTTATAAAGGTGAATTTCGTTGTCCCAGATGGTTTTCTCCTGAATTAGTTCGTTTATTAACTAGATTGCTTGATACAAATCCTGCTACTAGATTTACAATTCCAGAAGTTATGGAGAATAAATGGTTTAAGAAAGGTTTCAAACTTGTCAAATTTTATATTGAAGATGATAAATTGTGTAGTGTTGAAGAAGCTGATATTGAGTCTATATCTTCTGAGAAATCTTATTCCGAATCCGAATCTGAACAACAAGACTCAGTAGAAAATGAAATTCAGTCTCATCCTAAAAGAGTTTTGGGGTTGCCCAGACCGGCTAGTCTGAATGCGTTTGATATAATTTCGTTTTCACCAGGGTTTGATTTATCCGGGTTGTTTGAAGAAACAGGAGAAGAAGCTAGAATTGTTTCAGGTGCTCCTGTTTCGAATATTATCTCGAAATTAGAAGAAATTGCTAAACTTGTTAGTTTTACAGTAAGGACTAAAGACTGTAGAGTAAGTATTGAAGGGTCAAGGGAAGGTATTAAAGGTCCATTAACAATTGCAGCTGAGATTTTTGAATTAACTCCTTCGTTAAGAGTTGTTGAGGTGAAGAAAAAAGGAGGCGATCGTGCTGAATATGAAGATTTTTGTAACAATGAGTTGAAACCTGGGTTGCAAAGACTTGCTTTTGATTTATCTGTCGCGGCAGATAGAGCAGCAGAATGTGAAGAAATTCGCAAACCTGGTGGGTTGCATAAAGTTGCTTCTGATATATCATTTGGTGGAGATAGAAGGGAATATGAAGATTTTCATCATTTCAGAGGTCATATGCAGCCTGCATTAACAAAAGTTGCTTCCGACATTTCTCCAACTGCTGTTGCTTCTGCTGTTTCCGAATCTATGGCGACACCCTCTCCGGTTATATTTACTCTTTCAGATTCAGAATAAGGAGTTAGAAAGAACACAAGTATGTTTTTGTTACTTTAGAATTTACTTTTGTTGGTTCTTTGTATAATATAATCTGTATTCACTTCTTTGTTTGTTGTTCTTAGTTTACTTTTTTGTTGTAATGGGTTGGTTTCTTAAATGAATTAGGGCTTAGATTAGGATCATCATCAACAGTGGGTCTCTTAACTATCACAATGTTCATATGAAATTTCATAAATGAGACTGACATGAATGAACACCTATATTGGTTGGCATCCAATTACGTTCTGTATTGGTCTTGTTTTCCTTTTTTGAGTATGTGCATGTAGCGGGTTAGTTGATACTATTTGACAGATTTAAACATACTGACAAGAGAAAAAGTGTACACATGACTAAAGCATTAAAGATTTTGTCCAAAATAGGTGTTCGTGATATGTTTTGGCCTGAAAAGGGATTATAACTAAATTCAATTGGGGATTGCTTAAAGAGATTAT
This sequence comes from Papaver bracteatum, assembly GCA_023529315.1. Taxonomy (NCBI): domain Eukaryota; kingdom Viridiplantae; phylum Streptophyta; class Magnoliopsida; order Ranunculales; family Papaveraceae; genus Papaver; species Papaver bracteatum. Next base: position 879,383 of record JAJJWX010001081.1, on the reverse strand, counting down.
GTAATGGCAGACAATCCTTGGTGGGTACTATTAGCTATCATTAGCAGGGAATGTCAATTCTTTTTCCATACATGGTTAGATCTCACTGATAAGTCGATTTTAGCAGACAGTTGTGCCTCACAGATATGGCAAAGTTGCTAGAAGTTCAAATTAGGACTTGGGGTGTTAGATCTGCCGACCTCTTCTTTACCATAGAATTGATACACGATGTGTGATATTGGAGGTTGTTAAACATAAGTTGAATTCGAGACTTCTGTGAGGCCTGTTGATGTGATCTGGAGAGGAATCTAATTGTTAAGGTCCTGACTGAATACCAGTTCCCCTTTGTTACACAGACTTCTGCTACTAAATTGCACGTGTTGTTTAGAATGGTATGTTCTTTTGATTGATAGCGGTGCTAGTGTTGAATTTTACGTTTGAAACACACAATTACATGGCTTAAAACATCCTTCCTAGGAAAATAGAGACAAAGAAAATTGGTTATTGCTTTCAGCCACTCAAGAAAGAAAGCTAAGTTGTTCTCTTCTTCTCATGACCCGAATTTGGTCCTAGAGAGCCTTCCAAAAAGATTTGGTTAGTTTTGCTTGGCTATCATTAGCCTATATTTCCTTTATTAAACTTTGTAAGAAATACTTTTATTGCATTACTGTCTCTTATAAGAGCCAAAAGCATAGTTGTAAATTATCAGTTGCACTAAAATACTCCCCAAAGCATAGTTGTGATATTAAAGATGGTTTGAAAGACAGAAGACCCAAAACTGAGATGAAACAGCACAGATAGAAACAGTAAGAAATGAAGCATGAGTCTGAGCGTTTCTATAATTTTTTCTTGTTTGTTTAATTTATCATGAAAGAATCTTAACAGGTTTTATTGAACCTTATTAGAGAAATTGTGAAGACTAAGTCAACTGTGTGATGAGAAAGAACATAAACTAATACAGATTTGAGATGCAATTTGTTTATTCATCAGATGTTTTAAGGACCATTAAATTGTTTAATCAAGAAACAAAAATTGTCGTCATTCATGTATAAATTACAAAGTAATCAATATCATCATTTGCAAATTGCATATTTGTTATCACGACCGACTTGTAGAAGATCCGATGTTAAAGAAAATCCAGTGGTTTAGAGCTGAGTATGTCAACATCAGTGCCATAACTTAAGTACCGCTAATCAGAAATTAGTGCAAGTGATTGTTGTGGGATTATATTTTTAACATGTTGTGGGGAACTAAAGACACCAACTTATATTTTCATTTATGCATGTTTGTATTATTTAACTCATTAAGCTTTAACTTAAAGTCTCCAACCCATTAAAACTACAAAACAAAAATCACTCTTTTTTTTTTCCTGCTACTTTATATTGTGATTAGGTGTTGCGTTTAAGTTAACATTATATAACACAAGATATTTTTATAAAGTACTCACAAATGAATAGTTTTTAGTTTTTGCCTAAAAACACCATTAACTTTAAGACACACATCTTTTACTGACAAAAACGACGGAACATTGCAACTTTAGCAAAAGCAAGAAGAATCATTCTATCCTCTCATCATTTGTATTGATTTTCAATTATTTAGTGTACTACAACTTGGATCTTTTCTTCTTTTCTGAGAGATTACATTTGTTTTAAAGTAATTAATTTCTGGCTTTATGTGAATCGTTTTAGTTTTTGATTTGTTGTATGTTTTTCCAAATGGTGACGAATGTCTGGTGGGGTTAATAATAGATTCTTAGTTAAGATCTTGTAATGGTGTTTCTTCCTGATATAATGGAAATGACAGAGTGCAATGTGATGTAACCAGCTTTAATCTTTAGACTTCAAGTGAGTTCCCACGCCTCTGATTATTAAAGGTTGAAAGAAAAAGTTCTGATAAAACACCATTAACTTTTTTACTTGGACTCGTGCGCAAAATATGGGATGAACATAAATCTAGCTCCTATGCAGCCTGTGCTAGCAACCTCCTGTAACTCAACTTTTTTTTTTTTTTTTTTTTTTTTGATAAATCTTATAAAATTTCATTCATGATAAATTAGAGATTACATGAATTTCAAGAACATCAAGATAAAAGTTCGAAATACAATTATGGTAGTATCAAAATTGGAAAATTAAATATATTCGGTAGTATTTTAAGTTAATTAAACTTCCGATTATATACTGGCCACAAAATGAGTTTTTGAAAAAAAACCTTAATTTTTCAAATTTTAGAATTATAACAATCGGAAGTAAGGGAAGTGAACTTAACTTCCGATTATATAATGGAACTTTGAAATGAGAATTACCATATTCGGTAGTGTTTTTAGTTAATTAAACTTCCGATTATATACTGGCCCCAAAACGAGTTTTTGAAAAAAATTCTTCAATTTTCGAATTTCCTCTCTTATACATTTTTAAAAAACATTGTCAACAAATAGAAAAAAAACTACATAGCAGGCAAGCGGGCAACAAGCTGCGCCGCAAGACCCTTCGAATTTTGGTACTACCATAATCTGTAGTAATTGTGTTCATTATCTACCGACGGTGTTTAATTTTTAGAAAAATTGAATTTTTTGGTTCTGCCATAATCGGTAGATAAAAATCTATTTTACCTACCGATTATGGATGATGTTCTTAAGAAATGATGAACATTAACCTGAATCGGTAGATAACAATCATTTTACCTACCGATTCTGGTTAATGTTCATCATTTTTTAAGAACATCATCCATAATCGGTAGGTAAAATAGATTCGTATTTACCGATTATGGTAGAACTAAAATTAGAAATAAAAAATAAAAAATTGCTAACAATAACTAAATGTACATTAACTACCGAATTCATGTTTAATTTCCGATTATTGAAGGGCAATTTTGTCATTACAAAAAAGAAGGATTGAACTCAATTTAGATTTGGGTGACCCTATTTTGTTTTATTGTTGACCCTTAATTCCTTTTGAGTGGCCCCTATATATGCCAGGTTAATAAACACTTTGGAATGAGAGTGTAAAAGTTTAACATTTAGGTTACTCTCAATATTCGGTGGAGAAAATTTGGAAGAAGCTCTTGCATCCAGCTAGTGGTATTTCACCCTTTTTTTGTTTTTGGTGCCTTTAAGCAAACAATAAGCTCAAGTCAAGCACACATGCATCCATCCTATTCTTTTTTTTTCATCCACATGAGAAAATTTTATTGATTAAGAAGGAGTTTTTTATAATCCAACAAATGATGCAAAAGTATCCAACAAATGATGCAAAAATAATGGAAGAAAATATTCCAGACTCAAGAAAATGCAATGGTTGTTCATTTTATCCAAAGGGTTCACAAGTTTGATTGAGAATTCTTGGGATTCTCCATACATTGGGCAATTTTGGGACATTGGAGACTAGGTTTCACGCGGGCTGGAAGCTGGATGTTTGAGTTCTAAGTTTATTAGGACTTATTTGGTCCGCGACATCGAGTTTTCCAGGAGCTTAATTACCAAATAATATCTCGGGATAAAGGTGTAAAACGGGTCGGCACAACCAAGCATAACCCATTAAGAGGCGAGCCCCAGCTTGCTATGTGCCATGTTGTATCGTGCTACAGATTAAGGTGTGCCGTGTTCGAGGGCGTGTTGTGTTGTATTGTGCCAGGAAAATAATCATGTTGTGATGAGCCTGGTACATTTATTTTATATTTTTCAAAGTAAAATTTTCTGGGTAATTAGATATTATATGTGTTGTTATAGAAATAACTCAGCACGACGAAGATAAATGTCAAAAATTGGTTTGATAAACACTATTTTGTGAATTATACACAATATGTGTTGTATTGTACCGTGTTGTGTAGTTGCATATTATGACGTGCTTTCTTTGCGTGTTGTGTCATGTTGTGCCACGTGCTTATCCGTGCCACATGTTGTAAGAGAAACTAAGTTAATTCTAATTTTAGTTAGACTTATCAATTGGAGGATTCGGTTATTCAAGTCTAATCGAATGCCTTGACAAGAAAAACTAGTTAACTAACCTAGTGTTTTGTCTTGTCTAAAGGGAAAGGTCTAAGTTATTTTATGAATAATTAGAGCTTGATTTGAGAAAAATAAAGTTGATTTTGATCTTTATTTTGGTCTTGTCGAAATAAGCGATTGTACATACGCAATCGGTCCAACAATGGAATTAAGTATCTTAGTCAATTTGTTGGACTATAGGGAAAATCGCTTCGGGCAATTGTTTCCTTGATAACATATTGAAAAAAATTTACTTTTGTAGTTTCGGTTTTAATATCGGTTATCTAAAATGGTATGTGGAACCTTCCTGCTTAACTCTTATAGGTTGTACAAGTCTTATAAATTCGTAAGATCCTTTCGGTTTGACCTTTATTTGGTCGAACATTTGTTATTTTGTGACAAAAAGGCGGAGAAATATATGGAGTAAACAAGTGATTTTTAATCACTAGGAAAGAACAATTGTGCTTAAACGTTATATCTAACGAAAGAGTAAGGCATAGACTAGGGGGAGAAACATATCATAATGATGTGTATCATTTCTGACTACAAAATTATGGGAATAACAAAGATGTTCGGATTGAATATTTACCTAGATTGCCTTTAGGAGGAGTAAAATCTTTTTTTATTCAAATGTCAACATCGATATTTATTTATTGAATATATGCAGGATATTGTGTTGTTGAAACCTGGAATCAAGCGTATGAAGAATGAATTATTTTGTAATTCGTTTAGCTCCATATGTAATAAGAGTTTTGTCACTAAAATTGACAAAGGGGGAGATTGTTAGAGCATAGCTCGGTTGAACTCACCAAGCGTCGGTATGTTAAGTTTGGTTGTCATGTTTTAATATCAAAACTCATCTAGAGTCGCTTGATTAAATACTAGAGTCAACTTCGTTTAGGTTAGACTAGAAAGTCTAGGAATGTTGAGACATACAAGTATTACTCCGAAGACCTGAAGAATGAGAAGAAGTAACGAATACAACGACGACATCATCCTTCCACTTCAGGTTAATAATATTGACTTGATCTTGTTTCCATTCCTAATGTATCTTTCAAGTCGTTCTATATTGAAAACATAACATGCGAAGCTGTATATATTGTATATAATACTCTAGTGATGTGACTTGGTCATTATAGTAGGATCAAAGTGTCAAGGAAAAACATATTACGAAGTATGAACGCCTATCTTTTGGAACTTTGTAAGAACGCCATCGACATAATCTATTGTATATAGTTATTTGATTATGTGTGCATCATATAGGAATGATTTCACCCTAGGAAATAATGTTTTATAACACTATTTAAAGGAAGTACATATATGAACTTGTTTCATAATCGAAAGAAAATCATGATTGGTCTTGTTATTCTTTGAATATATTTTGGATGACCAATGGAAAATGACTTTGGTAGAACCTATTTTAACTTGTTTAGATTTATGGTATAACCTGTCATAACCAATATAATGTAGTTTGTTACAATTGCTCATGAGCTTCATTGTAAATCTAGTTGTAACCGATCACAAGCTATATTGGAATGCAAGCTGTAACCGGCCTTAAGTTACTTTTGGAACCAAGGTGTAACCGGTCAGAAGATGAATTAGAAGTTAGTTTTAATCGATCACAAGCTACCTTTGGGAAGAAAGGTGTAACCGATCACAAGCTAACTCAGAAAGTAAGGTGTAATCGATTGTTTGAGGGTAAAAACAGGTTCTGCTGTTTTTGGTAAATTTGGGTGTGTTGATGAGAAACGAATTCAAACCCTAAACAATGTACTGCACGGGAGTACTTTTAGATTCGAGAGATCAATCTTTAAGATTCTGGCCTAAACCAAGAAATGGTCGTTCCAGATTCAATTCGGTCATAAAGTAAATGAGAAGGGGTTGATCTTAGGGAGGGAAGCGAAGGAGGTGTTTGAGATCAGAATGTTGAATTATGAAGGTGTGGATGTTTATGACTTGTATCAGAATGTGGAACTGGCTTGCAGAATGTAAGCTATCAGTTTTTGGTATTTTCTGGATACTGGGTTGATAACACTTGTGTTCTCTGTTTGAATAGGTTGAAAAACCTATTTATACAAGTCATGTTCGATCACCCCTGATCTCGTAGGAAGTGGAGGTGATTAGGCAATGGAGAAGTGGAGTTTTTTAAAGAGTGGTGATCACCACGTTTCCATTATTAGGGGAAACTAGTCACTCCTTCACCCACTATCTCATTGCTATTAACCGTCTGTTCTTCCTTGACACGTTCTCGTAATGGGAGCGTTGCACACCGCACGCTGTAAACCGCCAGAAAAATACCCCCAGTGCGCATCCCCCAGTTTGTGACATGTTTGATGTCTCAAGTAAGTGGGTCAAGTCTTGGGATTTGCCGAAAAGAATAACATATGGTTCTATAATGTTAAACAACTAATTTGTTTTATGAGGCCGATAAAATATCGTATGTATTCGACGCGTGTAAAGCATCTCCTTTAAGCAGCTCAAAATAATCGATATGCATGAAGCATAGTTGTTTTTGAGATCGATCGAATCAGTCACGGATTGAGCGTCTAAAAGTAGCACGACCGTCCATCTTTAGGTGATCGTTCGAGTGCCTTATGGGCGAACTATCACTTGGTCGATCACTCCATGTGGATGAGTGATGGCCGATGATCACAATGTTACTTTGTTAGTTTTCTGAATATAAATCTACACCGTCAAACTAGGCTGGCGAAGTTGGATGGTCGCGATTGATTTGCGGCAGTTGTCTATTGCCGTTGACGTAATTTTTAGGGTTTAGAATCCGATCATCCAACCCTATTTTGGCTAGTCGAATCAAATCACTGGGCTTTGATTCGAATAGGCCGATTGGCCATGTGTGAAGATGAGCCGCTAGTGAGTGCGTTGACATCTCTTAGGTCATTTAAAATCGAATCTAAGCCACTCTATTCGGCTGGCGAAGATGAGTGGTCACGATCGATTTGCGATAGTAGCATACTGCCGCAAACATGAATTAGGGTTTAGAACAGCCGTGACTACTCTAGTTCAATCGAGCGATTCGATGCGTCATTAGCTTCTCACAGGCAAGTCGATCGAATGGTAATGAAGTTTGACCAGCGGTGAACTCATGTCCACCCTCTTGATCGTATGAAACGCAATCTAAGCCGTCCAACTAGGCTGGCTAAGTTGGACGAACACGATTGATTTGAGACAGTTGTATACTGCCGCGACCCAATTAGGGATTTTAGAATAGCGCGTTTGCTCTAGTTTGGACAAACATTTTGGCATACTCTGGACCTGTCGTGGGCAGGTCGATCGACCAAGGGAGGATTTGGGCCGCTAATGAACACGCCTTTAATCTTTTGTAGGAAAATCTAAGCCGTCCAACTAGGCTGGCGAAGTTGGCGGCTGTGATATCTCTGAGACCATTTTTGCCGGTCTTAGCTCGTTTGAGCTTGTTTTTATACAACGCGAATACCCATGATTGGGTCGGCGTTTGAAGCATTTGTGAATGAGCATAATAGGACTTGATCGACTAGGGCACTAGTGGGACCGCCGGTGGTCACTAAGGTGATTTCCTAGTTCTGTTAGGAGTAGTCTAAGCTTGTTAAATCGCGCGGCCAAATCATGTTGCCGTGATTATTTTTTGAGACTGATATGAACAGTCTAGATTTCCTTAAGGAATTTAAACGTGTTCGATCGATCTATCCTTTAATTAAAAGAGCGTCGACACGAAGATCTCTTTGTCAGAGGACGATGTAGCATGTGCGAGTATTTTCATGCAGATTCTCAATACTGACACTTCGGGAGATTCACCGCTACTCTGCTGAGAGTGAACATTTAATCGTCATGTCATGTCAATATTGGTAGTTCGGCTGGGATCATAGCATAGGAAAATATTAGGCAGGTCAATGCATTAGTTAATAATGCAGTAGGTTAAAATTTACAGAATATCTGGGATTGTTGCTTCATGCACCATTCTGGATAAATTTCGTAAATATGTTAAATTGCTCAATACATATGTAAGCGAAGAGGTTTATGCACTCATCACTCTTAAATGGCCTTTATTCCTTTGCAGGATGACAACGCATTAAATATACTGAATTACTCAATGCATATGTTAGTTGAGAGGTTTGGGCACTCATCACTTATAAATTGATCATCCTCTTTGCAGCGAGACAGAGCATTAGATACATGGTTTTACAATTTTAGCCCTGAACTAAAAACCACCATCAACCTTAAGTCCCCTGCTTAGTACATAACAGTGACATTGTTGCGGGGTAAGCACTAGATGGTGACAAATAAAGATAAAACTTATGAGACAAAGTTAGATGTTACCAGGAGAGATGGGTCGGCTAGGTCTTTGAGCAAGACATGTTTAACAAAGTATCAAAACACGCAGTGATCATCCTCCTATCATACATCAATTGCCTCCAGGTAAATTTCGAAATTTGCTAAACTCCATTGCACTCGATTGCGAGAGGCCTTGACTTTAAGTCTGTACTGCTGAGTCGTAACTAACGTGTTTTTTAAACTGCTGAGCATTGACTGGAATGGAATTTATTTCATCCTGAGTCTTCATTTCATCATCTCATTCTTTCCCTTTTGATGCGATGATGAAATGCTTGGAATGCTTATATGGGTGGAATATTTTGGAATCTCTGAGTGAAGTAAACGGGTTAAGAGGCGTTCTATTGCCGACGTGCTGCTATCAATTCTTCATGGAATTTGTTACAAGCGACATCCTTTGAACCATCCTTTGAATCCTGGATTTTTGTATGGAATGGGATACGATTGAGTAGTCCCCAACTATACTTTAGATCCGATGGCGTGGACGCATTTGTGAAAACATCTTTGTGGCATACTTTGGCATCGTCATATGTTGATTAATGAGCAAGAGTCGTTTTTGATAGATCTATGTTGTATCCAAACTTTTGGCAGCCATTCACCCCTTCCATATGAAATTGGAAATCTAGAAACACTGAATCTGCCTTTATCGGCGATGTGGCAGACATGATGCGGTTGGTCTGTGTGGCTTGTTGAGGCGTTGAAACAACTTCGGCTTCTGGAGAGGATGTTGAAGCAGCTTCTGGAGAGAACGTTGAAGCGTCTCCTGTGAAGGACGTTGAAGAGGCTCCTAGAGAGAACATTGCAGCGGTTTCTCTTAAGAAGCATGAACGCATTTCCACGGACTAAAAATCTAAAATCTATGCTTGTTAGGTGAGGAGGCTTCATCTCCGATTAATGGCGTGTGCAATATGATTCGATGCGCCGTTTCTGAAGAAGTAGTTGCAACCCGGGAGTGTTATGTGTGCTAACTTTAAATTCATTGCTTCTTGGTTCCGTGAAGGGGATTCCCAAAATCAAGAAAAACCCAAGAGGCAGAGTTCGAGACAGAGGGAATTAGGGTTTCTCAGGACATGGAGTTAATGATTTGCAGAGGCGAATTATAAGAGGGGACAAACAATTCAGACGATTTATGAAATAGGGTATGCATTTAATTTCAATGGGGAGTGTGAGAAGAGAGGGAGGTATAAATGAAATGAGTTGTACTGTGAGAAGTCTCTCTGAATTTTTAGGTTTGAATTGTTAGATAAAATTCAGTTGTGTTTAATTGTGTTGACCATGTTCTAATTCACTTTGCTAGGGTGTAGATGAAACCCCTAATTTCATGTTGAGTTAAATTCATATTCAAGTTGTGTTCTTGCTGTGCTTAATTGAAATAGTATTGATTAGTTAGCTTTTTGATCAAATGAACCCGTGATGAGTTGTACTGTAAGAAGACAACTTATACTAGGGGTAAGTTAGTGAAAATGGTTGATGATTTCTCCACCTGAAGCCTTCAATGGAAGGAATAAGAACATAGGTTGAGTTGTATTTCCTTAGCATAGGGTTAGGAGGTGAATTCAATCACCCTAGTGCTCTCTAGCTTTGTTTACAATCTGTTCTGCATAATTACTTCATCTCCTGCTTTGTTATTTGATCACCACCAAAATCTAGTCGTTTCGACACCAAAAAACAAACCCCTTGTGTTACTTTAGTTAAGAATCAGTTTAGTTAGACCAAAGAATCAACCTAGAACTCTCCAAGTCTCTGTGGGTTCGACCTGTGCTTGCTATGTGTTGCAAACCAACGCTGTGCACTTGCAGTTTTAATTGTAGGTAACATTTCTAAGCCTACCAAGTTTTTGGCGCCGGTGCCGGGGACTTGAGGGAACTTTAGTTGATCTTAAGCTTCATTTTACTGATTTTTAGCATTAGTTTTGTATATACTAGCTTGCATTCATTGTGTTAAGTTGATTAGCACTGCATCTTTGTGTTAAGTATATTTGCGTCATTTCACTAATTTTTAGCATTGCATCTTGTTTCAGCTAGTTGTTTTTGCTTTAGTAGTCTTAGTTGGGTTGTAAATATACTTGTTTAGACTTTAGTTTTTCTGTTATAGAATAACTTAGCTTTATAATCCCTATGTCCATAAATCTTGCATCTTTTCAGTTATTACATACTGCCATCTCATCAGTCTCTTAATTTGCTGCTATTCATAGCTTAGTTAATCCATTCTCATATATAACTGCATCTTATATCTAGTTTAAGTGTTTATGTGCTAACTTTTCTGTTGTTTCTTTCAGCCTGTAAGTATTGTTCTGTAGCTTGCAACTGTGGTACAGCTTGGCTAGTCCATTTATAAGTTAGGCATATAAGGGTTTGTAAGTATTGTTTTTGTTACTTATTGTTGCATTGTTAAGAACTGCTGCCCTACTTAGTACTAGCTTCTGTCACGATTGTTGAGATTTAGTCACCTGCACTTAAACATTGAATCTGTAAATTCCCATCTGTTATATGCTATAGTTAAGTTGTATATTTGTTAAATCTTCTGATGTTAGTTTTTTAGGTCTTTTGCATCTTACTTTTCCAATCCACTTAATTTGTTTCAGTAGTTGTGTATATTCTAGTATAACTTAGCTTCTGTAGAATTCATGAAATTTGCATCTGTAAGTTAAGCATTGGGGCAAGTAGGTGTAGTTGTAGTCATCTAGTTCAGATAATCAATTACTCGTTTTAGTTGTAATTTTAAGCATTCACATCATCTAGTTTTCTTCCCCTGTAATATTTCAGGTTTTTGTGCATCAATAGCTAATTTGTGTAGTGTAACTTAGTGTAGTTGTCAAGGTAGTCAATATCGGTTGTACATGCCGATATTACAGGTTTTTATCGGATATCGGAAAATACCTATACGATGTCAAAAATATCGGCGATACAAAGACAAAATGATATTATCGGTTGTATAGGCCGGTACAGACCGATATATCGGTTTCGTGAATAACTTTTTCATCAACAATCAAAAATATCTAGTATTTACATACAAGTACAATGTGAATTGGAGAAGGTAAAAAGCCCTAATATTTTATAATATAAAATCTATGACTATATGGTAGGATATAAAATGGAAACCATATTTCAATTGCAAGGCAGAGAAATATAAAAGATAAATATGAAGGATAACAAAAAAGATTTACTGGCATAATGGGACAACAATCAAAACATTGGCTAAAAGCTTCTCCAATGGTATGTGTGTGGAGATAAATGTCAAAATACACCTATGATACACATCCATTTTTTCTAAAATCATTCTCCAACCCTGATGTCTTGAACCAATGTATAGATGATTTTGGGTAGACATCGTCAAGGTGAATATCTAGTTTTAGACATTCCCCTTGACATTGTCTACCATTCTAGTCAGCTTTACTTAATTGAATTGACTTTAATATATTAACTAACTCTTTTTAGCTCTAATAAAATCTTAATTATGGAAAATAAAATTTATACTAATTAAAAGAAGATGTTACATGCAATACTGTTGGAGATAGATTTTTTTCTCTCCTTAATTTTAAAGAAAAATAAATTGAGGATGTCTTATTTGTGTTGCCACATAGGAAACACACACAATGACCATTGGAGAATCTCTAATAAACCACCTTGTATTTTGAAAATTTGAGATATGTGTATGATTCTTATTATTTTTTACTATGGTTTTATAATTATTTAAAATTATATATTAAATGATGTATCGCCTGTAAAAACAGATATTATCATTTTTATAGGTGTATAGGACCCGACCGATACGATACCGATACGCGATATTAACTACCTTGGTAGCTGTAACTTGGCTCTGTGACACTTTAGCTGTATTTTTTGTTTTTGCATCTCATAATAGCCTGCACCATAGTTAAAACCATCTGAATATATACATTCCATATCACCTTTTTAGTATTTTCTGTAGGCTGTATATGCTTGTTAAAACTTAGCTGCTATTTTTAATTTTAAGTTTCAGTACATTTTTCCATCTGGTTTCAGTTACCATCATCCTTGTCCCATTATTCTATTGTTCTAGTATTGGTTCTAGAGCACTATAACTCTGTAAAACAGCTGGTTTACTTGTTTTTCTTGCTTATACTAAAGCATAAAACATCACATTTGCTTTGGCAGTCAGCCACATTCTATTACTTTACAGGGTGCTGCAAGTTTGAGGCTTCTTGTCACAACTTTTTCCTGTTAGTTAATGCTACTATCACTCGACTTCATCTGTATGTACTAGTAGTATTATGTAGAAATATGTGTTGCAGAATAACCTACAACTACACCCTCAGTAGAATTAGTAAAACTTGAGAAGTTCTTGATGTTGAATGACAACTTTTTATTTAATTCTCTCAATTGATTACAAAGAAGTATCTAAATGGAACTAGAATAGTTATAACTTTCTCTATTCTCTTTCCTAAGATAATTTCTAATACTCACCAAAAGAACCTCTCGAATTTTACATTTGAACTCCTATTTATAATGAACTTTGTACAGCTGTATATGTGTTGCGAAGTATCGCAACACATCTTCGTACGATTATTCTATCTTCGCAAATCTTCATACTTCCATGTGCTTCCTCTATCTTCGTATTGTTTTGTAACTCTTTCCTCTTATATTTGTCACGATGTTCGTAAGCTAATGCCTTGTGATATTCGGTACCTACATCTTGCCTCTTCTCATGTCAATTCTGCGAAGAAGAAATGATCGTGATAACATAACCGTTACTTAGTCTTTTAGAATTTGGACACGTCTTTTGTAACCGTCCTTTTCTAGTTATTCCCTTATATAAACTCTTTTATATTCTCTTCCTTTTCTTCTTCTTATTTTCTCTTTTTACTTCTGCAATTTTGTCTTCTTATCACACTCTCCGTTACCATTTTCTCCTCCTGTTCATATCATCATGAGTTCTCCAAGGTAATTTTCTTCTATCTTCACGTTTTTCACTTGTTTTCCTCTTTGATTTCTGTATAATTTATTGTTTGATTTTGGTTTATTTCAGCAAAATTATTCCTCAGGTGAAATCTCCACCCAGAAATTCAAGCCCTAATCTTCGAAGAAGAAAATCCGAGAATCAAAAGGTAGTTAAAATACTCTGTCTTCTTTTTTGAACAATATATTGTTGCCTCAGTTTTTAATCTACATTTTGATTCGTAGGCTGGTGAAAAATCCAATCCCAGCAAGAGATCTCGAGTGATTAAACCCACACCAATAATTTCTATTGATGACTTTCTTCCTGAGATGGATAAGGAATTTCCCTCTCCTCCTCGTGAAAATACTTCTTCGCAAACTCCTGCCTCTACTCCATTACCCAGTTTTCAATCTCCCTCCAATGTCAATTTATCAACACTTCTTCAAGATCAACCCTCGCAAAATATTTCTTCAACATCTTCTCTTGAAAAGCCTATCTTGACTCCTAATCCTTTGAGTGCTATTGCTCCAGACAATCTACAACTTGCTCTTATTCCTTCAAATTCTTCTCCTCTTCCTCAAGAAATTCGAGATGGAATTTACTCAACTTTTCAAATGTTATCTGAGGTTTTGAATAATACTGCAAAGTCTACTAATGTTCGTTCGCAATATGAGTTTTGCGAAGCACTAAATAGTTTCATCAATCCTGATATTTCTACTTCACACCAATCCTTGGAAAAAGAAGTTGAATTGCTTCGCCAATCTATGAAGTCTTCAAGAGCAGAATGTGATAATCTTCGCAAAGAGAATTATCAGCTTCAGAATGATTCTCTTGATTGTGCGATCCTTCACAAAAGGAATGATGAATTGAAAGGTATGATTACTATCTTCATATTTTCCCCTTTTGTTTACTTTTGTTCTTCATATGTTAGAAACACCCATTAAAACCCATTCCCCTTTATAGAATCCATACAGAAATGTAAAAGATTGGTACTTCACCATGAATCAGATGCAACAGAATATCAAGCCAAGCATGAAAGCCTCTTGAACCAATTCTCCCATTTATCTAATCTTTATTCGTGTGCTCTTGATAATATTGATGCCCTTTATCGAGAGAATACCCAACTGATTTACGACCGAAATTTTTTGAATGATGATATATCTCAAATTACTTCTTCTTTAACTAAAGCCGGCTTGAGAGTAGAAACCTTATTAGAAGAGAACAAAACCTTATCAGAAGAGAAATGCTCGTATTTTAATACAATGATCGTTTCTTCGCAAAAATTAGATACTCTTCAGAATAAATATTGCGATCAAGAAAATATTCTTTCTTTGTTAAAAGGTGAACTTGAGGAATTAAAGAAGTCTTCAGATGCAGAGAGAAGTTCTTTTGCCGTTGAGAAGAAGTCCCTTATTAATAAGAATATAATCTTAAGTACTAAGAAGAATCAACTTGAAGAAGATTATTCTGAACTAAAAAGTCTTAATACCAAACTTGCGAAGGATAAAAATTTTCTTGTTTCTAAAGATCAGAAGCTTCAATCTAGACTTAAAGGATTAGTTGGTGATGGTTTTGATAATGCAATGGATCAAATGAAGAATTGTTGCCTATCTTTAGCTCAATCTCTTATTTCTCAAAGAGAATGTAGTCATTAAAATTTGACTGCCTCTGATGTATCTTTAAATTTTGTTATATTCGCAAATTCGACCCTTTAAATTTTGTTTTACTCGCAGAATCTGAGAACAACCTTCGCAATGCTAAGGCTGGATTAGAAGCCTCCTGTTCTGAGCTTCGTAAGAAAAATGCTTTGCTTTCTACTCGCTTAATCAACTCTCGTGATCGTGCTACTCGGAGATTCAACTATCTTGCTTATTCCAAAGATATCGAAGATACCAACCATCAGAAAGCTATACTTCGTGAAAGTCATCTGAAAGCTCAAGTCTTTGCGAATAACATTCTCTTATCAAGAGCCTTGCCTCCTGTGAAAATTACTCCTCTGAAAATATCTGACGATGAAGTTGTTCGTGAGCTTGATAGTGATTTTGATTATGAGAGTGATGATGAAGGACTTAATGATGAAAAATAATCTATTCCTCAAGGAGATGTTCCTGTTGCAGATTCTTCAAAGGATGATATTTAGCAAAAGTCGAAAGTTGCTAATGACCCTGCTCATCTTAAAGATCCAGCACAGAGTGTTGATGAATCATAATAATTTTCTTTCTCAAATTATCATTTATTTTCTTGTTCTCCTTTCCTTTGAACTTCTTCTCTCATCTACTGTTGGTTTTCTTTTTGCAAACAATTATGCCTACTATTTTTGTTCTTTTAAGAAGTACACTTGATATTTTGCGAAGATGATTTGACCTTTCTTAAATTGAATGCTTTCCTTATTTGCATCATTTGATCATATGAAGAGAAATAATATAACTCAAAGAATATAGTTTAGTATCTCCTTTCCCCTATAATTGCTCTTCAGATGATTAAACATTGTTGGAAGTATTAGAATATCTGCCCTAATTCAACTTACGAAGCTTCAGCTTGTTGCGATTGTGAACAAGAAATCCTCCCTTTGAAGTATAAGAAATACGAGGTATGAAATATCCTTAAGAAGTATAAGAAGTATAAAATATCTTTAAAGAAGCATTAGAAGTATTCAACACGTAAAGAATTATCCAATGTATGAAGAAGTATAAGAATTATTCAATCTATGAAGAATTACTCAATGTATGAAGAAATATAATAAGTACTTAACCTTCGCAAAATGAAGTATCCATTGAAGAAGTATAATAAATATGATACGCTCTTGAAGAATTATAAGAAGTATTCAAGTTGTGGAGAAATATTCAGTATATGAAGAAGTATAGGAAGTATGTAATTCTCGTAAAGTTTAATGAATACGAATTATCTGTTTTTGATTGCGAGCAAAATCGCATCTTTTGTTATATCTTCATGAAAATTCTTCAATAGGGCTATCTTATTTTTTAGGACTTCATGATTTATACTCTTGTAAAAATTCTTCAATGATATTGACGGAGCTGTCTTCTTTGTCAGAACTTCATGATATATATACTCTTGTAAAAATTCTCCAATGATATTGATGGAATAATTTTCATTAATTGATGTGGTCTTATCATGCCTTCCTAAGTAAAGGTCTTATTTTGCCACCTCTTTTGTGATAATATTTTTGTATTTGCGATAATATGACAAGTTTGAACATTCTTGCGAATATACAATCTCGTTCATTGTCGTCTTGCGATGAAATAGCAGGACGTTTTTACACTTTCATGTAATAACCCATTGATCTCATCTTAACTTGTTTGTTATGTTCTGCGAGTTCTCTTTGTATGTTTTGTTTCTCTCTTAGAATGCTCGCAGAAATTCAATTGTTGCAAAAATATGACAAGCCTTTATGTTTTTGCAAACAAGAAGCCTCATGACATTTGCGTCTTATAGCACGTATCATCTCCCTAATGGAGGGTGCTGCCCTTTATCTTCCCCTTGGTTGCCCCTTCAAGGAAGCGTACATCGACCATACAAGGTTAGATCTTCCCATTCGGTTCTGCAAACAACCAACTTTTGATCGCAACCTCTTATCCTTTTTGCCTATAGGGCTTATAGTTACGAGGTTGCACCCTATGGGGTATCTTTGGGCCAAGTGCATCATTTGCCAAGACTTGTCAAAAATGGCAGATGTGCTTCAAGCCCACCCGGCACTCTTGACTCAACCGTGTACCTCGGCGCCTTGATCGTTTTCTGCACTTCTTGGGAAAGACAGTATTCCTTAGTCGCCCAACCTAAATCATGTTACACCGCATAATATTGCGTAATGTCGCAAGATTAAGTGAGAATCCAAGGTGTCTAACCCGGATAGGTACCCCGTTATTGGGTTGTACCCCGTAAAGTTCCATGTACTCAGGTGCCTTGGTGGTGTTCCGGTGTCCCTGAGCCATGCTTATAGGTACCCCCTTAAATGATGTACTTTAGGACTTTTCCTCTTACGAAATGTTGCTTCGCGAACTAGGTTGTACGCCACAAAGGTTTGCCTGTGTAATATTTTCTGCAGCTTTCTTTCTTTTTTGAAAGCTGATCACAGATTGCGGTCTTTTCTTCGCAAGTTAATGTGTGCGTCTTTCTTTAATGAAAGTTAATCGCAATAAAAAAATTTAAATTCGTATTTTTTGCATATTTCCTGCGAGCAAACAATATTCGTAAAATTTATCATGAGTTTTATGGATAATACCTTTTCAAATATAGTATATTCCAAGGTCTACCGAGTCTCAAACCCATGTCTCTGCCTTCTGGATCCATCAGCCGATAAGCTCCGCTTCCCACAACTTCTTTGATAACATATGGTCCATCCCATTTTGGTGCTAATTTTCCTCCATTTTCTTTCTGATATGGAGGTGTTTCTCGCATGACCAAATCACCTGGTTGATATTCACGTTCAATGACTCTCTTGTTGTATTCTCGAGCTAATCGTTCCTGATAAATCTTCATATGGTGCAACACCTTTTCTATTTTTTCTTCCAAATCATCCAGTTCACTTAATATTACCCCTGCACTTAAATTTCTTTCCTAATCTTCTTTCTTTATTGTCGGAATTACAACCTCTGTTGGTAATACTGCTTCTATTCCATATGTTAAGCAATAAGGAGACATTCCAGTTGCCTCTCTTCTAGTTGTATTGTATGCCCAGACTGCACTAGGTACTTGCTCGCACCACCCTTTGAGATGTCCTTCTAATTTCTTTTTGATTGTATCTGCGATTGTTTTATTTGTTGCCTCTGCCTGTCCATTAGCTTGTGGATATAACGGAGTTGATTTCCCACATTTTATCCTAAAAGCACTTAGTAACATCTCTATATTATGACCTTTAAATTGTTTTCCATTATCAGATACTAACTGTGCTGGAACTCCATATCTGCAAATGATGTTCTCAAATATGACCGTAAAAACATCTTTATCACGAATATGCTGTACTGCTTTTACTTCTGCGAGCTTCGTGAAATAATCTGTTGCGACTATCAAATATCGCCTTTGTCCGGATCCAGGCAGAAATGGTCCAACAATATCCAACCCCCATTTCCCAAAAGGCCAGCAACTTGTTGAAGAAGTTAATGTTGCCCCTGGTGCATGAATTCTTTTACCATGTCGTTGACATTCCTTGCATCTTCGTACGAAAATTTTTGCGTCTGTATGCATATATGGCCAGTAATATCCTTGTATCTTTGCTCTGTACGCTAGAGATATTCCCCCACTATGATTGCCAGCTTCTCCTCCATGTAACATCTTCAATATTTTTTCTCCTTCTTCGCGAGTTAAGCACCTGAGAGGTGGTCCATTGAAAGATTTTTTGTATAAAATTCCTTCTCGCAGCTCATAGTTTGTTGCACGACTCTTTAATTTATGTGCTTCTAGTCTGTTCCTGGATACTTCTCCTGTTGCGAGATATGCATGAATTTCTTTTCTCCAATCTGCGATGTTATTTGGTAATTCTCTTTCTACTTCCATCGCAACTGCCTCCTCAATTTCTTCTTCTTTTTTCACCGATGGGTGTTGAATCGTCTGAATTTTGATATTTCTTATATTAGGATTTGTCATCATACTTGGAATAAATGCAAAAGCATCTGCGAGTCGATTGTATTTCCTTGTTATATGCCTCCACTTTAATTTTGGTATCTTCGCAGATAATTCAGCAACAAGTTTCTTGTATTTCTTCAAGGAAGACTCATTTGTGGTATATTCCCCTTTAATTTGAAAAATTACCAGATGTGAATCACTTGTTATCCTTATACATTCAAGCTTCTTTTCTATTGCGATCTTCAATGCGTGCACTACAGCTTCGTACTCTGTTTCATTGTTCGTGGATACAAATTCTAGTCTGAATGAGAATGTTGTTCTTTCTCCTTCTGGTGAGATCAACACAATTCCAATTCCATTCCCCTCACTGTTGGATGATCCGTCTACTAAAATTTCCCATCTATTTGGTTCTGTTAACAAGTCTTTTGGATTCCCAAACTCTTCTTCAACATCCATCATTCTTCTACTGCTTCATCTTCTTCCAAAGAAAATACTGCCAAGAAATCTGCGACAACTTGTGACTTTTGCGATGATAATACTTCGTATTTTATCTTGTAATGGTTTACTTGTGCATTCCACCTTTATATTCTCCCTGACCTTTTGGTGTTCTTCATAACTGATTCAATTGGCACCTTGGTTACCACTATTATCACATGTGCTTGGAAGTATATTCGTAACTTGAATGATGCATAAACCAGGGCTAAGATTAACTTCTCCATTTTAGAATAATTTCTCTCTGTTGCGTTAAAAGTTTTACTGATGTAGTAAATTGGCCTTTCTATTTCTGCGTCTGTTCACAACAGAACTGCACTTAGAGCATATGGAGTTGTTGCGAGGTATACCAATGATTCTTCGTTTTTCTATGGTTTCTGTAATATGGATGTATTTGTGAGATATTCTTTGATTCCTTGAAAATCTTTTTCACATTCATCAGTCCACTTGAATTTTGCTCCCTTCTTAAGTATGTTGAAAAAATGTTTGCACTTATCTGACATTCGCGAAATAAATCTTCCGAGTGAAGCCAAGAGTCCATTTAGCTTTTGTACTTCCTTTTTGTTGCAGGTGTTGGCATGTCACGAACTGCTTGTACTTTTTCTGGATCAACTTGTATTCCCTCCTTTGATACTATATATCCCAAGAATTTTCCAGACGCAACTCCAATTATACATTTCTCAGGACTTAATTTGATGTTGAACTTTCTCATTTGTTCAAATATTTCCTTCAAATCTTACACATGATCTTTGGCTTCTTTGCTTTTTATCAACATATCATCTACATATACTTCCAAAGTTTTATGTATCCACTTTGCGAACACTTTTTCAACCATTCGTTGATATGTAGCGCCCGCATTTCGCAAACCAAATGGCATCTTCACATAACAATACAAACCTCTTGGAGCAAAAAAGGCAGTATGTTCTTGATCTTCTTCTGCGAGTGATATTTGATTATACCCTTTATATCCATCAAGTGAAGTGACTCCATCATGTCCTGCAGCTGATTCCACCATTTGTGGTATGTCTGGTAATGGAAAGCTATCTTTGGGGGCAGGCTTTTTTTAGATCAGTGAAATATATACAAATTCTTATCCCTTTATTCTTCTTCGGAACAATGACCATATTCGCAATCCATTCTGGGTATTTTGCTTCCCTTATGATTCCTGCATCCAGCATATTTTGTAATTCTTCTTCTATCTGTGCATGATAACTTTGTGATATCTTCCTTATTCTTTGTTTGAATGGTCTTACGTTTTTATCAATGTTCAATCTATGACACGCCACTGATGGATCAATTCCCGGTATCTCATCTACACTTCCTGCGAATATATTTTTATATTCTCGTAAGAGATCAATAGTTCTCTTTTCTTCTTCTTCATCCATATTAGTTCCAATTCGTAAGAATAAAGGCTCCTCTTTACTTACAATATTTACTTCTTTAGTTGGTTCAGCTGCAACATATCTTGGACTTTGCTCCACCCATAGGTGTTGGTTCTTTGATTATTTTTGCTGGTTCCCCTCCTTTTTCTGGAATCTCACTTGGTATTCCTCTCCATTCCTTAACTCTTATTGTATACACTCTGAATTCTTCTTCCTTTTTTACTTCCTTCGCAAGTTTTCTACAAAACTGTTTCTTTCTTGCTCTCCCCCCCACACTGTTTTACTTCAATCTGATAACAAAATTTTGCACTATCAAGATCTCCTTTTATTTCCTGTATTCCATTTGGTGTAGGAAATTTGATTTTCTGATGTAATGTTGAAGCAACAGCTTTGATCGCATGAATCCACGACCTTCCTATCAGCATATTATATGGAGATTCCATATCTATCACACATAAGACTATATGTGTTTCGATTTCTCCTAGCAATATTCGCAGTACTATTTACCCTTTAGATTTTGTTGTAGATTTTCCGAATCCATGAATGAGACATTTTGAATTTGTGATTTCTTCATCTTTAATTCCCATCCCTTTAAGTACATGATAGAATATGATATTAACAGAACTCCCTGTATCAACCAAGATTCGGTTTAATTTCCATTTTTCTATAGCTTTCTTCTCTTCTCGCATGACTGGAACTGTGATCACCAATGGTGAAGTGTGGTTCAAGTCTTCATTTGGAATTTCTGCTACTGAAAATGTGATTTTCTGTTTTTCCCATTCTTCTAAAATTGTTATTTTCTCCTCCTCCATGATCTTTATTCCTCTACAATCTTGCTTGTATATCTTTCCCTTCATGTTATTATGAAATTCATCAATCATTGTCTTTGTGATCATATTACATTCTTCTTTTTTGCAATCTCCATCCACTGACTCCATTTGATCTTCAAATTTTCCACAATTCCTTCAAATTTTGGCTATCACAATCCCTGTTTCTAGCGCCAATTATGTAGTTGCAGAATAACCTACAACTACACCCTCAGTAGAATTAGTAAAACTTGAGAAGTTCTTGATGTTGAATGACAACTTTTTATTTAATTCTCTCAATTGATTACAAATAAGTATCTAAATGGAACTAGAATAGTTACAACTTTCTCTATTCTCTTTCCTAAGATAATTTCTAATACTCACCAAAAGAACCTCTCAAATTTTACATTTGAACTCCTATTTATAATGAACTTTGTACAGCTGTATATGTGTTGTGAAGTATCGCAACATATCTTCGTACAATTATTCTATCTTCGCAAATCTTCATACTTCCCTGTGCTTCCTCTATCTTCGTATTGTTTTGTAACTCTTTCCTCTTATATTTGTCACGATGTTCGTAAGCTAATGCCTTGTGATATTCGGTACCTACAGTTTTACTCAGCCTATGTTCTGCCAATTTTCTCGCTTTATCTGTCCAATTGAAAGAACTAAAATTCTTTGTTGAGTTACAGGTACCTGAGATACTGCTGTGCAATCCTAAAAGTGAGGAGGAAAAGATTGCGAGACAACCTATTGGTTATTCCTAAACCCGGTATTGTACCGGCGGTATCGTTCATCAACTTCAATATGCTTGTCTTGAATGATACACCATATTATATGAAAACTGAACTACTGCTATCCATTGTCTATCCCTGCAACTGTTGAGTCAGTGATTTTTGAGCTGTAACTTGTTGCTAGCCAAGTTTGCTTCTATTGTGCATGATGTGTTGAAATTTGAGGTCAACCAAGCCAGTTGATGTCAAGCTGTGTTGAAATGTCTTAGTTTTGTAACTCCATATTCACTTGCCAAACTAGTTGAGTATCACATTCACATAGCACATGCTGCACCTTGAGTAAGCATAATCAGTTCTTTTATACTTTGAATAGTTGTCCAAACTAGATGCCCTGATACTTATGCGCATAATCTGTTATTTGGCCAATCTGATAAGAATTTTTTTGCTGTGCAAATTCTTAAAACCAACAGTCATCAGTTCTGTGTGTTAAATAACTAGCTTGTAACCCTGTGAAGTTGAGTAAAACCAACTACTTGTCTGACCTGTGTGTACATATCACTCATGTGTGCATAATCTGGTTCCTAAATCTATCTTTTGAGTCTCGCAAGCATTGTTTTCCCTGGATGGCAATTTGCTTGGTTGTCTTGAGTGTTATAACATGCTTGATGTGCTATCTAGGCTATGATTGTGTCTTTTAGAGACCAAACAAACCGACTAGTTAGAATCTGCCAAGAAGATATTATTGACATACCTAGTTCTGCAGTAGAAATCCCAGACCAACCTGAGACAATGGGTGATGAGAACCAACCCCGTAGTCTCAAGGACTACATGTACCCTACAAGGGCAAGTCAGCCCTCTTGCATCATTTTACTAGCTGATGCTTATCAGTTTGAACTGAAAGCAAGCACAATTCACATGTTGCCCGTGTTTAGGGGATTTGATGCTGAAAACCCCTATCACCAAGTGAGAGATTTTGAAAATATTTTTGGGACTCTGCGTTTTAACCAAATGCCGGAAGATTCCCTCAAGCTGAGATTGTTCCCTTTCTCTTTGAAAGAAAAAGCCAAGTCCTGGCTTCATGCCCTACAACCACAGTCCATTAGAACATGGGACGATCTCACAGAAGAATTTTTCAAAAAGTTATTCTCCAACCATAAGACTGCGACAATTCGTCAAAGTAAATGCTTTTGTGCAATTATATGATGAGACTATAGCAAAATATTTGGAGAGATTCAATGAATTATTTCTCCAATGTCTCCACCATGGTTTTGAAAAATGGAGGCTTGCGCAAATTTTGTATGAAGGCCTAGATGTCAGGACCCGAACCACAGTTGAGTCAATGCACAATGGTGCATTTATTTACAAAAGTACTGATGAGTCTTGTACTTTCTTAATCGAAGTCGCTGAAAAGACTCAGCAGTGGGAGTCCATCCGTGAACCGAAAAGGACTACCCATGTAGCTAATGTCCATAGAATTGAGTCTGACTTTGAGGGAAATGCAAAGATTGCATCCTTGGCTAGGAGAGTAGAAGTGCTAGAACTGCAGAAGAATGTGAAAACTATTGCCCCTACTCTCCGTGACCAAATTAAAATGACCACTTGTGCCACGTTCCATGGTTCAGACCACTTAGTGGACAGTTTTCCAGACTTACATGAATTTTAAGAGTCTAAAACCGAGCAAGCCAATGCTTTGTACCATAGGCAAGAGAACAACCATTATTCTTAGACCTAAAACCTAGGGTGGAGAAACCACCCTAACTTTTCATGGTCTAAAGGGCCTGTACAAGGGGGAACAACAAATAATAACCAAGGATACTCATATCCTGGAAACCCCTAAGTACAACCACACACTCAGTACACTGTAGCGAATAAGCCTAGCTTCGAAGATAATGTCTGTCTGTTGACCCAAAATCTTTTACAACTTCAAAAGACCAGCGACCAACGTTTCACAAGTTTAGAACTTAAAATGGGTCAAATTTGTGATGCTTTGAATGATAGAGAAAAAGGTAAACTCCCTAGTTAACCCCAAAAAAATCCAAAGAATGTATTTCAGGCAGGTACTTCAACCTGCAATGAAACTTCACATAGTCCTGTGAATGCTATCACCACTCTTCGTTATAGTAAAGTTGTTGAAAACAATGTAGGTGTACCACAGTCGAGTGAGTCTAGATCAGACTCACCAGTGAATACAACTCCACAGAAAACACATGTTGTGGAAAAGGAATCTGAGCATGATACTGACTCTAATAAGTCCACTAAAGTTAATGTCCCTGCACCTTCTCATGTACCCATTTCTCCATTCCCACAAAGGTTGGTGCAACAGAAAGGGGGTAACCAGTACAATAAGATCTTGGAAATATTCAAACGAGTTAACATAAACATTCCATTTCTCGAATCAATCAGGAAGATACCCACCTATACTTAGTTTTCATGTGCATAAGCGTGCTTTTCTCACTGAGCAGGTGAGATCAATAATTCAAAATAACATTCCAACTAAGTTTAGAGACCCTGGTAGTCCAATAATTACATGCACCATGGGTGACCATGTGGTCGAAAAGGATTTACTAGACTTAGGAGCAAGTGTGAATTTATTGCCATACTATGTGTATGTGCATTTAGGCCTTGGGGAGATGAAACCCACTCCTGTTACGCTATAATTAGCGGACAGATCTGTGAAAATCCCTCGTGGCATTGTTGAAGATGTGTTAATCAAGGTTGATAAATTTTTCTTTCCTGTGGACTTCATCGTCTTAGATACTTAACATGTGCAAAACCCAGATAGTCACACTCCGGTTATTTTAGGACGTCCTTTCCTGGCGACGTTCAATGCTATCATAAACTGTCGTAATGGAGTGTTGAAATTATCTTTTGGTAACTTGATTTTAGAACTGAATGTTTTTAACACTAGTAAACAACCCA
Source organism: Papaver bracteatum (assembly GCA_023529315.1). NCBI lineage: Eukaryota > Viridiplantae > Streptophyta > Magnoliopsida > Ranunculales > Papaveraceae > Papaver > Papaver bracteatum. The sequence continues at coordinate 854,266 of JAJJWX010001081.1, read as the reverse complement.
GTGATTGTGATGAGACTGATTTGCATGAGATTAACATGATTGAGAGTCTGATCCAAGACTCATTGCCTGACATTTTGTCAGTTAACCCTTTGTAAGCATGTTTAGATAACTTTGACTTAGATATCTTTGAGTCTAAGTACATTGGTAAAATTCACTCTTTGCTTGAATCTGTTCCACCCATGGATATTGCTAAATGGCAGACTGCAGTGGAACCACTTCCACTCTCTGATTCTGAATCTGCCTCATCACTTAATGAACCACCTAAGCTTGATTTGAAACCATTACCTGATAATTTGAAGTATGATTTCTTAGGTCCTTATGATACTTTGCCTGTGATAATTTCATCATGTTTAGACACAGAACAGGAAAGTAAACTTTTAGAAGTGCTTAAAGAACATACAGAGGCCTTAGGTTGGACCATCTCAGACCTTAAAGGTATAAGTCCCACAATTTTCATGCATCACATAAATCTTGAAGAAAACACTAAACCATCAAGGGAAATACAAAGGAGACTTAACCCCAATATGAGAGATGTTGTTAAGGGTGAGATTTTAAAATTGCTTGATGTGGGTATCATTTACCCAGTTCCAGATAGCCAGTGGGTCAGTCCCATTCAGGTGGTACCCAAGAAGTCTGGCATTACTGTAGTTCAAAATAATGAGCTTGTTCCCACCCGTGTGACCATAGGGTGGCGAGTTTGTATTGACTATAGAAAATTGAACACAGTAACAAAGAAAGACCATTTTCCCCTGCCCTTCATTGACCAAATGCTAGAAAGGTTGTCGAGACATAGGTACTATTGTTTCTTAGATGGATATTCGGGCTACAACCAAATTTACATAGCACCCGAAGACCAACATAAGACCACATTTACGTGTCCTTATGGAACATTTGCTTATCGTCGCATGCCTTTTGGGTTGTGTAATGCACCCGCTACTTTTCAACGTTGCATGATGAGCATATTGTATGACATGATAGATGAGTTTCTTGAAATTTTCATGGATGATTTTTCTGTCTTTGGGTCTTCTTTTGATGAATGTTTGCATCATCTTACTCGTGTGCTGACTCGGTGTAAGGAAAAGTATTTGGTTTTGAATTGGGAAAAATGTCATTTCATGGTTGACTCAGGCATTGTTCTAGGGAATATCATCTCGGAAAAACGCATAGAAGTAGACAAATCCAAGGTTGATCTCATTCAACACTTGCCTCAACCTCGTTCTGTAAGGGACATAAGATCATTCTTAGGCCATGCCGGTTTTTACCTCTGATTCATCAAAGACTTTAGTAAAATTTCAAGACCTTTGTGTAGCCTTCTTTCAAAAGATGTTGTATTTGTCTTTAATGATGCTTGTAAGGAAGCATGGGAGCAATTGAAGGCTATCCTTACATCTGCTCCTATAGTCAGACCACCCGACTGGACCTTACCATTTGAAATTATGTGTGATGCGTATGACTATGTTGTAGGAGCTGTTTTAGGTCAGCGAGTAGACAAACACCCTTATGTGATCTACTATGCTAGTAAAACACTTAATGATGCTCAAATGAATTATTCAACAACTGGGGAAGAGTTGTTATCTGTTGTGTTTGCATTGGATAAGTTTAGATCTTATTTGATATGATCTAAAATCATCATATACTCTGACCATGCTGCATTGAAATATCTTTTACCTAAAAAAGATGCCAAGGATCGTCTAATTCGATGGATACTCTTGTTACAAGAGTTCAACCTCGAAATTCGAGATAAGAAAGGGTCGGAAAATGTTGTTGATGATCACTTGTCTAGGTTGAATATTGAATCTGCTGATGAATCCGTGCTTATTAGAGAATCATTCCCTGATGAACAATTGATGCTTATGTCTGAAATGCCGTGGTTTGCTGATATTGTGAACTACCTTGCTACAGGTAGAATGCCTTTGCACTGGTCTAAACAAGATCGTTCTAAATTCTTGGCTGAAGTTAAACATTTCCTTTGGGATGACCCATATCTGTTTAAGTACTGCCAAGACCAAATCATTAGGAGATGTGTCCCCAATTCTGAACAAAGGGATGTCATCTCTTTCTGTCATGACCATGCATGTGGAGGCCACTTTAGCGCCAAGAAAACTGCTGCAAAGATCTTGCAGAGTGGTTTTTATTGGCCAACATTGTTTAAAGATAGCCATGCTTTTAGTGTTGCTTGTGACCAATGCCAGAAATTAGGAAGTATCTCAAGAAGAAACATGATTCCCTTACAACCCATTTTGATTGTTGAGTTGTTTGATGTGTGGGGTATTGATTCCATGGGTCCATTTCCTAACTCTGAAGGTAAGTTGTACATTCTTGTTGTTGTTGGTTTTGTCTCTAAGTGGGTAGAAGCCATTTCATCCAAAACAAATGATCATAAAGTTGTTATTTCTTTTCTTAAAGAAAACATTTTCTCTCACTTTGGAACACCTAGAGCAATAATCAGTGATGGAGGTAGTCATTTTTGCAATTGACCTTTTGAATCTCTTGTGCAGAAGTATGGAATCACTCATAAGGTAGCAACACCTTACCATCCTCGGACCAGTGGCCAAGTGGAAGTTTCTAATAGGGAAATTAAGCATATTCTTGAGAATACTGTTAATCCTTCTAGGAAAGATTGGTATTTACGTTTAAATGATGCTTTGTGGGCCTATATAACTGCATACAAGACTCCCATTGATATGTCCCCTTACAGACTTGTGTACGGTAAAGATTGTCATCTACCTGTAGAGTTAGAACATCGTGCATATTGGGCTATGAAGAAACTGAACTTCGACCTTGATAAGGCTGGCACCCAAAGGAAGCTTCAACTCAATGAGTTAGAAGAGTTAAGAAATGATGCATATGATAGTGCCAAAATGTACAAACAAAGAATGAAAGTGTTTCATGACAAGCGCATTTTGCGCAAGTCTTTTACACCTGGTCAAAAAGTTTTATTGTACAACACTCGTTTGCATTTTTTCCCAGGAAAGTTACGTTCTCGATAGTCAGGTCCATTCTTGGTACGTACTATTTTTCCCCATGGAGCTGTTGAAATCGAACACCCAGCAAACAAGAACATCTTCAAGGTCAATGGTCAGATATTGAAACCATTTCTGGAGCATCTTCCACCAGAAGTTGAGATTGTATACTTGGAAGACCCCGTCTATGTGGACTAAACTAGTTCACCTGTGTACATACATATGGACTAAAAATCCATTCTCTTTCCCTTTTCCTTTTATTTTTGCATAGTTTTTATGTGTACTAACCAAACTTTTTATCTTATCACTCTTGTTGTTGCTTTCAAATCATTCATCCACTAATGGTTTAGCACCATCCTTTTGCATCCGGTAATCTCTAACCTTTTCTTTACTCATCATAGTTCTCTTGGTATGTGATTGTTTAAATTCTTATAATCTGTTGAAACATTAGGGACAGTGTTAGATTTAGGTGTGGGGGAGTGTTTTGCATATAAAGTTTTTTAGTTTTCTTACTTAAAAAAAAAAACAAAAAAAATATTATTATTAAAAAAAAAAAATCAAAATCAAAATCAAATTTTTTCAAAACTCTTTAATATGTACATAAAACCTCCAACTTTTAGAGATCTTAGAGTCACTAGCATGCTTCTAGATATGTTTACATAGAGAGTCTGACCGAAATAAATGAAATTGGAAGTACTGGAGAACACAATCGGGTTTTTTAGTTGATTAGAGCGTTAAAGTTGGATTTAACCATGCCTGAGGGCGAATTAGGTGTTGCAAAGATATTTGGTAGTAAAGTTGTGATCACCCATAGTGGAGACTACCTATTTTTACATCAAGCGAGGCACCGACCTTCAATTTTTATGACTTTCTAAAAAAATCTTTTAGAGTGTGTGTCACCGTACGTCAATTCCGGGTAGGAATGGTGATCTACCCAACTTCGCAACACTTTCAGCACTATTTTTGATCTCTTGAGTGCTAATTTTGTCAATCATGAGGATGACGTCTAAAGATGAAAACTCCTTCTTGTAGTTTGATTTGTAGTTAGCACCACTAAATCTCTCTCTCTCTCGACAACATCAACAGATCCATAGAAACACATCATCATCAATGAGCAGAGCAACGTCAGAATATTTGAAGAAAAGTGAAATAGTCCAAGGTTTACATGCAACAAGATCCAAGAAAGGAAAATAAGATGAGAATTAGTGAAGTTTATGAAATCAAGACAATACAAGTTGTGAAGAATTGAGTGATAAAGTACTTCATCCATGGAGTTAGTAGTTTCATTGTTTTTGTTGTTATTTTAATTTCATGTTTTTTAAGTTAATAAAAAAAAAAAAAAATCAAAATCAAAAAAATTGTAATTTATTTTCTTAGTTTAGTTTTGTTACCACCATGGTAAAGAAGAAAAATTCAAGAATAAAAATTCCAAGCAACAAGGAAATTGAAGAGAAAAGTTACAAATTGTCAAGTTTTTGCGAAGTTCAGAAGTTCATCATCAACAGTTGAAGACCGAAGATTGAAGACATTTCTATGGATGCTGTGAGAGTGGTGTTGATTGCCGATCGGATGTGAAGGTAAGTGAGTACTCCCATCCTTGATAATGGTTGATTTCCTTTCTTAGAGATCATCAAAAACAGATTTTTTTTGTCCACAATCTTGTGGAGTCTCCAGAAATTATTTCGAAAAGTTTTCCTTCCCACCATCAACGTGTGCAGGATTTCTCTATTTATTCCTGTCTGCACACATGAGAGACTAAAAAAGCAATCTTTTAGAATGCAATTATCATAAAACCCTATTAGTGAGGCAGAATTCGAGGCTTGTGATTACTCTCGAACACGAATTCTTTCATATGGTATGGTTATTTCTCGCTCAACTCTGAAGGATGAGAATGCATTCTTCGGTAGTTATAACTTCGTGTTACTAGCATGCAGAAACTCGATGTCCTCGTAGCTCCTTGGATGCTTGAGACTCTTTTACGCTCTGAAGTTAGAGAAGGTTTTGTGGGTACATCTCTGGTAGGCCCTCACGAGACTAAAAATCGTCCACTAGGGACACCTAGGGGTTTAAAGGCTTAGTGCATATGCTAAATGCATTCGAGAGACCAATGACAGTGGTATAGTTAGGATTTCTTAATTTCTGTTTCACTTGAGGACAAGTAAAATTCATGTTTGGTGGTATTTGATGAGTGCCAAATATTGCATATTTCTATACCTTTTTATTGGAATTTAACTCATCTTTTACACTTTAAAATCAGATATTATCCCAAATTATGTGTTTTCTTTGTTTTCAAGAATAAATTCTTGTACTAATTAACTTTATGTTTTTAGGTACCAAATAAAGCTTGGATGAATTGAGGAGCCAAAAGAGCAGAAAATTGGAGACTAGCGGTTGTGGATGAGAAGTTGCTTGCGCATCAGTTGCAATCTATTTACAAGTACATGGGATTGAGCTATCCAAGATCCGACCCATGATCTGAATCCAAGCCCGCTCCATCCTGAGCCGTTATATTTGATCTATCAGCTACATCCGACATCCTAGCCTTGCCTTGTATCAACATCTGATGGTCCCGCATCACACCCTAACACATATCTCCTCTACCTAGTCGAACACCCTAGACAAACACTCCCCACCTTCTTCTTCTTCTTCCCGACAAAACCAGAGACCTCAGCCCCTTCACCAGAGAAAATAGTTGGGTCTGGCTTCACAATCCCAATTAAGTCTTTAAGTCTTTAACCTATAGGGTTTGCTAGAGTTCTCCTTTATATATATTTCAAATCAGGGTTTGCAATCTAAGTTACCTTGGTAACAAAGCATTCAATATTCACTGTTAGATGAAAACCTTATTAGATTCAAGATTATATCTTTCAACCGTTAGATCGAACTTATCTTGTTATACACAAATGAAATGTACCTTCATTTAGGTTTGAGTAACCGTACCTAAACGTGTACACTTAGTCGGTTCAACAATAGTTAACCAATGGTTAGCCATATGAGCACTTTCATATCAACCTTATTCATCTTTACCATAACTATTTCAAATGACTGAAATGAACTAGTTAGGGATTTGCTCAATTGATTAGATCTCATAGAACTATACAAGACACAATCGAAGAAAATTCAATTTTGATTCACTCGAATCAATTCATGAACATTATAGCCACGGTTTGCGAAGATTGCATTCCTTATTATATAAATGTTTTAGTTCATGAACAAACCGATTTTAGAAAGTAACCTCCTTAAGTAAGCAAATGGGTACGCATTCTTAAGTACCCGAATTGAGTTTGTGTTTTACTTCTAAACTCCAGCAGAAATTCAGAGACGTGAAACTTCCGCCAGTATGCGTATGGGTACGCATACTTACCCGGATTTCCAACAACCGCCAGTACGAGTACGGGTACTAAAACTTTAGGTTCCGGTTTTGGACTTTTACACAAATGTGAGAACACACTATGTTTATATCCAAACATGGTTACTTGTTTTAAATTCTCATTTCAATCATTGAAACTTTCTTAGAGCATGTTAAAATAGTTGTTATCCACAAACTATTTTCATCAAAGTGATTTTCAAGTTATTGAAATAATATGACTTTCGTCACGAGTAAAGATGAACTTGGCTAAAGCGAAACCTTACCAACATATATTTCGAGAAATATATTAGCGAGATAAACTTGGCTCGAAACCATAAATGTGTATAATTGAAGTCTATATAGCAATACGACTTTTGTCTCAAGGTAGGAGATAGAATGGATAGACTTTTGAGTGATATATAAGTTCAAGTCTCCACATACCTTTTGTTGATGAAGTTCCAAAATTTCCATTGAGTAGTTCTTCGTCTTCATTCGATGAATGTCGTGGAGTGTAAAGATCAACTACACTTACTGTCCTAATCTGAGACTTAGCTATAAGTAGACTAAAAATCAAGACTTATAGTTTTGGCAACTAAACTTGACAAACATGCTTGAGATAGCAACGCTTGCCAGTTCGACCGAGCAGTGCTCTAACAATCTCCCCCTTTGTCAATTTTAGTGACAAAACTATCAATACATATGGAATACAAAATAAATAAACTTTGTTGCTTCTCATCCAAATGCTTGATCTCCTTGGTTCTTCAACATTACTCGAAGTCTTCGTCACTTCCAAGTACTCCAATGATTCTAAATGTGTTCAACTCAGTATCATCGTTGTTGAAGATCCGTAGCTATTACAATGAGAGAAAAAATAACTCTTAATCATTGTTATACAGTGTCATAGTATAATTACACAGCATCAAAGTTCAATTGTATCACAACTTTGACAACAATAATATGGTGATATGTATCACTCCCCCTTAGTCAATACTTCATCTCACATGAAAACCACTCCCCCTTACATAATGATCCGAAAACCATATGTATTTTTAGTGTGAACTACATATTAATTCTCCCCCATTTTTTCAATAAAATTGGCAAAGGTACGAAAATTAGTGGGATCCTAATGAAATTTCCATAGAGATACTTCATGACCAAAAGAAAAGTACATATCAACTTTTTTGATGCAATCATATAGCCGGAACTTAATGCATTCATCAAGGAGTTTATAAAGATACAAGATAACCCCTATGATATTCCACAACCACACTCCCCACAAAGATTTGGAAATTAAGTACAAGTTCAATTAAGAACTCTCCCCCATAAAATGTCATTCCCGAAAGAACAACAAGAGCGACCTTACTTTTACAAGAAAAAAAGGATTTATTTGGACATTAACAAATCACATGAAACATGAATTTATATCCAAAAATCTCAATTGAATTAACCACAAGGAAAATGATCAATTCAATTGGTCTTGATCAACATAAGAGAACTTACAAAGCAACACAGTACATACACAAAGATGTGGATCAGAGAAAGACCAATACTGCGGAATAATCAAAGATTCATTCTATTTTTCATCACTATTTGCACAATGATATATAATTGACGTAACTTTTGTAAAGAAAAGTTCATCCTATCTTCTATCAATATTTGCATAATGAAATAATAGGCTTAACTTTTGTTGTCAAAAGTTCATTCTATCTTTTATCAATAAAGACATATGTTAGACTTAACTTTTGAGAAAATATGGGACAATCATAGTTCACGGACGCAAACACACATATCCCATAACACTGCAAAATCAATCTTTGCTCTTAGAAGGTAGAATCAATCTTTTTCGCATGGATTTACACCAAGAATACCTATCAAAGGTGAAAATGCGGGGGTCTAACAACCTCACCCAATATTTTGATTAGCAATCTGTATGGACAACTCCGAGTTGTTTTCTAGAGAATTAACTAGACAGTTAGACTCAATCAATAGAAAATACTCAAGGAGTTATTATCTCAATCTCTCGATTTGATTTACTCAAGCAAATATGATTCGCGAGTCTAATCAAAGAGAGATAACTTGGATAGTACCAAAGACCAATATCCAAGTGTCAATCGATTTAAATCAACAACCAATAAGGTCGGATATTCTAATCGATTGAACCTGTATTATTTCAATTATATAACAAAATATAATGCGGAATAGAAATAACACAGACACCAGAATTTTGTTAACGAGGAAACCGCAAATGAAGAAAAACCCAGGGACCTAGTCCAAATTAAACATACACTGCATTAAGCCGCTACAGACACTAGCCTACTCCAAATTAACTTCGGTCTGGACTGTAGTTGAACCCCAACCAATCTCACACTGATCCAAGGTACAATTATGCTCCTACGCCTCTAGTCCCAGTAGGATACTGCACACTTGATTCCCTTAGCTGATCTCACCTACAACTAAGAGTTGCTACAACCCAAAGTCGAAGACTTTGATAAACAAATCTGTCTCACACAGAAAAGTCTATAGGTAATAGATAAATTTGTCTCCCACGAATAAACCTACAAGTTTTGTTCCGTCTTTTGATAAATCAAGGTGAACAGGAACCAATCGATAAAACCAGACTTATATTCCCGAAGAACAGCTCAGTTTCATCAATCATCTCATAATAAACTTTTATCTTTCCTATCAGAGGAATCACAAACAATGAGACGAAGATGTTTGTGACTACTTTTATATTTCCTATCAGAGATAGAAATCTCAAGCTAATTATTACAATTGTACTCGTACGATAGAAACCGCAAAATCAGATCACACCAAGAAAAGTAGTATCGGTATGGCTTCACAATCCCAATGAAGTCTTTAAGTCGTTAACCTGGTTTTAGAAGAAGAAAACCAAAGGTTGAAGGAGAATCGACTCTAGCTTTAGCAAACTAGTATCACATAGAATGTGTGGGGATTAGGTTTCCCAGTTGCTAGAGTTCTCCCTCATATAGTCTTTCAAATCAGGGGTTGCAATCAATATTATCTTGCTAACAAAGCATTCAATATTCACCGTTAGATGAAAACCTGATTAGATACAAGCTAATATATCTCAACCGTTAGATCGAAAACTTAGATTGTCATACACACATGTACTTGACGTTTTGGGTTTGTGTAACCGTACCCAAACGTGTACAATGGTTGGTTCAATATTAGTCAACCAAATGATAACTTTCATATCAACCATATTCTTCTTCACCATAACTAGTCCAAATGACTCAAATGAACTAGTTAGAGAGTTGTTCAATTGCTATGAGATATCATGTACTACAAGAGACATAATTGAATAAAAAACGATGTGATTCACTCGAATCATTTCATGAACTATAAATCCACGGTTTGCAAAAGCATTCCTTAGTAATTTAAGATAAGTTCACGAACAACGTTTTTAGACATAACCTCTTGAGTTTGCGGACTCAAGCTAACCGGTTGAAGTTAATAAACTCTATCAGAATTTTTAGGGATGAGAATTTCCGTCAGTTCGCGGACTGCACCTGAGCTTCAACTTCAGCATATATTATCGGGTTCGAGAACTTACGCCATTTCATGGACTGGGTTCGCGGACTGAGTTTGCGGACTAAGTTGATGCTGATGTTCTGGTTCCACTTGATCAACAAAGTTCGCAAACCTCGGTTCAAGTGTTAAGGACTTATACATATATGTGTTTCCACAACAATGTTTATATCCCATAATGGTTATATAGTCTAAACTCTCATTTCAATCATTGAAACATTCTCAGAGGGCGTTATATAGTTGTTATTCACAAACTATTTTTCGTCAGAGCTATTTCCAAATTGATTGAAACATAACATGACTTTCGTCACTAGGAAAAGATGAACTTGGATAAACCAAAATCTTTACCAACACCCATTTCGAGAAATAGATAATCGAGATATACTCAGCACGAAATGTCACATGTGCATATTCTTAGTCTATATAGTAAATCGACTTTTGTCTCAAGATAGGAGATAGAGTAGATAGACTTTTGAGTGATAGATAAGTTCAAGTCTCCACATACCTTTTAGTTGATGTAGATCCGCTGGTTCTTTGAGTATTCCTTCGTCTTGTATGATGATTTCCATGGAGTTATTGAGGTTAACTACACTTTCTATCCTAGTCCAAGACCTTAGCTATAGTAGACTAGAAATCAAAACTATATAATTTTGATCACTAAGATTGACAAACATGCTTGAGATAGCAACGCATGCAAGTTTGACCGAGCATAGCTCTAAAAAAAGGCGTATAAAAGAATTTTCTTAACAAAGAAGAACATACAAACATGCACCATAGTTCACATAAGATGATTGTTAACATTCAAGAATCCCATAGCAATGCGTACTACTGCCCATTCTTGAACTTCCTTCTTTGCGATTCACTAAGAACATTCTTGTAAAATATAAAAATGAGATTATATGAGTAGTACTCCAATAATACAAGTTCCAAAGTCCAATAGAAGTGGAACAAGAGCGACAAAATAGAGCAAAACACTCAAAAACAAGAGTCGGGACAAAGACCAATCTTAACTATTCCAAATTCAGGAATTCTCATATCCATTTTCAAGATAATTTAAATAGGAAGAGAATGCAAAAATAATGAGGTCATTCCGAGTTCGTACGAAGAAGTTACAGCCAAAATAAGTTTACCGAAAATCGACATCTACAGGCCAGTATGCATACGGGTTTGCAAACGAATTTTCGTGACCTGGAGCAGTATGAAAACGGGTATGCGTACTAATCCCCTGGATTTTGATTTTAAATGACGGTATGCACACCTGGTATGTGTACCATGAATTCCAAACATCCCTAACTGCTATTTTCAAACTTAAACATTTAAGAACCTTAAACACATATCAAATTAGGTAGAAATGAACGATAAGCAAGGTACATGGATCATTATAAGTACTCTAAGAAAATGATAAAAACACAAATCTTGCTCAAGTTTATAGACATACCTTTTAGAAGAATCCAATTGAATTCTACAGCCTTACCAAAGATTCAAAATCGTACCTAACGCAACATGTACGCCCCAATTCTCGTGTTTCCCTCACCGTATACATAGCAGGGCATTCCTTGGTGAGGATGCACTTACAACACAATCAAATTATGTTGAGGTGAACAATGTCTTGCTCACCACAAGTGACTTTTGGATTATCATGAAAGAGATCGCTTTTAGAACCTTTCGCATCCAAATCCATCTTTCCAAAGAACTTTTTGGGTTCCAACATCATGGATACTACCTTCTCCATAGTCATGGAATTTTCTGGGAGATCATTCCTTTTCACACTCAAAACATCATTAACTTTCTTTGGTATCCACTTCTGAGTGCGTTTAGGAACAACCGGAACCTTCTTCCCATTACTCTCTTCTAGAATTCTCGGAAGAGAATTGGTTTGACTATTCTTTTGCAAGTTAGTCTTTCTCCAATTGGGAGCATCTGATCTTGTCTTTATTTTTACGAAGTTATCCTTTTGATAACCATTAAGATTGTGAAAAGGATTCGTATGACGTTTATAGGCAAATATATGTTCATCACAACACTGATTCCTTTGCCTAAAGGTTGGACAGTTACAACCTGTAACGTTAAGGGGATTAGTCTTAACATGTGATCTTGGTTTCACAACTTCTTATGATTCCAAAACAAGAACATCATGAACTTTCTCATTCCTTATACGGAAACGACATCTCCTTTCCAGGTGAGCTTTATTTCCGCAATAGAGGCAAACATAAGGAATGTTCTTACCTCGATCTGTATGTGCTGACTTTGGATGTCGATATAAATTGCTCTTTCGAACTTTAACTGCCGATGAAGGTATTTCACATTTTCCATCAGTGGAAACCTTTTGTTGAGAAGAATCACTAGCCTTGACAAATTTTACCTCTTTGCTAATACTTGGAGCATTTATTCTCTTATAGCCCAATCCTCGTGTATCAAGATGATTTTTACTTGCTCCTAGCATAGTGGTTCATTTGCTTGAACTAGTGTTGAACTTTTTCAAGTCATCTTCCAACATTTTGATTTTATCAAGAGCAGCAGCTAAACCAGCCTCAAGGCATTTTTCTCGAGCGAGATAAGTGCTTTCTCTGCTATAAAAACTTGTTTGCTGAGAGTTAATCCTTGCTTCGGTTTCTGCAAGTTTCTCTTCTAACAAAAGTATTTTTGAAAAACATTATCACATTCAAGTGACTTTATACTCAGGTTTTCCTTGGAATCTTTGAGGATCGATTCGCAAAAGCTATTCCAACCATAAATACCTCTGTAAATCTTTTTCAATTTCTTGTTTTCACGATAGAGAGGAGTCAGAAGAGGTGTGATATGAGAAGTTGTAATCTTCTTAATTTTCAACGAATCCAAAAACTTAACATACACTGAGACAACCTCATCAACATCTCTATCAATATCTGAATCACCTTCATCAAAAATTTTATCCAACTGTTCTTCTAGGAGTGTTTCCCAATCAACATTTTTTACATTCGGAGAATGTTTAGATATTGACTCAGATGTGATAGTTCTCTCAGGTGAATTCAAGCTTTGAAAATCATCTGGTGATTTCTGACCTGGCACGTTATTAGAGATAGACTCATCCATAATAATCATATTGCTACAAACACAGACTTATGAGGTCTTTAACGTGTTTGCCTGCTCTGATACCAATTGAAAAAGCGGGGGTACAACAACCTCACCCAATATTTCTCTTAGCAATCTGTATGGACTAACTCCAATATACATTCAAGAGAATCAACTCGACAGTTAGACTCAATCTTAAAAATAGTATATCAAAGAGTTATATCTCAATTTCTCGATTCAATCCGCAATCAAACAAATAGGAATTTGCGAGCCTGATTGAATACAAGAGAAATAACTTGAACGGTACCAAAGACCAATGTTCAAGGATCAATCAATTTCAATAAACAACCAAAGGTTGGATTTACAAATTGATCGATTCAACGCACAACCAGTGATATTTCAATTATATAACAAAATATAATGTGGAAAAGAAATAACACAAACACCAGAAGTTTTGTTAACGAGGAAACCGAAAATGCAGAAAAACCCCGGGACCTAGTCCATATTTGAATACCACAAGTTCAATTAAGAACTCTCCCCCATAAAATGTTATTCCCGAAAGAACAACAAGAGCGACCTTACTTTTACAAGAAAAGAAGGGTTTATTTTGACATTTAACAAATCACATGAAACATGAATTTGTATTCAGTAAACTCAATTAAATTAACCACAAATGAACCTTAATGATTAATTTAATCGGAAATGCTCAACATAAGAAAACTTACGGAGCCATACAGTACTTTCACATAGAAGTGAATCAGGTAAATATCAATACTGCAGAATATTCAAAAGTTCATTCTATCTTTTATCAATATTTGCATAAAGACATGATAGACTTAACTTTTGACATATATGGGACAATCATAGTTCACGGATGTAAACACACATACCCCGTAACATTATTTGCAATATATGAAACCAATAAAGATTAATACTGCAAAATCATCTTCCAAGTAACTTATAATTTAAATAAATCTAAAACATTGCAAGATGAAAATCATTGGCAATATCTATGTGTAATCATAATAATTTCTATTCCAAACCCTAGTTATCCTTCTTAAAAACACAAGAATAAATTATCATAAGAAGTTTCCTAGATATTAATAAAAAAAATAACAAGCTAAAAACAGATGACTCCTAGACCGACAAAACCGATCATGAACTGAAATCAAAGAGTACTTCCGGAATCCTCACGAGTCTTGACATCATCCACTGTTTTTCAGAGAAGATATCCTCATTGAGAAGATCTTTAACATGTGTCTTCATGAGAACAAGGTCATAATTAACTTTTTTCATCTTACTTCGTAACACATCGAGACCTTTCATAGTATCTGAAAAAGTGGGGGTCTAACAACCTCACCCAATATTTCACTTAGCAATCTGTATGGACTAACTCCAATATACTTTCAAGAGAATCAACTCGACAGTTAGACTCAATATTAAGAAAAATATATCAAAGAGTTATATCTCAATCTCTTAATTCAATATGCAATCAAACAAATAATAATTTGCGAGCCTGACTGAATATAAGAGAGATAACTTGAATGGTACCAAAGACCAATGTTCAAGGATCAATCAATTTCAATCAACAATAAAAGTTTGGATTTACCAATTGATTGATTCAACGCACAACCTGTAATATTTCAATTATATAACATAATATAATGCAGAAAAGAAATAACACAGATACCAGAAGTTTTGTTAACGAGGAAACAACAAATGCAGAAAAACACCGAGACCTAGTCCAGATTTGAACACCATACTATATTAAGCCGCTACAAACACTAGCCTACTACAAAGCTAACTTCTGTCTGGAATGTAATTGAACCCTAATCAATCTCACACTGATTCAAGGTACAGTCGTGATCCTTACGTCTCTGATCCCAGCAGGATACTACGTACTTCATTCCCTTAGATGATCTCACCCACAACCAAGAGTTGCTATGACCCAAAGTCGAAGACATGAAAAACAAATCTGTATCACACATAAAAGTCTATTGAATATATAAATATGCCTCCCAAAGATATACCTACGAGTTTTTGTTTCGTCTTTTGATAAATCAAGGTGAACAGGAACCAATTGATAACTCGTAATTATATTTCGAAGAACAGCCTAAAATTATCAATCACCTCACAATAATCTTAATCGGTTAACGAAACAAGATATTGTAAAATCACAAATGATGAGACGAAGGTGTTTGTGACTACTTTTCTATCTTGCCTATAGGAAATATAAATCTCAAGCCAATCTTACGATTGTACTCAATCACAATAAAAAACAACAAGATCATATCACACAACTACAAAGAAAATAGTTGGGTATGGCTTCACAATCCTAATGAAATCTTTAAGTCTTTAACCTACAGGGTTTCGTGAAAAACATAAGGTTAAAAGAGAATCGACTCTAGCTTATACAATTAGTATCACACATGAGGTGTGGGGATTAGGTTTCCCATTTGCTAGAGTTATAATTTATATAGATTTCAAATCAGGGTTTGCAATCTAAGTTATCTTGGTAACAAAGCATTCAATATTCACCGTTAGATGAAAACCTGATTAGATTTAAGCTAATATCTTTCAACCGTTAGATCGAACTTAGATTGTTATACACAAATGAAATGTACCTTCATTTAGGTTTGAGAAACCGTACCTAAACATGTACACTTAGTCGGTTCAACAATAGTTAACCAATGGTTAGCCAGATGAGCACTTTCATATCAACCTTATTCATCTTTATCATAACTAGTTCAAATGACTTAAATGAACTAGTTAGAGATTTGTTTAATTGCTTAGATCTCATAAAACTATACAAGACACAATCGAAGCAAAATCTATTTTGATTCACTCGAATCAATTCATGAACATTATAGCCAAGATTTGCAAAGATTGCATTCCTTATTATATAAATATTTTAGTTCATGAACAAACCGATTTTAGAAAGTAACCTCCTTAAGGATGCAAACGGGTATGCATACTTAAGTACCCGGATTGAGTTTGTTTTTTACCTCCAAATTCCAGCAAAAATTCACAGACGTGAAACTTCCGCCAGTATGCGTACACGTACTCATACTTACTCGGATTTCCAACAACCTCCAGTACGCGTACTGGTACGCCTACTGGTACGCATACTTTAGGTTCTCGGTTTTGGACTTTTACACAAATGTGAGAACACACTATGTTTATATCCAAACATGGTTACTTGTTCTAAACTCTCATTTTAATCATTGAAACTTTCTTAGAGGATGTGAAAATAGTTATTATCCACAAACTAATTTCATCAAAGCAATTTTCAAGTTATTAAATAATATGACTTTCTTCACGAGTAAAGATGAACTTGGCTAAAGAGAAAGCTTACCAACACATATTTTGAGAAATAGATAAGCGAGATAAACTCTGCTCGAAATAGAAAATGTGTATAATTGAAGTCTATATAGCAATACGACTTTTGTCTCAAGATAGGAGATAGAATAGATAGACTTTTGAGTGATAGATAAGTTCAAGTCTCCACATAACTTTTGTTGATAAAGTTCAACAAGTTCCCTTGAGTAGTTCTTCGTCTTCATTCGATGAACACCGTGGAGTTTAAAGCTCAAATGCACTTACTGTCCTAATCCGATACTTAGCTATAAGTAGACTAGAAATCAAGACTTATATTTTTGACAACTAAACTTCACAAACAAGCTTGAGATAGCAACGCTTGAGAGTTCGACTGAGCAATGCTCTAACACATAATATTATTTGCAATATATGAAACCAATAAAGATTAATACTGCAAAAATCATCTTCCAAATAACATAGAATTTAAAAAAATAAAAAATTGCAAGATGAAAATTGTTGGCAATAACTATGTGTACTCACAATAATTGTTATTCCAAATCCTTGTTATCCTTCTTAAAAACAAAAGAATAAATTCTCATAAGAAGTTTCCTAGTCAAAACAAAAATCAACAAGCTAAAAATAAAAGATTCCTAAACCGGCAAAACCGACCATGAACTGAAATCAAAGAGATCTTCCGGAACCCTCACGAATCTTGAGACCTTTGAGATTGTGATTGACAGCAACCACTGCTTATTCATAGAATATATCTTCATTGAGAAGATCTTTAACATGTGTTTTCATGAGAACAAGGTCAGAGTTAACCTTTTTCAACTCAGTTATTAACACGCTGAGACCCTTCATAGTATCAACGAGCTGCAGTTTTTCTTCCTCAAAGTATTTAAGAAAATCATAATCCACTTCGGCAGAAACCATCTTATCATTATCTACACCTTGATGAGTGTAAGCATAGTAGCATGAGATATCAGAATAATCATCAGGATTTTGATACTTGATATCATCAACTTCTATTAGGGTTCTTTTCTTCTTCCCTTTGGACCCGAAACCAATACCTTTGTCAAGAAAACCTTTTGCAAAATCACAGGTGCGAGAAGGAGATGACATTCTTGACACAAAAAGAGTACGCGTACGTGACTCAATAGGATTGGTATTTAAATGGTTTCTTAGGGAATAACTTTAGGGTTTCTAAAATTGGTTCATGACAAGTCAATGTAGATACCCCTACGAAAACCAATATGGTCCCCCAAAAACAAAAACCTTAAAAACTGTAAAGTACCTCTTTACAAGGTAAAAAGAATACAACAAGATTTTTCTACATGAAAATTTTCTTTCACAAATTTTGGCTTAATAAATTTTATATTCTCACAAGGAAAAAAACTTAGATCACAAAAGTAGCTCACAGCTCATTTTGTAAAACCAACTTTTTCCAAAAGTAGAAGAATAATCGAAGTGATTCTTGAAGCAAAACAATACTTATGCAAAGCTATTTGTAGACACAAGTTTATCTATGAACGATAAGAAAATAGTTCAACTAATAAGAAAGAATTTTACCAATAAGTATACCTAATTATTATTAAATCTTACTCAGCAGGATTTTTCATGAGTAAGAATTCAACCCTTGTGAGCTTTTTGCTCATCAAATGAATATTGTTCATGGTTAATCCTCTTTTTCCTTTTAATCTTTTGAGGAAACCCTTTTTGATGTGAAAAAGTATCATCAAAGTATGAGATTAAGTTTGAATCCTTGCTAGAAGAAGTTTGGTTGGAGCATTTTGACAGCCTGTTGATAAGATCCTTGTATCCTTCACTTATCAGGTTAAGGTTGTTCTTCATATCTTCATTGTAGTTTTCACTTACTGGTATCTTTCTCACATCTTGAACATCATCCTTCATCTTAGATTGAGAAGGACCTTTCAGAAATCTCCCTGAATGATTTGTATTAATGCTACAATTAGTTCGAATATTCGATGAGCAGATTGAACTGAATTTCCTAAAATAATTCACAGGGTGAGTACTAAAACCAATAGGTTTAGACATACGAAGTCAACTACACCTTTGAGTATTAAATCTAAGGTGTGTTGAAGTCGACCAAAGTAGTTGTCGTTCAACCTCAATTTGCTCTTCCATTGAACATGTCCTTTTGAATCACAAAAGACACATACTTTCTGATCACCGAAGTGATTAGAGTGTATATGATTAATAACATCGCTAGAAGATTTCTTCCATCCGTGAGATGTGGTGATTCCTTGATAAGGGGAAGAAGCAACCACATCTTTAGCAATCGGAAGGGCTTGCAGTTTAGCTTCTGAAACAGGTTTCAATAGAGAAACATGATTACAAGTAGTCATATTTCCCATCATCACTGTTGAATCAGAAGTGATTGGAATAGTGGACTCCATAGAGCATCCTTTATATTGAATAGAGAGATTACTCAATAGACGTTCTATTTCCAAGGCATCTTCCTTGAGTTTAGCCTTGAGTAAGGTTCAACAAGAACAAACTATAATATTTTCCTCACAAAGATCCCTTAATTGGGAATCACGATCTTTTATCATACCTATTAGAGCACTTCTCGGTCAAACTCGCAAGCGTTGCTATCTCAAGCTTGTTGTCAAGTTTAGTTGCCAGAACTATAAGTCTTGATTTCTAATCTACTTATAGCTAAGTCTCGGATTATGATAGAAAGTGTAGTTGAGCATTAGACTTTACGACATTCATCGATTGAAGATGAATAACTACTAAGGGGAGATTGTGAAACTTCATCAACAAAAGGTATGTGGAGACTTAAACTCATCTATCACTCAAAAGTATATATACTCTATATCTTATTTGAGACAAAAGTCGTATAGCTATATAGACTTCGATTATACACATTTGATATTTCGAGCTGAGTTCAACTCGCTTACATATTTTTCGAAATATGTGTTGGTAAGCTTTCGCTTTAACCAAGTTCATCTTATATTCTCGACGAAAGTAAAAATATTATTATGTGAAAAATGCCTTGTAACGTCTTACATGATTTATGTGAGACAGTCATTTGATGTAGACTCAGAATGTTTCATATTGATCATTCGATCACTTGAAAATTGCTTTGAAGCTAATAGTTTGTGTGAGATAGTTATTCTCATCTTCCGAGAATGTTGCAATAATTGAAATGGCGGCTTAGAACACTTAACCATGATTGGATTATAAGCACAATATGCATACTTGCATATGTGTTGATCTAAGACCGGAACTTAGTATGCATACCCGTATGTGTACTGGTTGGTCAGGTAAAGTACAGGAGCTAGAGTATGCATACATGTTCACGTATTGGCGAAGTCAGTTGAAGTCCGGGTACTATATTATGCGTACCTGTACGCGTACTGCTTTCAACTGAAGTTTGGATGTGTAGGACAGTATGCGTACCCGTTTGCATACTGGCGAACACAATCCAAGTCCGGCTACTTAGGTATGCGTACCCGTTTGCATACTTGAGTGGGTTATGTTCTAAAATCGGTTTATTCATGAAATAATACATTTATATATAATAAGGAATGCAATCTTTTTCAAACTATGGCTATAATGTTCATGAATTGATTCGAGTGAATCAAAATTGATTTTTCTTCAATTGTGTCATGTATACTTCTATGAGAATATAAACAATTGAACAACTCTAGAACTAGTTTCATTTGAGTCACTTGAATTAGTTATGGTTAGGATGAATATGGTTGATATGAAAGTGTTCATATGGCTAACTTCGGTTAACTATTGTTGAGCCAACAAGGTGTACATGTTTAGGTAATGTTACCCATATCTAAATGAAGTCACTTTTCATTTGTTTGTAAGAAGATAAGTTCGACCTAACGGTTGAAAGATATTAGCTTGAGTCTAATTAGGTTTTCATCTAACAGTGAATATTAAATGCTTTGTTACCAAGGTAACTTAGATTGCAAACCCTGATTTGAAGACTATATAAAGGAGAACTCTATCAACTTGGAAACCTAATCCCCACACCTCCTATGTGATACTAGTTGCGACTAGAGTTAATTCTCCTTTAACCTTAGGTTTTTCACGAAACCCTGTAGGTTAACGACTTGAAGACTTCATTGGGATTGTGAAGCCAGACCCAACTATTTTCACTGTAGTTGCGTGTTATGATCATTGTTTTCTATCGTATTGAGTATTATCTTCTCTAAGATTTGCTCGAGATTTATTATCCGATAGGCAAGATAAAATGTAGTCACAAACATCTTCGTCTCATCGTTTGTGATATCACAATATCTTGTTTCGCTACCATATGATGAAGATCATTGTGAGGTGATTGATATTTTTAGGCTGTTCTTCGGGAATATAAGTCTGGTATATCAATTGGTTCATGTTCACCTTGATTTATCAAAAGATGGAACAAAAACTCATAGGTTTATCTGTGAGAGATAGATTTATCTATTCAATAGACTTTTCAGTGTAAGACAGATTGATTTATCATATCACTTTGGGTCGTAGCAACTCTTAGTTGTGGGCAAGATCAGCTAAGGGAATCAAGTGCGTAAAGTGCTGATGGGATTCAAAGACGTAAGGAACGCGACTGTACCTTGATCAGTGTGATATTGGTTAGGGCTCAACTACATTCAAGTATGAAGTTAACTTAGAGTAGTCTAGTGTCTGTAGCGGCTTAATACAGTGTGGTGTTCAAATCTGGACTAGGTCCTGGGGTTTTTATGCATTTGCGGTTTCCTCGTTAACAAAATCTTGTTGTGTCTTTTACTTTTCTATTTCCGTAATTATAATTGTTTTATTATAATTAGAAGTAAAATACACAAATGTTAATTCCTATTTTACTTGATAGACAATCCTTAGAGTTTGGTTAAGTCCGAACCTATTATCAAGTAAACATACTTCGTTATTGTATTGTCTCGATCTTGTATCCATAAATGATCACACGAAGAGTGAACCGCTTAGTTGTATTGTCTTGACTCAGTCCATATACAGTCACTTTTGGAAAAGGACTTATAGGTGGAAAAGTTTTAGATTGAGTTATAATTGGGTACCCTCGTCTTTTCAATGGGAATACTCTATACAAACGCACAAAAGATTTGTAAAACTCATCTCCCATAATTCACAGTGAGAATACTTCTCATTTCCTTACCTGATTCCAGGTAATTTCATCCCTGTGCCTTTCTTGAGAGTTGCAAGGATGATGATGTGGGAGTCTCAAGAATAGTTGTATATTTTTATGCGTCTTTTTTTAAATTTTATTCGATCATGTTGATCGCATCTCATGCTCTATTTTGCTAAATTATTGAGCCATGATTAGCAAAGTATTGTGTTTTCTTTAGTTGGATTTATTTATCCTTTCCTCTTCTGTGCCCGGTCCACGAACGTCCGTGTCCTCTTCATACGAGTGCACATGGTTTCCATAACAAGAGATTCCTTCTCTTGTTTACAAACATTTATATATATTATATTGTGTTATTCTATCCCTAACAAAAACTTATATGGAGAACTATTCAAGATCCCAAGAGATTATGAGTCTTGACATGGAGTAGGACACTTAAGGACGTGATTCGATTCAAGAACTTGTTCTGAAGAAGATGCTTGTAAAGAAAGAGCACAACTCCTGGATTGATGAATCTGTCAAGGATTTAACTCAGTTTCAGGGTGATTCAAAGGTCGAGTTTGCGAATCTTCAACTGCAAATAAATCATCTTTTGGATGGTCAAGCCAGAATCCTTGCTAATCAACGGATCTTGATATAGAATCAGAAGAAA
This sequence comes from Papaver bracteatum, assembly GCA_023529315.1. Lineage (NCBI taxonomy): Eukaryota > Viridiplantae > Streptophyta > Magnoliopsida > Ranunculales > Papaveraceae > Papaver > Papaver bracteatum. Next base: position 832,268 of record JAJJWX010001081.1, on the reverse strand, counting down.
CTCATCATGGATTGTGTTAAGGCTAGAAAACTTGCTCGTTTTATTGATCATAAAGTTAGTGTTCTAACTCATGATCATGGGGTTACCACGGTCAAGAAAATCAAGGAGATCAACGACACCTTCTATGATGGATTCCTTGAAAGGTATGACGTTATCAAAGAGCAGTAATCTTGTCTAGGAAACTTCTTATGAGAATTTATTCTTGTGTTTTTAAGAAGGATAACTAGGGTTTGGAATAACCATTATTGTGAGTACACATATCTATTGATAACTTTTTTCATCTTGCAATGTTTTTAGATTTATTTGTTTAAATTCTAAAGTTGAGTTGGAAGATGATTTTTGCAATATTAATCTTAATGGTTTTATATATTGCAAATTGTTATGGGATATATTGTTTACGTCCGTGAACCTTGACTGTCCCATATTTGTTCAAAAGTTAACTCTATTATATGTCGGTATGAAAGTATTGATAAAAGATAGAATAAAATTTTGACTACAAAAGTTAAGCCTTTTATGTCATTATGCAAATATTGATGGAAGAAAGGATGAACTTTTGTTTACAAGGATTAAGTTTATTATATGTCATTGTGCAAATAGTGATGAAAAATAGATAGAATCTTTGTTTATTGTGCAATATTGGTCTTTTCCTGATCCACATCTTTGTGTATATACTGTGTTGCTCCGTAAGTTCTCTTATGTTGAGCATGACCGATTGAATTAATCATTTTCCTTGTGGTTAATTCAATTGAGATTTTTGGATACAAATTCATGTTTCATGTGATTTGTTAATGTCCAAAGAAATCCTTCTTTTCTCTTAAAATTACGGTCGCTCTTGTTGTTCTTTCGAGAATGACATTTTATGGGGGGAGTTCTTAATTGAACTTGTGCTTAATTGCCAAATCATTGTGGGGAGTGCGGTTGTGGAATATTGTAGGGGTTATCTTGTATCTTTATAAACTCATTGATGAATGCATTTAGTTTCGACTATTTGATGGCATCTAAACAAGTTGATATGTTGTTCTCTTTTGTTCATGAAGTATCTCTATGGAAATTTCATTAGGATCCCACTAGTTTTCGTACCATTGCCAGTTTATATCGATAAAAAGGGGGAGAATTAATGTGTAGTTCACACTACAAATACATATGGCTTACGGATCATTATGTAAGGGGGAGTAGTTTTCATTGTGAGATGAATTATTGACTAAGGGGAGTGATACATATCACCATAATATTGTTGTCAAAGTTGTGATACAATTGGACTTTGATGCTGTATAATGATACTATGACATTGTATAATAATGATTGAGAGCAACTTTTTTCTCATTTTTATTGCTACGGATCTTCAACAACAATGATGCGGAATTGAACACATTTGGAATCATTGGAATACTTGGAAGTGACGAAGATTTCGAGTAACGTTGAAGAAACAAGGAGATCAAGCATTTGGATGAGAAGCTACAAAGTTTATTTATTTTGTAATCCATATATATTGATAGTTTTGTCACTAAAATTGACAAAGGTGGAGATTCTTAGAGCATTGCTCGGTCGAACTCGCAAGCGTTGCTATCTCAAGCTTGTTTGTCAATGTTAGTGATGAAAACTGTAAGTCATGATTTCTAGTCTACTTATAGTGATGTCTCGGACTAGGATAGATTGAGTAGTTGAGCATTAGATTTCACGACGTTCATCAATTGAAGACGAAGAACTACTAAGGCGAGCTTGTGGAACTTCATCAACAAAAGGTGTGTGGAGACTAAAACCCATTTATCACTTTGAAATTTTATTTCTACTTTATCTCCTATATTGAGACAAAGGTCGCTTATGGTTTTCGATTATACACATTTGAGATTTCGAGATGATATTAACTCGCTTACATATTTCTCGGAATATGTGTTGGTAAGCTTTCGTTTCAACCAAGTTCGTCTTATATTCTTGACAAAAGTCAAAAGATGATCATGTGAAAATCGCTGAGTAACATATTACATGGTTTATGTGATATAATCATTTGATGTAGGCTTGGAATGTTTCGTTATGATTATTTCAATATCTTGAAAATTGCTTTGATGCTAATAGTGTATGAAAATGGCTATAGTCATCCTCTAAGAAAGTTTCAATGATTGAAATAGAGTTTAGAATACTTAACCATCATTGGATTATAAACATAGTGTGCATTCTTGCATGTATGTGATCCATGACCGGGAACTAAAGTATGCATACCCGTATAAGTACTTGTAGTTGTGAAATTCCATGTACCAAGTACACATACCGGTACACACACTTGCGTAAGGTATAGGTCCAGGAATTTCTGTTGGGTTTTGGAAGTGTACTTAATTATGCGTACCCGTTCACATACTGGCGAACCCAAACTCAGACCGGCTACTTAAGTATGCGTACCCATTTGCATAATTGAGTGGTTAAAGTTCTAGAATTTGTTTGTTCATGAACTAATACATTTATATATTAAAGAATGCATTCTTAGTACTCTGATACAGATGACCACCGTTAGATGGTCTTAGATTGCGAACAGGTATGCAAACTTAAGTACCCTGAATTAAACAGTTGAATAAGTTTACGAACGGGTATGCAAACTTAACTTCCGGTCTTGAATTTTATCAAAACAGTTCACATACTTAGTACACAAACCTTAATGTATCCAGACATGGGTTTTATCTCTTAAATACCATTTGAATCATTGAAACATTATAAGAAGACGGCAATAGCTATCTCACACAAACTATTCAAGTGATCGAATGATCAATACGAAACATTCCTAGTCTACATCAAATGACTATCTCACACAAACTATTCATGTGATCGAATGATCAATACGAAACATTCCTAGTCTACATCAAATAACTGTCTCACTCAAATCATGTAAGATGTTACTAGGTGATTTTTACATGATCATATTTTGACTTTTGTCAAGAATAATGATGAACGTAGTTAAAGCAAAAAGCTTTCCAACACATATTTCGAGAAAGATATAAGCGAGTTAAACTCAACTCGAAATATAAAATGTGTATAATGTAAAGTCTATATAGCTATATGTCATTTACTTATATCTTTAAACTAAACAAGTTCTTGGGCTTATCCCAGCAGGATAGTACGGTTTATTGCAAAGTTGAGTGGGCTGTCCTAGTACTTTTCTTTTCCTCGAGTTTATAACTCAGGTTGATGTAATCTGGTCCGTTCTCTTGTGTCTTCTTGAATTGGTTGTTTAAGTACCAATCATATGTAACCTTAAGAACCAATTAATGAAATTTTCTTTGCTTTTAAATCGAAAGTTAGGCTTTGCTTGCAGAGAGAAAGCAGCTTGATGCTAATTACAGTCGAACCTCGATAAACGAATGTTCGATAAATAAATAACCTCGCCAAATGAATAATTTTATCCGGTCCCGATTTGGGCCAAGGTGATAAATGAATAACCTCGCTTAATGCATTAATGAATATAAAAAATTGGATCCTTAAAGGCCCTATAGAAATATAAACGAATAATCACTGAATTATATATAAAAAAATATATATAAAAATATATATAAAAATAAACCAAAATACATAATTAGAAAATTTTACACAAAAATATATGTAGGAATGAACTCAAAAAAATTCATCTATGGTTGATTGTATTTTTCTTCCACCCAAATCAAATGCATCGTATCCTTAATTTAATGCAATGCTTACACAATTTCTGGAATATTTTGCTCATGTTGTAGCAAGTAATATTTTAAAGGGACCATCGCTGGAAAAGCATCTTTAGATGACACATTTGGTACGGCTCTACCATCATCTAGTTCATGATCATTCTCATCATTCATTACTGACTCAATAATTTCTTTGTCTGTTTGAGACTCCACAACTGCATCATTATCGTTAGGATAGTTCAAAAGATGTTTAACGTCCATCACATTTCTATGACGTAAATTAAAAATGACATCAGTTAATTCAAAAGAAAATGAATGTTAATTGAATTATAGATAAGAATTTTGACCAATATTTCCTAGGTATACTTGTACATTTTCTCATATACAATTTAACTTCTTAATTAAGAAAATATCGTCTAAATGAATAAATATTCGTTTATCGATAAATGAATAAAATATTCATTTATCGATAAATAAATAACCCCGCTAAACGAATATTTTTTCTTGGTCCCGAGAGCATTCATTTATCGAGGTTCGACTGTATCCTTGTAAATCTTGTAGTTGTACCTCAGTACACTACAATTGGTATCAGACTCATTTTCTGGACCTATTTCAATGACTACCAACCAAAAAATTGCCGATCTCACTGTTACATTGAATCAACACACACAATCCATTACCAATATTGAATCTGATATCACCTCTTTGAAATCATCAGTTACTAATATGGAATCACAACTTGTTTTCATTCAAAATTTTCTCGAAAAATCGTTTCTATCAGAATTTGATTTACCACCAGATCTAAATCAAGGTGCTGATGCAGAATCTTCGAATAAAACCTTCAATGGATTTCATCAAGTTATCAAACACTTATCTGCAACTCCCAATCGATTTTCTCGAACTCCCAATGTGGATTTTCCACGATTTAATGGTTCTAAACCTCGTGGTTGGGCTCTCAAATGTGAACGATATTTTGCGTTTCACAAATTTCCAGATGAGGAACGTGTGGACATGGCTGCAATTCATTTCGATTCATAGGTCGATTTATGGTTTATGAATTATCAACAAGGTAAGGGCTCTATTCATTGGGTTACTTTTGTTCGCGATTTATGTATCCGTTTTGAAGATATTACTCGGGATAATTATGTGGGGAGTTTTAATAAATTAGCCCAAACTACAACAGTATAAGATTATTTTGATAAATGGGAACACTATAAAGGGTTTATGGTCGCTAATAATCCTATATTGCCTGAATGTTTTTATACACTAAGCTTTATCAGTGCTACTGTACAAATGTTTAAACCAACAACAACAACTGAGGCATTTGTCTTAGCAAGACTGCAACATGCTTCCTTGATCCACCACCCAAAATCTTCCAAAGATTTTTCTAGGCCTTTTGTGCCATCGCCATTATCTGTATCTCATCCACCTTCTACTGTTAAACCTTTTTTCTCTCCTCACACAAATTCTAATAAGCAAATTACTTCTTCAAACCCAATTGTTACACACCCAACTTCTCCACCAAGTACTTCCGTTGACAATACTTTACCACCTATTAAGAGACTTATTCATGCCCAAATCAAGTCAGGAAGGACAAAGGGTTATGTTACAATTGTGATGAGTTCTATAGACAAGGACATATGTGCAAGACCCAATAGTTATTTATGCTCATACCTGATGATGAGCTGGAGGACTCAACATCACTATCCCCTCCTGATTCCACTGTTTTTTCACCAATTACTAGTGACTCTAGTATTGAGATATCCTTACATGCATTAACATGACATGTGGTCCGTGATACAATTATAATTTCAGGTCATCTGCAGAAGCATCCTATTTTGGTCCTGGTGGATACTGGAAGTACTCACAACTTCATTGACTCCAACATTGTCACTAAATTAAACATTCATGCAGATCCTACAGGACACATGGTGGTAACAGTGGAAAATGGTGACAACATAACTAGTCATGGACTTTGTAAGCAACTTCAATGGGAAATGCAGGGTCACCAGTTCTCCCTGACTTAAGGGTGTTACCATTAGGGGGTTATGACATGGTCTTGGGATCTGATTGGTTACAACCGTTGGGAGATGTGACCTTCAATTTTGCACACTTGAAGATTTCCTTCATCCATCATGGCATCTACATTACCCTTCAAGGGAGTTCTTATAAACCTTCTCTTCATCTCCTTGAGGGATATTCCCTTAAGAAGTTTATTAAAAACAATACCCAACACTAATTGGCTAATTCTTTGCCATTTCTACATCACCCCCGCCACCTATACCTTCTCCAGTTAGTTCTCTCTTAGATAATTTCTCTAATGTCTTTGCAGAACCTACTACACTGCCTCCACCCAAATCACTGGATCACAAAATTCCATTGAAACCAAACTCTACCCCTACTTCCCAAAGACCTTATAAATGTCCTTACATTCATAAATCTGTGGTAGAACAATTGGTCTATGAAATTCTCTCTGCAGGGCTTATTCAAAATAGTAACAGTCCATTTGCTTCTCTTATTCTACTAGTAAAGAAGAAAGATGACACATGGAGGTTTTGTGTGGACTACAGAAGGCTCAATGAGCTAACCATTAAGGATAAGTTTCCTATACCCTTGATTGATGAGCTTTTGGATGAGTTGAAGGGAGCAATCATCTTCACCAAAATAGATTTGAGGTCTGGATATCACTAAATCAGAGTTTTTGGTACTGATATATACAAAAAAACATTCAGAACTCACTATGGACACTATAAGTTTAGGGTAATGCCTTTTGGACAGACTAATGCACCTGCTACCTTCCAGGCCTTAATGAATGATATTTTTCAGCCATTCTTTAGGAAATTTGTGCTAGTGGTTTTTGATGATATTCTCATCTATAGAAAATCCATAGAGGAGCATGTTATGCATCTACACCAAGTTTTTTCTCTTCTCAAGCAACACTCATTATATGCCAAATTCTCTAAATGTGTTTTTGCTCAGCCTCAACTGAATTACTTGGGCCACTAAATCAATGCAGAAGGGGTGGCTGCAGAACCTGACAAGATTGCTGCTATGCAAACTTGGACACAACCTACAACCTTGAAGCAGCTAAGGGGTTTCTTAGGTCTCACAGGCTATTATATAATATTTATCAAGGGGTATGACACTATTTCCAGGCCACTCACTGACTTGCTCAAGAATGATGCATTTCATTGGTCAGCAGCAGAAAACCAAGATTTCCTTGATCTTAAAATGGCAATGACCAAAGTCCCAGTTTTAGCACTACCTGATTTTTCAAAGCAATTCATTCTTGAAACTGATGTATGTGACAGAGGGGTGGGAGCTATACTCATGCAAGATGGCAGTCCCATATCTTTTTACAGCAAGGCTCTGGATCTTAAAGCTTTAGTCTTGTCTGCATATGAGAAGGAGTTTTTGGCTATTGTAATGGTTGTCTAACAATGTAAATACTATTTGTCTCACAGGAAATTCATCATCCATACTGATCACCAGAGCCTTAAGTACTTGATGGACCAAAGAGTTTCTACTTCACTACAACAAAAATGGCTCATCAAGCTCCTTGGTTTTGATTACACTATCAAGTACAATAAAGGGAGTGAAAATACAGCTGCTGATGCCTTCTCCAGATTGCCAACACATCATGATGACTACAATACCATATTATTTAGTACCCCCCAGTGGACTATAGATGTCATATCTAGTTATGAAGGTGATGTTGTATCTCAACAACATATCTCAGAGCTGCTTGTCTCCCCAACTCACCCCAAGTTTACTTACTCTCAAGGTGTGCTCAGATTAAACGGGAAACTATATATTGGTTCAGGTAATGAAATTAGAAACTCTATCATTCAGTCCTTACGTTCTTCCGCCGTAGGAGGGCACTCAGGAATGCTAGGTACTTACCAAAGAACCAAGTCCCACTTCTTTTGGCCTCATATGAAACATGATATTCTACAAATGGTAGTTGCCTGTGATGTTTGTCAGTGTAATAAAAGTGGTACATATTTTACTAGTGGGATCCTTCAACCTCTACCCATTCATGAGTCAGCTTGGCAAGATATTTCCATGGAGTTCATTGAAGGACTGCCCATGTCCAACAGGAAGAGTGTTATCTTGGTGGTGGTTGACAGACTTACAAAATACAGTCATTTTATTTCCCTCACCCACCCTTTTATAGCAGTCACAGTTGCTAAAGAATTTCTTAATCACATATTCAAATTACATGGCCTACCTAGATCCATCATCAGTGACAGAGACAAATTCTTTGTCAGCCAATTATGGCAAGCCTTGTTTAAGACCATGGGCACCACACTTAAACTATCCACTGCCTATCACCCACAGACAGATAGGCAAACTGAGAGAACTAATGCATGTATTGAACAATACCTTAGATGCATGAAAATCTCCAACCCCGATAAATGGTCTGATTGGCTGGCACTTGCAGAATGGTGGTTTAACATCAATTATCACACCAGCCTTAAAATGTCCCCATTCCAAGCATTGTGTGGATACGAACCACCTTATCTGACATTTCCAGTCATTTCCATCACTTCTGTTGCATCTGTGGAGACTTACATGAAGGAGAGAGATATGATGCTGCAACTTCTGAAGGATAACTTAGCTAAATCTCAATCCAGAATGAAATACTTTGCTGACAAAAAATGCAGTGATAGAGAATTTGCAGAAGGAGACTTGGTTTTCCTAAAACTTCAGCCTTACAGGCAATTTAGTGTGGCTGTCAGAAAGAATCTCAAACTACCATCCAAGTATTTTGGTCCCTTCCCAGTGCTTCGGAGAATTGGTTCAGTAACTTATAAGTTGCAGCTTCCTGTGGGCTCAAGAATTCATCATGTGTTTCATGTATCACAACTCAAAAAACAGATTGGTCACAAAGCTTTCATCTTACCTAGCCTGCCAGTTGTGGATGATCAAGGAAAGTTTATTGTTGAACCAGTGGAAGTTTTGGATACTAGACCTATAATCAGAGGTACTCATTCCGTGTCTCAGATTCTCATTCATTGGTCTAACTCCTCACCAGCTGATGCCACTTGGAAAGATGTCTCTCACATCAAGGCTCAATTCCCAAACTTCATCCTAGAGGACAAGGATCTTGAAATGGAGGGCCAATGTCGTGTACCTATATCTTTAGACTAAACAAGTTCTTGGGCTTAGCCCAGCAAGCTAGTATGGTTTGTTGCAAAGTTGAGTGGGCTGGCCAAGTACTTTTCTTTTCCTCAATTTTATAACTCAGGTTGATGTAACCTGGTCCGTTCTCTTGTATCTTCTTGAATTGGTTGTTTAAGTACCAATCGGATGTAACCTTAAGAACCAATTAATGAAATTTTCTTTGCATTCAAATTGAAAGTTAGGCTCTGCTTGTAGAGAGAAAGCATCTTGCTGCTAATTATCCTTGTAAATCTTGTAGTTATACCTCAGTACGCTACACTATACGACTTTGTCTCCATAGGAGATAAAATAGACTATACTTATGAGTGATAGATGAATTCAAGTCTCCACACACCTTTTGTTGATGAAGTTCCACAAGATCCCCTTAGTAGTTCTTCGTCTTACATCGATGAATGCCGTGAAGTCTAAAGCTCAACTATACATTCTATCCTAATCCAAGACATAGCTATAAGTAGACTAGAAATCAAGACTTATAGTTTTCACAACTAAACTTGAAAAACAAGCTTCAAATAGCAATGCTTGCAAGTTTGACCGAGAAGTTCTCTAACAATCTCCCCCTTTGTCAATTTCAGTGACAAAACTATCAATACATATGGATTACAAAATAAATAAACTTTGCAGCTTCTCATCCAAATACTTTATTTCCTTGGTTCTTCAACATTCCTTGAATTATTCGTCACTCTAGTGATTCTGAACGTGTTCAACTCATCATCATAGTTGTTGAAGATCCGTATCCATAACAATAAGAAAACATATGTTCTCGATTATTGTTATACAGTGTCATAGTATTATTACACAACATCAAATTTAAACTGTATCACAACTGTGACAATAATACTACGGTGATATGTATTACTACCCCTTAGTCAATACTTCATCTCACAATGAAAACCACTTCCCCTTACATAATGATTCGTAAACCATATGTATGTAGTGTGAACTACCAAATGATTCTCCTCCTTTTTGTCAATATAAATTGGCAAAGGTACGAAAACTAGCGAGATCATAATGAAATTCTCAAAGAGATTATTCATGACTAAAATAGAACATATCAACTTTATTTCGATGGTTTCACATAGTCAAAACTTAGTGTATTTATCAAGGAGTTTATAAAGGTACAAGATAACTCCTATAATATTCCACAGCCGCACTCCCCATAAAGATTTGGAAATTAAGCACAAGTTCAATTAAAAACTCTCCCCCATAAGATGTCATTCCCAAAAGAACAACAAGAGCGACCTTACTTTTACAAGAAAAGAAGGCTTTCTTTTGACTCCTAAACCGAAAAAACCGATCATGAATTGAAATCAAAGAGTACTTCCGAAACTCTCACGAGTCTTGAGTACTTTGACGTCATGATCCAAAACCGATCATGAATTGTTATTGACATCATCCACTACTTTTTCAGAGAAGATATCCTCATTGAGAAGATATTTAACATGTGTCTTCATGAGAACAAGGTCATAATTAACCTTTTTCATCTCAGTTCGTAATACATCGAGACCTTTCATAGTATCTAAAAATGTGGGGGTCTAACAACTTCACCCAATATTTCGCTTAGCAATCTGTATGGATTAACTCTAATATACTTTCAAGAGAATCAACTCGACAGTTAGACTCAATCTTAAGAAAAATATATCAAAGAGTTATATCTCAATCTCTCAATTCAATCCGCAATCAAACAAATAATAATTTACGAGCCTGATTGAATATAAGAGAGATACCTTGAATGGTACCAAAGACCAATGTTCAAGGATCAATCAATTTCAATCAACAACCAAAGGTTGGATTTACCAATTGATCGATTCAACGCACAACCTGTAATATTTCAATTATATAACAAAATATAATGCGGAAAAGAAATAACACAGACACCAGAAGTTTTGTTAACGAGGAAACAACAAATCCAGAAAAATATTGGGACCTAGTCCATATTTTAACACCACATTGTATTAAGCCGCTACAGACACTAGCTTACTACAAATCTAACTTCGGTATGGAATGTAGTTTAACCTTAATCAATCTCACACTGATTCAAGGTACAATCATGCTCCTTACATCTCAGATTCTAGGAGGATATTATGCACTTCATTCCCTTAGCTGATCTCACCCACAACCAAGAGTTGCTATGACCCAAAGTCGAAGACATGATAAACAAATATGTATCACACATAAAAGTCTATTGAATAGATAAATTTGTCTCCCACAAATATACCTACGAGTTTTTGTTTCGTCTTTTGATAAATCAATGTGAATAGGAACCAATTAATAACCAGGAATTATATTTCCGAAGAATAGCCTAGAATTATCAATCACCTCACAATAATCTTAATCGATTAAGGAAACAAGATATTGTGGAATCACAAACGATGAGACGAAGGTATTTGTGACTACTTTTCAATCTTGCCTATTGGAGATATAAATCTCAAGCCAATCTTATGATTGTACTCAATCACGATAGAAAACAGCAAGATCAGATCATGCAACTACAGAGAAAATAGTTGGGTTTGGCTTCACAATCCCAATTAAATCTTTAAGTCTTTAACTTACAGGGTTTCGTGAAAAACCCAAGGTTAAAAGAGAATCGACTCTAGATTATACAACTAGTATCACACATGAGGTGTGAGGATTAGGTTTCCCAATTGCTAGAGTTCTCCTTTATATAGATTTCAAATCAGGGTTTGCAATCTAAGTTACCTTGGTAACAAAGCATTCAATATTCACCGTTAGATGAAAACATGATTAAATTCAAGCTAATATCTTTCAACCGTTAGATCGAACTTAGCTTGTTATACACAAATGAAATGTAACTTCATTTAGGTTTGAGTAACCGTACCTAAACGTGTACACTTAGTCGGTTCAATAATAGTTAACCAATGGTTAGCCATATGAGCACTTTCATATCAACCTTATTCATTTTTACCATAACTAGTTCAAATGACTCAAATGAACTAGTTAGAGAGTTATTCAATTGCTTAGATCACATAGAAGTATACAAGACACAATCGAAGCAAGATCGATTTTGATTCACTCTAATCAATTTATGAACATTATAGCCACGGTTTGCAAAGATTGCATTCCTTATTATATAAATGTTTTAGTTCATGAACAAACCGATTTTAGAAAGTGACTTACTTAAGTATACAAATGGGTACGCATACTTAAGTAACCAGATTGAGTTTTTTTTTTCACTTCCAAACTCCGGCAGAAATTCACGAACGTGAAACTTCCGCCAGTATGCATACGGGTACGCATACTTACCCGGATTTCCAATAACCGCCAGTACTCGATTTTTGGACTTTTACACAAATGTAAGAACACACTATGTTTATATCCAAACATGGTTACTTTTTCTAAACTCTCATTTCAATCATTGAAACTTTCTTAGAGGATGTCAAAATAGTTGTTATTCACAAACTATTTTCATCAAAGCAATTTTCAAGTTATTGAAATAATCAACATGACTTTCGTCACGAGTAAAGATGAACTTGGCTAAAGAAAAATCATACCAACACATATTTTGAGAAATAGATAAGCGAGATAGACTCGGCTTGAAATAGAAAATGTGTGTAATTGAAGTCTATATATACGAATTTTGTCTCAAATAGGAGATAGAGTAGATAGACTTTTGAGTGATAGATAAGTTCAAGTCTCCACATACCTTTTATTGATGAAGTTCCACAATTTCCCTTGAGTAGTTCTTCGTATTCATTCAATGAACGTCATGGAGTCTAAAGATCAACTACATTTACTATCCTAATCCGAGACTTAGCTATAAGTAGACTAGAAATCAAGACTTATAGTTTTGGCAACTAAACTTGACAAACAAGATTGAGATAGAAATGCTTGCGAGTTCGACCGAGCAGTGCTCTAACAGAATCTACGATATGCAGTTTTGCTTCCTCAAAGTGTCTAATAAAATCATGAACCACTTCAGTAGAAATCACCTCATCGTCTTCAATATTGAATAATTATCAGAGGTTGAGAGAAGATATCGTCAACTTCTACTAAGGTTCTTTTCTTCATCCCTTCAGACTCGAAACCAATAACTTTATCAAGAACACCTTTTGCAAAATTACAGGTGCGAGATGGTGATGACATTCTTGACAAGTAGAAAATAATCTAGATTACGCGTACGTGACTCAATATGATTGGTATTTAAATGGTTTCTTAGAAAATAACTTTAGGGTTTCCAGAACTTGGTTCATGACCAGTCAATGTGGATACCCGTACGAAATCAAATATGGTCCCAAAAACACAAACTTAAAAAGGGTAAAGTACCTTGAAAAGACGAGGGTACCCAAATATACCTCAAGCTAAAACTTTTCCTTCCTATAAGTCCTTTCTCCGAAACTGATTGTCTATGGACTGAGTCGAGACAATGCAACTAATCGGTTCACACTTCGTGTGATCGTCTATGGATACGAGATCGAGATAATACAACAACGAAGTATGTTTACTTGATACAAAGGTTCGGACATAACCAATCTCAATAGGATTCATGTATCAAGTAAATAAAAATTAACGTTTGTGTAATTTACTTTAAATGACATAGCAAGATTTTGTTAACGAGGAAACCGCAAATGCAGAAAAACCCCGGGACCTAGTCCATAATTGAATACTCTTAGGATTAAGCTGCTAAACAACATAAACCAACTTCGTATAGTTGAGACCAAGCAACTAAACCAATAGTTCACCTAGTTCCGTTTGTATTCCCACGCATCCAACCTATAAACAAGTCACATACTTGGACCAATTCCTTTGGTTCGTATTCCAAACAGTAAAGGAACAACAAATCTGTTTGGTATCAACTCTCTTCAACCAAGTAATATGAGTTGCACAAAGGATCTTCTGTTTATTTTTAACATAAACTCCTTTGCCATGTTCTAAGATCTATCTTATGTTCAATCACCAAAAGGTAATCATTAAGATTAAGCCAATCAACACTCTTAATCCAAAGAACTGTGTTGATGCCGATCTTATCATTTTATCAATCCAATCTACCACAAGGATAAACCGATTATTAATTTGATCCTCTTTTACCCAAAAAAGTATTGTGCACACCAAAGAGTATAAAACCAAGTCTGAAATCTTTTATCTCTTATTTGTTTTCAAATCTTCTTATATCTTCAATAAACACCTACACACAACTACTTGAATCTTTTTTGATCAATCACACATAGAACGAAGTCTGTTAACAATGGATTATCATAAGATCGTCTTTAGATCTAACAAAAGTATAAAGATCTTTGTCGAAACCTTGAACTAGTTTGAGTGAATCTTATATCAGAAGAGAAGATTCTCAAGCATAAACAAATTAGGTGCAATCAAAGTTCAACCACCGTTAGTCAATCAAATCTAAACGAAAACTAAATATAAACCGCAATATCTAGTTTCCCACCAACGGTACGCACTAGAGCTTATCAATCCCAAAGAAGAATTTAAACTGAGCGACCGTAAGAGATTTCACCTAATTAGATTACTCTCCTCTCCGATGGGCGTCTTCACCAGTAACTGTACAACAGAGGAAGGTTACTGTCACGAAGGATTAGTTTGTTAGAAATTCAAACTCAAAGTATTTATAGACAAGGAAATTTGGACACCAAGGAATTTCCAAAACCGAAAATATTCTCAAGATATTTTTCCATATTAACCTAAATTCGGTTTTCATAATTCCTGTGAATGCACTGTCCAAAAATAATGATCGAAATCACCTTGGAAAATCTTTAACTAGCAAATGCACATTACTAATTCTTATTTTCCATATATAATTAAAAACCTTAACTAAAAGATTCTTAACTTATTTGAATTCGATCTTGGGATTTACTTCCTTCTTAGATGTTAAGGAATATCTTTGAACAATAAAAGAATACACATTAATGCGCATGTTCAAAGTGTGTTGACATCTTACTCTTGTAAGTCCTTTTTCATACTTACTCACTTGAAACCGATTTACCGCACTTCCAAACAAGTTTAGAATTGGTTCATCTGATTTTCATGAACTATGTGATTGATCAAGTAACACTTAATCACAAACCATGGGTGTAAGGGTTCTACCAAAAAAAAAATCGGTTCTACCTCCATGTGAGTACTGTGCATAGTCACACTAGCTTACCAAAATTCGGCTGACTAGGTACTAGGATCGATTCCCTACATATATTTGGTATCTAACTTGTATGCACTGCACATGTGCATAGGATCGGTTCTCCCTTGCCTAAAAACGTGTTGCACATGTTCATAGGATCGGTTCCCATTTCTTCTATAAACCTTGATGCTCCTCATACAAGGATCGGTTCCCCTTGTGATGTACTGCACCTCTTACTAGGATCGGTTCCCTTTTCCCAAAATTTGGTCAGACACTCACAAACTCGATCATACCCCGGGTGATTACTTATGTAGTTGCAGGAAATCCTACAACACACCCCTTATCATATCTTGATATTAATTTCTATATCTACATATAAAAATGGTAGTGAAATTGCTAAAATTATAAGCGGACACCAAGATTTTTTACATGGTTCGATCAATTTGATCTACATCCATGATTCTTCACTATGATTGTTAAAATTTACATTTGATTTTACATTGATAATCTCCATTAATGGAGTTCTAAATCTGGTTTTGGGGAAGAAGATGATAAAGAAAAATACATTCTCTCTCTAAAAATCTCTCTGCAAAATATATCTCTCTCTCTTCTAAAATTGTGTCCCCCCCTTTTTCTCACTCCTGTTCTTCTCTTTATATAGGTATCTTCATGGTGGATGACAGCTCACATTCAACTCATATTTCCCATATTTTAAGATCCCTGCTATGCTTCTTGCAGGCTCTGCTATGCTTCTCGCAGGATCTTCTATGCTTCTCACAGGCTCTGCTATGCTTCTCGCGATATTTTTCTACAACCACAAAATCTTCATTTTTTTCCTTGTTCTCGCGAGATCCCGCCTTGTTCTCTCGAGCATTCTCTCCAACTACAAAATCTTCACATATTTCTCGTGTTTTATGCTGTCGTTGTCTATTACGTCATTCTTTGAATTATTCTGCGACACTCGCAGTGTGTTGTTGAGGAACTCACAGAAATGTTGTTAATAATTTCATAAGAATATTGTTGTGGCGATATTCTGATCCTACATCTTGCCTCTTTTTCCTTGAATATTGCTTGAAGAGCGATCTTTAAGGAAAAATCAATTGCTGTAGTAGTCTTTGATCTTTGTTGATGAAGGAACGAGCGAAAGAATACTGGACTTGAAAAGTACGTACTTGCCTCTATTCTTTTGTGAAGTTCCATATCTTTGCGAATTAAATAAGAAGTATCAACTCTTGAAGTATGTGAAGTATGAAGTATCCTTGAAGAAATATAAGAAGTACTCAATCCTCAAAATATAAGAAGTATCCTTTCTTGAATAAAAGTCATAAGTATTGCCTCTATTCATGTGAAATTATTATTTCATTTTTGGTGAAAATTCTTGTCCATTTTGGAAATGATTCTTGCCGAGAAAATAAAGAACATAAAATATTTGCTTGGTAATCCGTAGTTGCCTCTGTTCTTTATCTATGAAGTTAGAATCCTTGAAAAAATATTGAATGAGCGGATTGTTTATTTATTCTCATCTTGCCTCTGCCTCATGCGATAATATTTTTTAGAAAATTAGCACATTCTGTGAAATAATCACATCTCCTGCGAGATTCTAGAAGAGTCTGCGAGATACTAAATGAGTTTGTAAGTTTCCGAATGAGTCTGCAAGATTCTGAAATAGTGACTGAATAGTACTGCGAAATTATGAAATAATACTCCTCAAATAGTGTTGTGAGATTATGAAATGGTACTCCTGAAATAGTGCTGCGAGATTATGAAATAGTGCTGCTGAGACGCTGAGTAATACTTCTGGGAGATTCTGAATAGTATTTTTGAGAGATTCTAAATAGTACTTGATAGCTCTCTTGCGATGAACAAATCTTTCATGCATTCATAAGCACTATTCATAATAGTTAATGTTTGAGATTATTCTATTGGTCTTATTTTGCCTTCCTAGTTAAAGGTCTTATTTTGCCCATTTTTCTTTTGTATTTGCGATAAAATCGCAGGATATCTTCACATTTGCATGTAAAAACCCATTGATCTTGCCTTATACGCATTTTGTCAGTTTCTCTGCGGCAATATGACAAGTCTAAGTTCCCTCGCGAGAACAAAAACTTATGACATTACCGTCTTGCGATGAAATCACAGGACATCTTTACACTTTCATATAAAAACCCATTGATCTCATCTTATCTTTTTTTCTCTTATGGATTGTTGCCTCTGTATAATTTTTGTCACGCGACAATATGACAGGCCTAAATGTTCTTGCGATCAGAAAGCCCCATGACATTGCCGTCTTTAGACACTTATCGGATCCCTAATGGAGAGTGCCGCCCTTATCTTCCCCCTGATTGCCCCTTCAAGGAGGGCACATCGGACATACAAGACTAGCTCTTCCCATCCGGATTTACCAACAACCAGTTGTTTTCGCAGCCTCTTGTCCTTTATGCCTATATGGCTTATAGTTACAATACTGCACCCTAAGTGGGGGTTTCTTCGGGCCAAGTGAATCATAGCCAAGACTTACCAAGAATGGCCAGGGTAGGTTCGTCCGTCCCGGGCACTCTTGGCTCAACCGTGTACCTCGGCGCCTTGGTCATACTCCGCACTTCTTAGAAGAGACCCTCGGTCGTCCAACCAGGGTATAACCTTATATAGTTGGAAATCCAAGGTACCTCTCCTGGATAGGTATCTCAAAGAGATGGACCCTAGCTCTCCATGGTTCAGGTTCCAGCAGCGGTATAACCTTATCCCTTAGCCATCCAAACAGATACCCCCTAATATGACGCACTTTGGGTCTTACATTTGCCTCTTGCGAAATTGTATCCGCGAACTAGGGTGTACGCCATAAAGGTTCGTCCCATTCTTTTGTCTCTGCGAAATTTTATTCGCGTTTCTTTATTCTTTCATTTCTGTCAATTCTTTCAATCATTCTTTCATTTCTGCTACTTCTTTCATTCTCATAACATCATATTTGAAGTAAATATTCTTTAAAATCTTTTGAAATCTTCTTTGAAACCTTGCGATTGTAAATATATAAATTGAATTTTCTCGATTTTTTTGTAATTTTGGAATCTTTGTTGTTGTAAAATCTTTGTAATTCTGCGATTGTATCGCTCTTTGTAAATCAGATCAAATCAAAAAAAATTTTTTTTTTTGAAATCTTTGCGATAATTTTGCTTTCTGTAATCTTTGAAAACTTTGAAATTTTTTGAAATCTTTAAATTTTTGCGATAATTTCACATTTTGAAATCTTTGTAATTCTGCGATTGTATCGCTCTTTGTAAATAAAATCAAAAATCTTTTATTTGCGGTAAATAAAATGTTTTAGGAAAGGGTACTTATCTCTTATGTGAGTTGTCTGAACGTCTCGCAGCAAAAAGAAGAGTGAGAGATGAGACTTGAACCCTTGATATGCCTCTTGCATTTTCTCGCAACAAACCAACTGTACTAGCCCTCTCGTGTGAATTAATCAAAGATCTTGTGAAGTAATCAAAGTTTAACTGTTCAAGAGACAATTATGTAGAAATTTCGCATATCAAAAATAAACTTGCGAGAAGCAAGAATTGATCCCGCGATCTGCTGCTTGCATTCATGCCTCCCAACCAACTGTGCTAGTTCTCTTTCTTGCGAAATTTATCTGCGAAATAATCAAAGGCTGACTTGCGAATTTCACATGACAAAAATAAACTTGCAAGAAGCAAGAATTGATCCCGCAACCTGCTGCTTGCATTCAAGCCTCTCAACCAACTGTGCTAGTTCTCTTGCTTGCGAGATTTCTCTGCGAAATTATCATGAAATCTCTTATGTGTAAAATATACCTGCGAATTATCAAGGATTTCGCGAAAATATATGCATGTGTTGGGACTTGAACTCGCGACCATGAACTCTTTAACTTCGCAGATCACCAACTGTGCTGCCTCTTGCTTGTGAAATAATGAAACAATGCTGAGAGATTATCTATTTTTTCACCCTCTGTAAAAAAGAAGAAAATTATGCTCGCATGCAAATTCGAACATGTGACTACAATCTCCCATACTGTTCTCTGGACCATCTATTCAAGAACCTTCTCTGCGAATTCGAACCCGTGACCTCTTGTTTGTTCTTTGAACCTTGAACCATCTGTTCTAGTATTTCTTTGCTATCTTCGCATAACACTTATTACTTGTTCTTTTATTTGTCCTTGGTATTTCATCAAAAATATGCGAAAATATTGCAGTTAGGAAGAATCGATCCCGCGACCTTAAACTTGTACGCTTCTGGTTTGACCAACTGTACAGTCTTCAACTTGTGAAAGAGTGGCGAGATTCACATGACTTATTCTTTTTAGTTGTCCTTTGTGTAAGCTTTCTCTTTGTCCCTTTCTATTTTCTTTTATAGCCATGCAATTTTTATCTTTCTTTCTTGCGAGAGTTCATTCCTTGCGAGCAATCACCATGAGTAATGCAAGTTTTATATCAACTTCATAAAATTGAAAATAAGGATAATCATCAATTTTATTTTATTTTTAAAACCGCATAACTTAAAAAGTACGAAATTTTTGATGCTCCAAAATTCGAGAAATTCGCACAATCTAAAAAAATTGAAATTCGCATGGCCTAATTTTTTTTTCATAAGTTTTCAGTAATTTTTTTTTTAAGACGTAATTTTTGAATATAAAATTAGAAAAGAGAAGAGATTTTGTCCTGTAGAATTATTTGTTGGTGTAACTTCATTTGATTTCTTCGCGATTGTTGATGAAGTACTTGGTGAATAAATCATTAGTCTTCTTCCTTTATCCACTGTGCTGTCTTTTTCCTTTGTGCTTTCTCCTCCGTTGGAATCTTAATTTTCTGTTAAAATGTTGGTATTGGTTTAATCCATCTATTCGCTGACGTTGTGTATTGATAAGTTGGTGGATGCATCTTATCGCAAAAGAGAAATTTCACTGGAACTTTTGATTCCTTCATCTTTGTCTTCAATCACAAAAATTATGTTCACATTAGTTTTTTATACGATTAAAATTTGCAAGGATTATGGATGTAAATTTATGATCAAAACTCTTGTTAATTAAAAATATCAACCAAACAGCAATTTTTGTGAAAAACAAAGATTAATAGTTTAAAACTCCAAATCTTCCAGATCTATATTATTAACATATAATTTAATAAGATAAGAGAGAATTTGTCCCGTTTGAACAATTAATTGATGCAGATTCATTAGATTTCTTCCTTGCTGCATTTTCTTGGTCTATAAGCTTTGATGTAGCACTAATATCTGTGAATGCTTCTAAATCTCTGATGTTGTGAACTTCTGATGTTTGTCGTTGTTCTCTCATTGGAATTTTTGTTTTCGCCTAGGTAGCTTATAGATCCAGTTGAACTCATCATCGACCGTAGCTAATTTATTTGAATCTTCTTTGAATCAACAAGTAGTAGGTAGTGTTTCTAGCGCCAAAATGTAGTTGCAGGAAATCCTACAACACACCCCTTATCATATCTTGATATTAATTTCTAGATCTACATATAAAAATGGTAGTAAAATTGCTAAAATTATAAGCGGACACCAAGATTTTTTACATGGTTCGATCAATTTGATCTACATCCATGATTCTTCACTATGATTGTTAAAATTTACATTTGATTTTACATTGATAATCTCCATTAATGGAGTTCTAAATCTGGTTTTGGGGAAGAAGATGATAAAGAAAAATACATTCTCTCTCTAAAAATCTCTCCGCAAAATATCTCTATCTCTCTTCTAAAATTGTGTCCCCCCCTTTTTCTCTCTCCTGCTCTTCTCTTTATATAGGTATCTTCATGGTGGATGACAACTCACATTCAACTCATATTTCCCATATTTTAAGATCCCTGCTATGCTTATCGCAGGCTCTGATATGCTTCTCGTAGGCTCTGCTATGCTTCTCGCGAGATTTCTCTACAACCACAAAATCTTCATTTCTTTCCTTGTTCTCGCGAGATCCCGCCTTGTTCTCGCGAGCATTCTCTCCAACTACAAAATCTTCACATCTTTCTCGTGTTTTATACTGTCGTTGTCTATTACGTCATTCTTTGAATTATTCTGCGACACTCGCAGTGTGTTGTTGAGGAACTCACAGAAATGTTGTAAATAATTTCGCAATAATATTGTTGTGGCGATATTCTGATCCTACGACTTAAGATCGGTTTCACTAATAAAAGTCATACCAATACATAAGTCATGCCTCATGTGAATAGTTTTACCAAGAACACAAACAAGTCATGAGCGGTTATACTAATCACACATATTGGTCGTTCATAAGATTTGCAATGAAGAACATCCCCAATAATGCCTGGCGATTTCCTTTTTGGTTCACAACACATATCATGAACTTACTTCCTTAAAACACATGTAAAAACATTGTTTCCTAAGATGAAATCCTCACCTGATACCCATGCATAATCACATAGCATTCATACGATTATGTCGATGTCTCATATACAAAGTTTAATGGTTAAGCAAGAAACTTCATATTGAATTCCTTAATACTATGTCTATCTAGAGTGTTCATGCTTCACAGTTTTATGTTTTCAATATGCACGACTTGAAAGATACGTTAGGGAATGAAACAGTTCAAGTCAAATATCACTAACCTCAAGTAGAAGGATGATGTTGTGGTTGTAGCTCCGTACTTCTTCAAGTGTTCCCAGTACTTATAATGTCTCACCTAGGGCTGTCAATGGGTACCCGTTACCCACTGCCCGGAACCGGACCCTCCTAATTGGGTCCGGTTCTGGGTCCTAAAGTTGGACCCATTAGCAACTTAGGACCCGACGGGTAATTACCCGATTGGACCCGAATGTTAACGGGTCCAAACGGGTAATACCCGTCGGGTACCCGTTTATTTAACCTTTTAATCATATTTTTAGCAAAATTATAGGTATTTTGCAAGTTTCGGCTTTGAATTTTTTTGACTTTTGATTTTTTTCTTACATTTAATCTTTATTTAGTACATTAATAAATAAATAATAATAAATTTTAATAAAAATAATTTATATTCAAGTTAAAAAGAGAAAGAAATTAATATTTTAAGTTTTTTTAATACCCAACGGGTACCCGGACCCGACGGATACCCGGGACTTTAAACGGGCCCGGTCCTGGGCCAACACATTATGGAACCGGCCCCGGAACCGATGCTGATATACCGGGTCCGGTTCTGGGCCATGTACTACCCGGGAGGACCCGGACCCGTTGACAGCCCTAGTCTCACCCTAATACTTTCAAGATAACCTATACGAAGTTGACTCTAGTACATTTAAATCAAGCAACTCTTAAATGAGTTTTGGTTCACTAAAATATGACAACCAAACTTGACATACCAACGCTTGGTGGAGTCAACTGATCTATTCTCTAACAATCTCCTCCTTTGTCAATTTTAGTGACAAAACTCTTACAATCATATGGATAAACAAACTACAATAGTTCATTACACATACGCTTGATTCCTGAATTCAACATCACATAACCTGCATACATTCAATCCTTAAGAATGTCGATGTTGACATTATAATAACAAAGCTCATAATCCCCCTAAAGGTGAGATAGGTAGATTTTCAATTCGCACGTCTTTGTTATCCCAATCATATGATATGTTACTCCCCCTTAGTCTGTGCTTTTCCTCATTTGTTAGATAAATGTTCAAGCACCATTGTCATCTTCCCTAGTGACACCAATCAACATAAAATTGATACCAGCATCACCTGTTTACTCCATATATCCCCCCCACCTTTTGTCACAAAAATGACAAAGAAACGAAAAAATAAAGGACAACACGTAAAGGATCTTACAAATCTCAAAATAGACTTGCAACCTGTTGAGTCAAGCACGAGTGTTCCACATATTTTTGATAACCAATATCAAAACCGGAACTACAAAGTAATTATGTTTTGATATGTTATCATGGAAATAATTGCCCGAATCAATTTTCCCAACTAGTTTAGCAAACCAAAAATCAACTAAGCAACTTAGTTCCTTTGCTAAACCAATTTTATAAATACAACCGCTTCATTCAATAAGACCAAAACAAAGATAAACTCCATTTTTCTCGCCAGGCTCTAATTATCCATATAACTTAGACCCTTAGATTTTAAACATGCCAAATACTAGGTTAGTTAACTAGCATTTCCTTGTTTAGGCATTCAGCTAGACTTGAATAACCGAAATCTCCACTTTGATAAGTCTAACTAAGATCAGAATTAACTTAATTTATCTTATCCGGAATCGAATTGGACTAAACAACTCATCCCGTCAATATATTCATTTGTTAAGCCATAAATAATTCATTCAAACCAATAAATCAACTTGCATAATTAGTCACCTCAACCGGAAGCAATTGAAACAACATATATCATTAAAGTTCCACTATTGTACCAAAATTTTGTAAGCCTAAACAATAGATACCATACAATAAAGCAAAATAACAATTTTTTTATTTAACTGGAAGCAATTAAAATATCATAAACATTAAAGCACCGCAATTGCACCAAACTTTCGTAAGCCTAAACGATTGATATCACACGACAAAGCAAGATAACAATAGTTTTACTTAACCGGAACCAATTGAATCACACAAACATCCACACATACATAATGGAATAAACACATCAATTGTACCGACAATTTCGTTTAAGCAAAAGCAATATATATATATATCAAATAAAAAACAGGCTTTTCTTAAAACAGGAAAACAATTAACTAACAAGATTGTTACGTCAATTTCGCATCCAACTTCTCCAATATGATCGCATCTTCTTCTTTCAGGGATAATTGATATTGAAATACCATTATGTTGTCATCCTTAGGCAAAAACAAAAGATTAACAACCAACCTTTACCAGAGAAAGGTTGAAAATCGGTTTTAACAAGTGCAAGCAAAAGTTGAAAACCGTCGAAACACATATGCTTTTATGCTAAACCAAAACCGATTCAACATATTATGACTTTTTCACATATTGTTTCTACAGGAACCCCTCATGATCCTTTGATAAAGCCTACCAACATGGGATAGAACTTAATCCTGCTAAATCAAAAAGTCACACAAACCATAAGGGTTCACAACATATTATGAGATCGAATATCAAGGTAATAAAACCGAAATCAAACATCCCATAAACATACATAGCAAATAAATAAAGCATTAAAGTACCGGCTATATAAATAAAAAACTATCACAGTAAAAATTATAAATAATATAATTTTCTTCATAATAATTTTTATTCAATAGACTTATACAATCAATGAAAGAAATCAAAAATTGATGTCTATTTTTCTAGATTAAGTATTACAGCATATAACTTAATCTCTAGTGGTACTCTTGTTGTTCACCGATACTTCCTATTTCTTTAGCTCTTCAACAAGAACCTTGAGTTCGTCAAGAGCTTCTTTTGTTCCTTCGATCCATTATTTTAACTAGTCCTGATGTCGGACTATCATAACTAGATCAATTTCCAGTTTTTTAAAACTTTGGATGTATTGATTTATACTGTTTGAACGAATCCACTTGACTTTGGTTGAATCTTGTTTGTTGTAGGCCAACAGACATGACTTATCTTGTGATCCAACCGAACTCTCAGAATCATAATCAGACATGATTTTTGATCTGCTTCTTTTCTTCTTCTCAGTATTGATTCCTTGACAATCTTTAACCCTTTGAGCCTATTCTTTATTAGTATTTGAGACACTACGAGTTATTGGAGGCATGCTTGGTTATATATAAGATGATTGATCAGGGTATCAATATACTGGAAGATATAATTTCCCTACAAAAGGGGACATTTTTCGGACCGAAAGATATCAGAAGAACCCGAAAATATATTTTGTTTCCTTTTGTCCGAACTTCTTAGTTTTATTAAAAAATTCCAAATAAAACTTATCTAGAAAATCATGATAAACATGAATATTTTTTGGATCTACAACTATCCATAAAACTTACAAATTTTCTGATAATCAATTGCACAAACACATGTGCTCCAGATTTATTGTGCCATTCCCATCCATAAAACGAGCACATATGAGGATGAGAATGCACAATTTTGATACAACTAAGTTGCATCGTAATAAGATTTTTCAAGCTTAAATTGAATATCAGAACCATAGTTCATGTTTCTTATAGGTAATTTCTGCCCAATGTATTTTCTCCCAAGACGATGATATTTTCTAACGCTAGAGATATGATCATGTGGAGAAAATGTACCGATGTGAGAATTCTCATAGATTGATAGATCTCTCTTAATTCTTTCAATGATATTTTCATAAGATATTTTCATTCTAAGGACTTCCTTATGGTTTACATCAGTGTGATTGTCTGAAACAATTATTGGACATTCCTCATTGTTCCTTTTGGCAGAGATTCTCTCTTTCCCTTCCTTCTAGAATGGTTCTTCATCAAAACAAGAATTGTTTCGACATGGATGAGGAGGAATCTTCTTACAGAAGCAATTTTCAACTTTGTCCTATGATTTTAAGTTGATCTTATAGGGTTGTGGCACAATCTGTCTTTCTACTGAGGAATGATCTTTCAGTTTTTTAAGACAAGAAACTTCCTTCAATATTTTAACCACAATATGTTGAAGAAGTATAAGTTTCCTATCAAATGACTGAAAAGTGTATTCCTTAAGATAATTATCACGAAATCGGTTCAAAGTTTCCTTTGGACAAGATTTCATTTGATCATCAGTAGATATAGAAGTTTGTTTCTCATCCTCTTCTGACTTGATGTAGTTCGGAAAACTACCATCATCTTGATCTATTTCAGATATGACTAAAACAACAACATCATTTGCCAGAGTCATTGGACATGTCTCTTTATTAAGAGAATTAACAAGAGCTTCTAATTTGATAGTGAGATTCATATTCTCTTCAACCAGACTATCTATTTGACTGTATTTATTTCTGATCTACTGTTTAAGAAGATTTGACTATGTCTTTAAAATAACCATTTAAGAAGACAGAGATTTTATAGGCTTTAGGAGTTTTACCAACTCTTTATCAGCATCTTCTTTTTCATTAGAAAAAGACACAGATGTTTTCGCAACTCCTGGATCATGAGTCAATGAAGTAGTAACATCTTCAACATTTGAGTAGTCATACTCTTGCTTAATGTTAACTGAATCAGACATGGATTCAATTCTTATAGGATGGATCGCACGAAACACAGATTGTTAGATCTTTTCGTGTTTTCCTGCTCTGATACAAATTAAAAAGGCGAGGGTACCCAAATATACCTCAAGCTAAAACTTTTCCTTCCTATAAGTCCTTTCTCCGAAAGTGATTCTCTATGGACTGAGTCAAGATAATGCAACTAATTGGTTCACACTTCATGTGATCGTCTATGGATACGTGATCGAGATAATACAACAATGAAGTATGTTTACTTGATACAAAGGTTCGTACTTAACCAAACTCAATAGGATTCACATATCAAGTAAATATGAATTAACGTTTGTGCAATTTACTTTAATTATATTAAAAAAATTATAATGCAGAAATATAAAGTAAATGACATAGCAAGATTTTGTTAACGAGGAAACCGCAAATGCAGAAAAACCACGGGACCTAGTCCAGAATTGAATACTCTCAGGATTAAGCCGCTATACAAAATAAACCAATATCGTATAGTTGAGACCAAGAAACTAAACCTATAGTTCACCTAGTTCCGTCTGTATTCCCATGCCTCCAACCTGTAAACAAGTTACGTACTTGGACCAATTCTTTTGGTTCGTATTCCAAACAGTAAAGGAACAACAAATCTGTTTGGTATCAACTCTCTTCAACCAAGTGATATGAGTTGCACAAAGGCTCTTCTGTTTATCTTAACATAAACTCCTTTGCCAGGTTCTAAGATCTATCTTATGTTCAATCACCAAAAGGTAATCGTTAAGATTAAGCCAATCAATACTCTTAATCCAAAGAACTGTGTTAATACCGATCTTCTTAATTAATCAATCCAATCTACCACAAGGATAAACCGATTATTAACTGGATCCTCTTTTACCAAAACAAATATTGTACACACCAAAGATTATAAAACCAAGTATGAAATCTTCTATTTCTTATTTGTCTTCAAATCTTCTTATATCTTCAATAAACACCTGCACACAACTACTTGAATCTCTTGGGATCAATCACACACAGAACGGAGTTTGTTAACAATGGATTATCACAAGATCGTCTTTAGATCTAACAACAATCTAAAGATCCATGTCAGGAGATAAGATTCTCAAGCATAAAAAAACTAGTTGCAATCAAAGTTTAACCACCGTTAGTCAATCAAATCAATACGAAAACTAAAGATAAACCACAATATCTAGTTTCTCACCAACGGTACACACTAGAGCTTCTCAATCCCAAAGAAGAATTTAAACTGAGCGACCGTAAGAGATTTCACTTAATTAGATTACTCTCCTCTCCGATAGGCGGCTTCACCAGTAACAGTACACAGAGGAAGTTTACTGTCACGAAGGATTAGTTTGCTAGAAATGAAAACTCAAAGTATTTATAGACAATGAAATTTGGACACCAAGGAATTTCCAAAACCGAAAATATTGTCAAGATATTTTTCCATATTAACCCAAATTCGGTTTTCATAATTCCTGTGAATGCACTGTCCAAAAATAATGATCGAAATCTCCTTGGAAATCTTTAACTAGCAAATGCACATTACTAATTCTTATTTTCCATATATAATTAAAAACCTTAATTAAAAGATTCTTAACTTATTTAAATTCGATCTTGGGATTTACTTCCTTCTTAGCTATTAAGGAATATCTTTGAACAATAAAATAATACACATTAATGCGCGTGTTTGAAGTGTGTCGACATATTACTCTTGCAAGTCCTTTTTCATACTTACTCACTTGAAAACGATTTACCACACTTCCAAATAAGTTTAGAATTGGTTCATCTGAATTTTAAGAACTATGTGATTGATCAAGTAACACTCAATCACAAACCATGGGTGTAACGGTTCTACTAAAACAAGTTTCGGTTCTACCTCCATGTGAGTATTGTGCATAGTCACACTAGCTTACCACAATTCGACTGACTAGGTACTAGGATCGGTTCCCTACATATATTTGGTATCTAACTTGTATGTACTGCACATGTCTATATGATCGGTCCCCCTTGCCTAAAACCGTGTTGCACATGTTCATAGGATCGGTTCCCCTTTCTTCTATAAACCTTGCTGAACCTCATACAAGGATCAGTCCCCCCTTGTGATGTACTGCACCTCTTACTAGGATCGGTTCCCTTTTCCAAAAATTTGGTCGTACACATCGGTTTCACTAATAAAAGTCATACCAATACATAAGTCAGGCCTCATGTGAATAGTTTTACCAAGAACAAAAACAAGTCATGAGCGGTTATACTAATCACACATATTGGTCATTCATAAGATTTTCAACGAAGAACAGCCCCAATAACGCCTGGCGATTTCCTTTTCAGTTTACAACACATATCGTGAACTTACTTCCTTAAAACACATGTAAACACATTGTTTCCTAGGATGAAATCCTCACCTCATACCCATACATAATCAAAATAGCATTCATATGATTATGTCGATGTCTCATATACAAAGTTTAATGGTTAAGCAAGAAACTTCATATTGTATTCCTTAATAACATGTCTATCTAGAGTGTTCATGCTTTGCAGTTTTATGTTTTCAATATGCACGACTTGAAAGATAGTTAGGGAATGAAACAGTTCAAGTCAAATATCACTAACCTCAAGTGTAAGTATGATGTTGTGGTTGTAGCTTCGTACTTCTTCACTTTTTCAAGTCTTCGCAATACTTGTAATGTCTCACCCTAATACTTTCAATCTAACCTATGCGAAGTTGACTCTAGTACATTTAAATCAAGCGACTCTTAAATAAGTTTTGGTTTACTAAAATATGACAACCAAACTTGACATACCAATGCTTGGTGGATTCAACCGATCTATGCTCTAACATACCTCTTTACAAGGTAAAAAGAAGACAACATGATTTTGCTATGTGAAAGTTTACTTTCACAATTTTTGGCTCAATAAATTTTATATTCTCACAAGAGGAAAATTTAGAGCACAAGAGTAGCTCACAACTCAATTGTAAAGACAAACCATTTCGAAATAAGAAAAACGAAGTGCTTCTCGAAAAAAAAAAAAAAAAAACTTAGGCAAAACTATTTGTAGTCAATAGTTTAGCTATGAACGATAAGAAAATAGCTCAACTAATCTGAAAGCATTTAGCCAATAAGTATATCTGATTATTAGCATATCTTACTCAAAATGATTTTTCATGAGTAAGAATTCAACCCTTGTGATTAATTAACACAACATGCTCATAAAATGAATGTTTTTCATGGTTAATCCTTGTTTTTCTTTTAACTTTTGGAGGAAACCCGACTCTTTTTGATGTGAAAAAGTATCATAAAACTTATTATCATCAAAATATGAGACTAAGTTTGAATCCTTATCGGAAGAAGTTTGTTTGGAGGATTTTGACAGCCTGTCGATAAGATCCTTGTATCCTTATCATATTGAGGTTTCCCTTCATGTCTCCATTGTTGTTTTCACTTCCTGGTACCTTTTTCACATCTTGAACATCATCCTTTACCTTAAGTTGAGAAGGAATTTTCTGAAATCTCCTTGACATATTTGTATTAATGCTACAATTATTTCGAACGTTTGATGAGCAGATTGAACTGACTTTCCTGGAAGAGTTCACAGGGCGAGTACTAAAAATAATAGGTATAGACATAGAAGTGTCAGTTATACCTTTGAGTATTAAATCTAAGGTGTGTTGAAGTCTACCAAAATAATTGTCATTCAACCTCAGTTTTCTCTTCCGTTGAACACGTCCTTTTGAATCACAAAAGAGACATACTTTCTGATCACCGGAGTGATTAGAGTGTGTCGGATTAATAATATCGTTAGAAGATTTCTTCCTTCCGTGAGATGTGGTAATTCCTTGATTAGGGGAAGAAGTAACCAAATCTTTAGCAAGCAGAAGGGTTTGCAGTTTAGCTTCTGAAATAGGTTTCAATAGAGAAACATGATTACAAGAAGTCATATTTCCCATCATCAATGTTGAATCAGAAGTGATTGGTATATTGGACTCCATAGAGCATCCTTTATATTGAATAGAGAGATTACTCAATAGATGTTCTATTTCCAAGGAATCTTCCTTGAGTTTAGCCTTGAGTAAGGTTCAACAAGAATAAACTACAACATTTTCCTCACGAAGAGCCCTTAATTGGGAATCATGATCTATTATCATACCAATCATCGTATTGACCTTGTGTTTCAGCCTATTGATTTCAACTGCCTGGATTTTAACAAGTTTTAGAATCGCTGCACTCTCTTGGAATGTTTCCCTTTATACTTTAGAGTCAGACTCGCCAGTAAGGTAGCCAGGTTAACACAATTCAATATTTCTCTGTTTCATAGGAACAAAATGTTCATCTACATGCGAGATCGACAAGTCTTTCTCTTTAATAGATTTCATAAAAACATAACTTTTTTCTCTTATGATGCGTTTGTCAGAGATAACACTATTGTCCATAGAGTCAGATTGCTACAAATACTGATTTATGAGGTCTTAAACGTTTTTGCCTGCTCTGATACCAATTGAAAAAGCAGGGGTACAACATCCACACCCAATATTTTGTTAGGCAATCTGTATGGACTAACTCAAATATAATTCCAAGAGAATCAACTAGACAGTCAGACTCAATCAAGGAAAATATATCCAAGAGTTATATCTCCGTTTCTCAATGTAATCAGCAAATCAAACAGATAGAAATCCGCGAGCCTGATTATTATTATAAATAACTTGAACGGTACCAAATACCAATGTTCAAGTGTCAATCAATTTCAATCAACAACCAAAGGTTGGATTTACCAATTGATTGAACTACGCACAACCTGTGATATTTCAATTATATAAACAAATATAATGCAGAAAAGAAATAACACAGACACCAGAAGTTTTGTTAACGAGGAAACCACGTGCAGAACAACCCAGGAACCTAGTCCAGATTTGAACAACACACTGTATTAAGCCACTAAAGACTCTAGCCTACTACAAGTTAACTGCAGACTGGAATGTAGTTGAGCCCTAACCAATCTCACACTGATTAAGGTACAGTCGCATTCCTTACGTCTCTGAATCCCAGCAGGACTCTACAGACTTGATTCCCTTAGCTGATCTCACCCACAACTAAGAGTTGCTACGACCCAAAGTCGAAGACTTGATAAACAAATTTGTCTCCCACAGAAAAGTATATTCTGATAGATACATATGTCTCCTACAGAAATACCTACGAAATTTTTGTTCTGTCTTTTGATAAATCAAGGTGAACAGGAACCAATTGATAATCCGGTCTTATATTCCCGAAGAACAACCTAGAAATATCAATCACCTCCCAATAACTTAACTATATGGTAGTAGAATAAGTTATTATGGAATCACAAAGAATGAGACGAAGAGCTTTGTGATTACTTTTTATATCTTACCTATCAGAGATAAATCTCGAGCAAATCTTAGAGAAGATAATACTGAACAAGATAGAACAATTAAGATCAAAGCACGCAACTACAGAGAAAATAGTTGGTATTGGCTTTAGAATCCCAATGAAGTCTTCAAGTCATTAACCTTCAATGGTTTTAGGAAAAACCTAGGTTTAAGGAGAATCGACTCTAGTTGAAACTAATATCACACAGGAGGTGTGGGGATTAGGTTTCCCAGTTGCTAGAGTTCTCCCTTATATAGTTTTCATATCAGGGTTTGATAACTTTGTAACAAAGTAATCAATATTCACCGTTGGATGAAACCTGATTTAAGATTCAAGCTAATATCTTTCCACCGTTAGATGGTCTTAGCTTGTTATACACAAATAAAATATACTTTCATTTAGATATGGGTAACCGACCTAAACGTGTATATTGAGTTGGATTAATCACAGTTAACCGATAATGTAATAATAGTTAGCCACATGAACACTTTTGTGTTAACCATGTTCATCTTAACACTTCTAGATCAATAGATAATCAAATAATTCTAATTGTGTTACTCATAGAGTTGTTCAATTGTTTATATTCTCATAGAAGTACAAGACACAATTGAAGCAAAATTGGATTGATTCAAAAGGATCAGTTTATGAACATTTTAGCCACGATTTACAAAGATTGCATTCTTTAATATATAAATGTATTTGCTCATGAGTATGAAATCATACTTAACCGATTTTAGAATTTGAACCACTTAAATTTGCAAATGGGTACGCAAACTTTAGCTCTGGACCAAACTCAGTTGAAACCGTTTGCGAACGGGTATGCAAACTTGGTTCTCGGACTTCAACAGTTAAATCAGTTTGCGAACGGGTATGCAAACTTAAGTACGCTGACTTAAACAGTTGAATAAGTTTGCGAACAGGTATGCAAACTTAACTTCTGGTCCTGAATTCTATCAAAACATGTCACACACTTAGTATACAAACCATAATGTATCCAGGCATGGGTTTTAGATTTTAACTCCCATTTCAATCATTGAAACATTCTTAGAAGACGACAATAGCTGTCTCACACAAACTATTAGCTTATAAGCAATTTTTAAGTGATCGAATGATCAATACGAAACATTCCGAGTCTACATCAAATGATTGTCTCATAAAAATCATGTAAGATGTTACCAGGTGATTTTCACATGATCATCTTTTGACTTTCGTCAAGAATAATGATGAACATAGTTAAAGAAAAAAGCTTTCCAACACATATTTCGAGAAATATATATGCGAGTTAAACTCAGATCGAAATATCAAATGTGTATAATGTAAAGTCTATATAGCTATACGACGTTGTCTCAATAGGAGATAGAATAAAATAGACTTCTGAGTGATAAATGAGTTCAAGTCTCCACTTACCTTTTGTTGATGAAGTTCCACAATCTCCCCTTAGTAGTTCCTCGTCTTCAATCGATGAACACGAAGTCTAAAGCATAACCACACATTCTATCCTAATCCGATACATAGTTATAAGTAGACTAGAAATCAATACTTATAGTTTTGACAACTAAACTTTAGATAACAATGCTTGCGAGTTCGACCGAACAGTGCTCTAACACCATCCACTTTAGATTCTCTCACATATACAGAGAGGGAAATGGTTGTGCAGATGTTTTGGCTAAATGGGTGCAAATTTGAATACTTATCATTGGCGGAACACGACCCCAGACTTTCTTAAGCATGTATTAGGATCAAATAGAGGTATCTTGCCTTTTATAGATTTTTTTTATGTTTTTTGTACTGTTTTCTCTTGATTTCTCTTCTAGATATCTCAACTTCATGTCCCCCTCTAGCTTCTGTTTATTTTACCTTATGATGAATAATTTTTTTTTCGAAGTTCGCGAGAAAAGAAAAGGAACCTAAGAAAATAAACCTTACTATTATATTGAATCAATTAATTTATTTGCAATAAGAACTCCATTCAAATATACCTCTATTTGATGAATACAGACTGTTGCATAGAAATTACTCGAGGTAACGAGACTTTGAACCTCTTGGGTAAAACCTTAGCAAGAATCATGTGCGCACAATTGATAAGACTAATTGGCCTTAAGTATTTAATTTCGTTTGCATCATCTTTCTTAGAAATCAAGGTTATGAAAGTATTTTTTAATCTCAAATCTAGAAAACCCTCCCAAGTTGGTATCCCTCCCAAATCTGTAGGGTGGGACTCGATCTATTTTTTTGCTTGCCAAGTCCAAATTCATCAAAAAAAAAAAATTACAAAGAAAATAAAAATGCAAGGCCCGAGACATGCCCCAGGCCTTACAAAAGCCAACTGAAATGGTAACAAATCTACCTGGCAATTCCATAGACGAAAAAAAGAATTGTTCAAGAATTACAATTAAAAAATGTGATGAAAAAAAGAATTGTTCTAGAATTACAAGAAGTATGACTCAATTCAACAACTTCATTGAGCATCATGAACTCATTGACCTTCCTATGAAAGGTGCAAGGTATACTTGGTCCAATGGGCAATCAAATCCAGTGATGTGTAGACTTGACAGATTCCTTATTTCCACTTCCTTTGAAACTCATTATCCTTTCATAACCCAACTTGCCAAAGCTAGACCTACACCAGACCACATTCCTATCCTTCTAGACATCTCTGATCCTAGCTGGGGTCCTAGTCCTTTTAGGTTTGAAGTTATGTGGTTCTTGGAAAATGGTTTCTTACAATTACTCGAAAATTTGTGGATCTCTTTTGATTTTACAGGTACACCAAGTACTATTCTTTGGTTGAAGTTAAAAGCTCTGAAGGAAAATCTAAAGATATGGAATAAGGAGGTCTTCAGGCACACTGATACCAGATTAAAGGAAGTTCTGTCAGAAATACAATCTCTTGACAATATAGCAGAAGACAACAATTTATCTGCAGATGAGATCGATAATTTACTATCTCTTAAAACTGAGTTTGAAAAAACTACACATATGGAGGAAGTTTCTTGGAAGATTAAGTAAAAAACTCAATGGCTGCAAGAAGGTGATAGAAATACTTCTTTTTTTATGAGTAAAGCATCAGATAGAAGGAGGCATAATAGAATCAAGCAATTATACATAAATGGTGAGTTGGTAGATGACAAAAACGTTCTTCAAGATCATATTGTGAACTACTACAAAACTTTATTTACAGAAGAAGAGGTAATGAGACCTGAACTTGAAGATATTGTCTTTGATAAGATAAACACTTAAGAGTGTGAAATCTTAGAGGCAAGTTTATCTGAGGAAGAAGTTATTAATGCTATTAAGGATCTGGGCAGTAACAAAGCACCTGGTCCAGATGGCTTCCCAATTATCTTTTTTTAGTAAGTGTTGGAGCTTTATTAAAACTAATATTATGAATATTGTTCATGAGTTCTATTCTACAGGTCAAATATACAGCAATCACAATTCTACCTTCATCACTTTGGTGCCCAAAAAGGATTATATTGAGACCATTAAAGATTGTAGGACTATATGTCTTTTAACAAGTGTCACAAAATCAGTGTTAGCCACAAGACTCAAGATGGTTATGGATAAGCTGATAACCCCTGTGCAATGTTCCTACATTGAAGGTAGGCAAATAATAGATGGCACCTTGATTGCTAATGAACTGGTGGACTCAAGACTTACATCTGGTGAAGCTGGCATCATTTGCAAGATAGACTTGGAAAAGGCTTTTGACAGGCTAAACTGGAATTATTTGGAGTTTGTGATGCTACAAATGGGTTTTGGCAGTAAGTTATGCAAATGGTTAAGGTTCTTTTATTCTACCTCAACTTTCTTAGTTTTAATCAATGACTCTTCTTTTGGTTTGTTCTCAAGTTCAAGGGGTGTTAGAAAGGGTTGTCCAATTTCTCCTCTCCTGTTTAACATAGCCATGGAAGGTTTCTCAAGATACATGGATATGGCTTCTCAACTTAATCTTTTTAGTGGTTTCTTTGTAACCCCTTCTAGCATTACAGTCAATCACCTTCATTATGCTGATGATACTATCTTTATTGATCATAGTAAGCAGGAATTACTAAATTTATTTTCAGCTCTCAAGTGCTTTGAGTATATTGCTGGTCTTAAGGTTAATACTTCTAAAACAAGATTAATAGCCATTGGTGAGGTGCCAGAGTTATCTGTTTGGGCTGCTGAGTTTGGTTGTGCCACTGATAATCTTCCTTCCATGTACCTGGGCATGCCACTTGGTGCTAAGCCTAACTCTAAGCACATTTGGGATCCTATTATTGAGAAGTTTGAGGAAAGACTATCTTTGTGGAGGAAAATTTCTCTCTCTAAGGGAGGCAAACTTGCTTTGCTTAAATGTATTCTCACTTCACTTCATATCTACTATTTCTCTCTTTTCAAAGCACCTGCTTCAGTGATTAAGATTTTGGAGAAGAAGATGAGGAATTTTCTTTGGGAAAGTGGATCTGGTTCAAAGGTTTCTCATCTTGTAAATTGGGGAGTGGTGTGTGCTAACAAGGAAAAGGGTGGTCTTGGGGTGTGCAATCTAAAAGATCATGAATCATATATATGCTAGCAAAATGGTGTTGGAGGTTTGGTCAAGAGAAAAATAGGCTATGGTACATAGTTATTGCTGATAAACATGGTGAAAATTTTTCTTTCTGGGTTCCGGATTTGGTTAAATCTTCACATGGTGTTTCATGCTGGAAGACTATCACAGATACTGCACACTTGATTGCTCAAAATTCAACGTTGATTATTCACTCAGGAAGAGAGATTTATTTCTGGAATGATGTCTGGAACGGTAACACTTCTTTTGCCTTAGATTTTCCTTTGCTTTACAAGTTATCTTGTAATAAAAATACAAAGATAGCGGATATGATCTCCTCAGATGGAAATTGGTTCTTTAACTTCAAAAGGAATCTCTTTAATCATGAAGCAAACGCTTTTGCACAACTTCTTCTCAGAACTAGCAGCAACCCACCGGTGTTGGATTATCTTTCAGACACTAGACGATGGGCTTTAAATGGCTCAGGAATTTTCAGCGTCAAATCGCTATATGCTAAGTTGGTAGAGGTTTTGGTATTGACGGCTTCCCTAAAACCTTTGTTTGGAACAAGTCAATCCCACCTAAGATAAATTTTATGGTCTGGTGTCTAATCCATGAGAAGCTAAATACAATTGATAACTTGCAGAATAAAGGTGTTGATATCTATAATTCTTGTGTCCTCTGTGGTGATGACACATAATCACATGATCATATTTTCCTCCACTACAAAGTAGCTCAGAAAATATGGTCTTTGGTTCTGCCTAGTTCTTGTTGGTCTTGGGTGGTACCTGGTAGTATGCGGATGCTTGCCAACAGTTGGCATCAGAAGTGCTTTTCAGACTCAGGTAACTTTATACAGAGTCTTATTCTAACTACCGTGGTTTATACAATTTGGTTGGAGAGAAATAAACGTACATTTGAGCCAAAACATTCTTTCAAGACTGAAACTGACTTGGGTTTGGAAGTTAGAAGCTCTATTTTGGCCTGGGCAGAGGCTGCTGGTAGAAGAGTTCATTTAAACTTTTCTAGCATAGTTCTTAATATGTGGGATTCTCTATTTTTTTTGATTTCGTCTAATTTTTTCTTTCTGCTTATCTACCTCTTGTAGAACTTGTGTACATTCTCTTTTTCCCTAATAAATCTTCCCTTCTTATCAGATTTTTTTTCTTTTTCCATAAATGAAAAACAGCCGGGCCATCACTCATAATAAATTGAAACGATAATAATTTTGACACTCCATCCGTGGAGTTGGAGTTACATCTCCTTGGTACTACAAAGACAACAAACGCATTTAAAAAGCTTTTGTTGGATTGATGGAAGCAAGTACCAAATTAATTAACATGCTAATAGGGGTGTGCTAGAATAAGACTGAGGACAGTCTAGTTTGTGTTATATGAATGTTGATATCTTCCTAATAAACCGGTACATTCCATTAGCAGCCATGAAATTAATTAGTTTACAAATTATGTTGAGATTATTAGTCCCACATTACCTGGGCAATATAAGATCCTGCGGTTTATAATCCTTCGGGCCTCTCTACTCATTGCCAATTGGTTTTTAGTTGGATGTCCGTATTCTAACATAGTATCAGAGCATGCTATTTGCGACGAGACCGCGCCTTTACTCCACGTCACCCGATTTAATTGTCCATGTGTTAGACCCAACGAAGCTACACGTGAGGGGGCGTGTTGAGATTATTAGTCCCACATTGTCTGGGCAATATAAGATCATGTGGTTTATAATCCTTCGGGCCTCTACACTCATAGCCAATTAGTTTTGAGTTGGATGGCCGTATTCTAACAAATTACTATGGTACTTACTCTAAAACATAAAATAAATAAATAGAGAAACGACAAACTATTGGCCAGGGTACAATAAGAAAGCGAAATTTGTTTTGTAAAAATTTCTTCTAAATGATTGACGGCCAACCAGGGGCGGAACTATAGCTGGTTTGAAATGTACCCATATACTTGGGAGGGGTTTGGGAGGAGTAAGTGTTCCCAGTTCCCACAGTGGGGTGGTGGATGCACTCTGCATATAGGATATATGAATGTAGATTTTGTCTTTAAGAAGTTTTGAGTAACTAAACGTGTGACGCTGACCAGTTTAAAAAGGAAACCTTGTTCTCTGAGCGGGACTAATAAAAGTAGTGGGCCAAAAGTTTGGAGAGTGATTCAACGGAGCTTGGAGAATTTGTGCCGTTGTGGCGGTTCAAGGGTACAACATCACTGCTCTTACTTAATTAGATCCTTTAAATGTCCCACTTTTATTATCATCCAAGCCCAAGGTCCCAGATGAACGACAGCCCTGAGTCGCCTGACAAGTTTGATTGATGTCTTTAACTGCTCGTGAAAAATAAGCCATCATCAGCATTTTCACCGTTATGTTATTTCAACAATGAACGGTGAACCTGGGACCTGAGTTTGGGGTTGAAAATTCTCATGACCCTAGCTTAGAGACAAAGTGGACCCAAATGAAAATATCCCATCTATAATATATTTTCCGTAAAATGCAGTGAAGCTTCAGGATCGTTGAAATCTTCCATTATTATTTTTTGGAATAGTTGTAGTGTGAAGTGTGACGTATGTTTCGATAGAAAGAGACACAACAATTTAAAAAGTCAGTTATCAAATCAATACAATACTACAAAACATTATGTCAGTCGTGAAATCTGCAATCTGCATATCACTTGGATGGTAACATTGCTCCATTAGGTTCCAAAATCTGACCTGACCGTTTGGTCTGATTTTAAGAAAGAGTAGTGCTCGTGCTATCAGAAATTGCATAGTTGTTTAAGTGGTTGAATGTAGACCGTTGAGTGTTGGTATGAAAAATCTAGAACAATTTTTTAATTGGATCTAAATTCTTCAAATATCTTGGGGTTGTTTTCTTCCTTTCTCCAAGAGCCAAGGTCCAAAGAGTCACCGACTCACTTCTTCTATTATTTATGTTTCTAAACAGTATGCATGACCCTTCTTTAATAACCATAGTCTGGCTGATCGTTTTCTGCTAGCAAGAAATGAGAGGTACAAGAATGTGTTTCATATTATTAAGAGTGGGTAATTTTTTTTTATTTGTATCCGAATTATATGCACAGAACTTATTGTTATGAGTATTTCAATTAACACGAAAATCATTACCGACATAAATGCTAATATTTCAACACCCAGTCTGATTTTAATTTGGCAAGAATGAAAAATAAATCAAACATTGATGACTCCATTAGCTTAGCCATCTAACCATTTAGTAGTTATTTTTTTAAGAGATTGTACTAAAGTAATCCATGAATATTTGTAATATGGTTTGGACTTTGGAGTTAGTTTCCAATGGCTTCTGCATACTGTTTGGCATGATTTATATCTAAATTTCTACTTGCTTGCAAGCGATAATCTATTCATTTTACGGGGGTAACCAGATACATATAAATAATGCCATAGATAATAACTAAGACCTCGACTGCAAAACTGCTACGGAGGTTACCAAACTTTACGGGATAACCAGATACATATAAATCAAGCAATTTTGTCCCCGTAATGTGTTGGATTGGTAACATCGCATGCCTATTTTTGTTATGAAAAAGATATTAGCATTTTGTAAGATCTTAACTTACTAGTAATAGTTTGTTTAAGTCAATGGGAAGTGGACTTTCTGGTCTGATAACTTAATTGGAATTAAAGACTGATTCAACTTATCATTTTTTAGATATACAGTTGCACCAAAACAAGACATGATAAGGACTAAGATATTGAAGCAATACATCATAATATAAAATCATACCGGAATAGAATTTATTTTCCCAACTAAGGTGTGTTTATAAGGGGTATCTAATAGCTGTACAATGACTTATATACCCTTAAAAGGTTTATATTATTAAATTGTCCTTCTTTTCAATTTGAAAACCAAAAATCAAAATTTTTATACTTCAAATCTTCTCTTCTTCCCTACACAATCCACACACGTGGAACCATCGACAAAAAATTTGATCGTGAAAATTTGATCTTCGATTCATAAAAATTTGATCGTCGATCAAATATAACTACAAAAATGGCTCGCACAACGAAGCCTGTAGTAGGTAGTCATTCTAAATCTTCTTCTAGTCCGCCAATTGAAGAACAAGAAGAAGTTGAAGGATTGGAAGCAGAAATTCAACCGAATGAAGAACAAACTCCTGAAATGAGGATAGAAATATATTTTCTACAAACCAACTCTTATTGTTACTGTTTTACTAGGGGATGACCCGTGCCGTAACGGCCCGGGTGTAAATATATGCCAGATTTATTTTATCTTATAACAATATATGCCAGATTATAATGTTTCTGGCTTATTAATTGGCCTAAATAAAACATGGAGCTATAAACTGGACTTCGGAAAGATTTGGCAAATGTCATCGCGTTGTAAAGTACGTTAACATAGATAGATGATGAAAGGAGTGCCGACCCATACCAAATTCCAAAATTAATATTTACATTGCTAAAAGTAGGGTGAGTACATTTTCCTGCAATAAGAGTAACTCGCAAAAAAAAATCGAACAATTTAATCCCGGCAGCCTCGGGAATGAATCTAAAACGAAGTACTATTGGATTCTTCCAAAGACTATTGGATTCTTTGTTCGGCATTTTTACTAAAATGGCCTCAGTAAATTTATGAACCCCTTAATTCCAAAGACTCGCTAAATTCCCAA
This sequence comes from Papaver bracteatum, assembly GCA_023529315.1. Classification (NCBI taxonomy): domain Eukaryota; kingdom Viridiplantae; phylum Streptophyta; class Magnoliopsida; order Ranunculales; family Papaveraceae; genus Papaver; species Papaver bracteatum. Next base: position 791,639 of record JAJJWX010001081.1, on the reverse strand, counting down.
GTTCCCAAGTACTATAAGCTTAATAATATGAAGAATAATACATAAAGCAAACAGGCTTGTTAACTGCCATTCACATTCTAACGTAGTGAATAGTTGAACTTGCACCAAAATGGGCACCCGAGTCTAACTACATTCTGGCTGCCCTAGATACATTTGGATGCACAATACAACTTGACTGCAAGCATTTCCTTTGGAGTTTTAAACTAAAACTACTTATTGCTAACGCATTTTCGAGCATATTCGATTTGTTGTGGAACCACTTTTTCCTTATCCGCTGCTGTGCTTGTTGCATTTCCTGCAAAAACGGTAAAAATATACAACCGAGATGATGAAAACCAAAATTTAAAGAGACGCCTTGGTGGTGGGAGCAGGGACATATGTTGCACATTATCTGTCAAATCAAATAAGAAAAAGAGCATTAGTATGAGCAAGAGATCAACATTCTAGCGAACATGCACACGTGCAACAACAGTTAAGGTTTGTAAACTTCAAATTAACTGATTGCAGACATTACAGGCTGAAATATGATCTTCAATCGAGATCTGCGGGTAAAGCATCCAATGACTTACGGTACTATGGTAATCTAATGATGATTCCAGCAATCCATTTAACGTACATAACACCCCTATACATATATATTTGATGATTCCAGCAAATAAACTTGATATTCGTCCAACCCCAGATAACATGATTTTTCTCAATGGACCAACAGTAAACCAAATGAATTTCATCCAAAAACTTGATGTAGTTATGCAAGTCTTGCACGTTCATGACTATATATGTACCTTGCGTGTTTTGACTAACATAATTAAAATAACCAAACCGACACATATGAAGAATTATCTTCCAAACAGACCACTTACATCTATATTATCTCCAATATCAATAGGAACATGTCGAATTTTACTCGCATCATGTATTTGTCACAACAATCTTCTAATCATATTCCTAGCTTACCACAACTGAATCTGTAATAAGATTTTCAGTGGTAGATTTCGGTCATGCAAACTTGTTGTTTTAAATCCGCCTGAAATGTTAAAAAGCGAAATTTATGTGGTAAATTTGGGTCATGCAAACTTGTTGTTTTAAATCTTCCCGAAATGTTAAAAAGCGAAATTTATGTGCAATCATACTCACTTTTAAAGTCTGTGTAACACCAACCATATTAAAAATGAACCTCATGTTAGGTTCTCTTAAAATTTCTCCGGAATCGATAAAGGGTTTCTTAGAACTGCCGGTTCAAATTTTAGGGGAATTCTTAGGTGGACGTAAAACTCAAAAATTACTATATATAGATAGCTTCTGTTGTGGAACGATGCTATGAATAAGTAATATATAAACTCACCCATTGCCACGAAGCTTAAGCGAGCATACGACCCATATGGCTCTGACTCACCAATTTTGATATTTGTTCGTACATAGTTCAACCACCTTAACCTAGACTTTTTCCTATATCGATTTACCCCTGCAACGACATGTGAACAAAACTATGAAATATTAGACGTGTGTTTCAAAGTCTTCCCAACAGTGTCAGTTTATAATTGTGTCAATGCTAAAAAGAATTCAAATCCATGCATGGTAATGTTTGATTGGTTGCTACGGCCAAAACTGAAATATGCAAAGTTATAGATGTTTAAGATAAATTTGCTCAAGGAATCACAAAAATCATGATATATGTATATGTGAATAAAGAAATCCTTTTAATTCTTCTGTAGGACCCTGCGCCTTATGCATGGGTCTAATTTTAAGAAAAATTAAAATCCAGCCTTCTTGCTGTGGGAATACTGAGGAAGTAAAACAAAAACAAAAAGCTAGAGGAAGATTAATTTGACTAATCCGTCTATCTACCTAAGAAGTTGGCAAAGGGTGTTTCATTTTATTCGCAAGGAATAAAATAAGGTTATAGAAGTTCGGGAAAAACCACATATGGAAAAACCTGCACCAATTTACATACAAAAGGAGTTGTACATAAATTGGTACAGGTTTTGCCATTTGTTTATGCTTCAGTTTTTCTCTCAGTTCGAATTCCAAGTCCGAGTGCACCTTCATTGACTGATGATTGCAACCACATTTGAAAGACATTAAAGACAAAATTCAAAATGTTCATAATTCTTTTACGAAGAAGATGCAAACTCAGAGCTTAGGGCAAACATAATTGCTTCATGAGTTAACTACTATTTTATGAATCAAATGAAGTCAGTTGTACCTTTTATCAATTCTCACATTTGACATTCCTTCATGTTAGCTTACGGTTGTAGTCCGGTGGATAAATTTAAGGTTCCTATATGCAGATAGTGGGTCAATATCCAAATGATGACTTGAGAGGTGGTTGTTGGGTATTTATTTAGTGTAACCCCAACCTTCATATTACTGACAATGGTTTGAGCATCAAACAGCTTTGCTGCATAAAGAAGAGGCAACACAGATGATATAAATCCTGATCTTTCTTGTACGGCTTCCTGAAAGAACTAATATACCTCGAAAATTGAATTTAGAAGGCAACATAAAACTTATATTTCGATAAACAATGAATATAAAGATGACAAAGGCATCTGTAAATTCTGCGAAATTAATGTTAAATGTGCAAGCAACCTAATTAGATTCACTGCAATTTGTGACCTCTGAAACTTAGCAGAGGCTGATCTTTAAAAGCCTCCTTCCAGCAACATAGCTATATCCTCGTATCATCAAAAGACCAACATTAATGCACAACCTATGCTATCTGTCATTGGGATATTTTTCCAATCAAATTCGAATGAAAATTCAAACTACATGAACAAAAATTAAAAGAACCCACCAAAATCAATAATCAGAAAAAAAAATCTTCTTTATAAATCCTTTAAATCATGTACCCTTATACGACCAACCCCAGAAGATGAGCATTAGTGTTGGTCTTTTGAAAGAACTCTAAAACCAAATGCTAGTGATGCTAAAATTAGTTTACATTGAAAGAACTCTATATGAACTGATTTTAACCATTCAGGACACTCTCGAATTAAGCAATAGACATTAAGCATTTAGTTATAAAACTAAAAATACAAATATGTTGACATATTAAGGAAGGAAAATGCTAAAAAGAAAATTGCAAATAGACCACACAGACAAATACAATTAATACATAAACTGAAAGAAAGAAATAGTATAAAATACAAATCAAGTAAAGGGGGAGACCGAATCTGCTTACCGAAACAGGAAAAGCTCTCATAAGGAAAAGGTCAGTACCGCTATCTTAATTGGATACATTTTCACGCTTTAAACGTATGGTATCAGAGTAAGGTCATCGGTGTTGATAGGTTTTTTACTTGCGCCCCTAGCCTCCTGCCTTGTTTGCTGACTAACGTCCCTTTCTCTATTAATAAGGTTTGTGTCAAGTCCCCGAAATAGAAATAAATGAGCCCTTCCTAGCACCCAAAATGACCATCTATTAAGCCCCAGCTGAGATTACCACTTGCTCCATCCTTACCAAATGGTTGAAGTCTATATTAGTATATAGACTACAAAGAGGAGGTTCAATAAATATAAACTCTAATATCAAAAGTGGATCTTTCAATATGTTAAGGAGTGTATAACAAAACAAAACAAATCGAAAAATAGTTGCAAAATGTAATGTGAATACATTAGCAATATGAGCGATCAGTTTAACTGGTTTTCTGTAATTAGATTTCAATACTAATACAGTTATGCAACCCATTGACTGAGCATGAAACAAAGAGAATCCTAATACTGAATAAATAACTAATTCATCACTAATCAATTCCAGCAAAATAATACCCAAATACAATGTGAAGTTACAATTAGGAAGAGTCATCAGATTATATTACCTTGGATTGTTGAAAACCAATCGATCCTATTGAAGTTTCAAAAGCTGCAAAACGTAATCCAATGAAACCCTTAAATTTAGCTTGGAGATAAAAGAAAACACATACAAATATCATATAAATTTAAAATCAACAATCCATATACATAATCAATCATATTGACCCAGGCCAAAAATTGCCTAAGAGTTACGGTAGCTCAGGTAACAATCTTAATATGCAGAGGAGTAATTTTAAATTCACCGCCAAAGTACACATATTCATCAAACTCTATAGATTTTCTTGCAAAGAAAAGAGAGAAAGAGGTGTGAGATCTAGCAGAAAGAAAGAAAAAAACAAACAGAAAATTTGAACAAACAAAATTAGGTTAATTAAAAATCACAGCACACAATGTACTAATTCCCTAATTTGTTATCATCACTAAATATTATTTTTTTCAACGATGAAGCAAATACTGAGATAACTCATAAACTTACCTTGGTTGAGATGATTAGAGGAATATAAAGAAGAAATCTATAGATTCAACTCGTAAACCCTTCTTTAATAATATAATCAAGCATTTATGTTTTCGGTGAATGAACATTTGCCCATAATTTGAGCAACATTAACTGACTTACTACACTCTAATCATCTTAACCATAACTTCACATTTGAAATTCATGTTAGTTAATACCTTTAAAGATTGTCATTGAGATGATAGAAAGAAAACAACACAAAGATAACATTTAATTTAGGACTTTAATAAAACAAAATTCAGTGCATCATATATAGAAAGAAATCGAAGGGGAATAGAAGTATCACTATTATGAGATTCTCTTTATCCATTAGTTTACTGATCAAATGTTCTCCAGCATGGACAAAAATAGAGAGGTTTCAACTTTCAACCATTTACAGAAACTAAGTAATTTCAACAAATATCTACTAAGACATAGTAAAACTAAAAAAATACTAATCTATTGAATCTTCAGTTAGATACTTACACATTGAGACAGTGAGTATGAGAGACTGGAATTTCTTTTGCCTTTTGGGTTTAATGGAGGAGGAAAATACCTCATGATCAAAATAGGCTTCTTTTTTATATCTAAAAAAGTATTTTAGAATTGTTACCTTCTTGAAAATCCAACTAATATAATTTAAATTTTTCTAGTCACAATCAAGTTTCTCTTATAGTGTAATTCAATAGGTGATGTAGGTACATGAACTTTGACGATGTGGGTTTCTTGGCTAATATGAGAAGTACATCTTTTCGTCAGAAGGAAAATGAATAACATGATAAAAATTATATAGGGAACTCAAAACTGAAGATTGGCGGAAATAAATAAGAAACCTAATATCAAATAACCCAAATCAGAGAGAGTCATACTTGGGATAAGAGATTTGTTCCACCGTAAAAGGCTTGTTCATCTTTGTGTGTGTGGGTTTATATTCGAGACTGCATCTAGAGCTTCAATTTTTAAGGAGATGCGAAACAGATGTTTTCTACAGCTTTGAATGATGAGACTAATGGGTTAATGTCGAAAATAATGGTGGTGTTAACGATTTTATTTCCTGTAACGGACCAACAATCGGAGGAGAAGAAGTTAAAGCATTCTCGGCCACGATTTATAACGGAGGTTTTCATTAATGAGTTTTATAACGGAAGAGGAGAATAAGTGCGAAAAAATTCCTGAACGTTGGATCTGGGCGTAGGAAGTGGAAGCATTCTCATCCACGATTTATCTTTCGCACTTGAAAAGCCATATGAATCGTAGATTGCTGGAAAATTTTCGTTCAAAGCCGTTAGATTGGGAAAAACACATTTGTTTTTGTAAGATAGATATTGATAGAATATGATTAACTCATAAAAAACTATAGCCTTTTGCGGTCATAGAATGAAGTTCGGTTTATTAACAAGACGAATTATCAGCCGAACTGTTCATTGTTCTTCGTTCTGAAAGTGCTTATGAACAGTTCGGCTGATAATGCATTTCTAAATGATAGCCGAACTTTCTAGTATTTATATACAAATCATTGAAGTTGTGAAGTTCGACTGATTCGAAAGTTGAATTATTAGCCGAACCTGACATTATTTCTCCAGGTTCTATAAATAAGTCAGGTTCGACTGATTCGATAGTTTGTTTATAAGCCGAACTTGTAATTTAAAATGGTTCAACTAGTTCTTTATTTGGTTTATAGTTCGAACCTCTCACTTGATTTTTCTTCTCAAAATTGATGTTTGTTGTTTTAGGCTGTGGATGTCTTCTTTATGATGTGGAAGATAATATAAATGATATAGATTGAAAGATCTCTTCTTAGGGATTTGGATGTCTTCTTATATAAAGCTCTCAAAGTTAATCTTTATAATCCTTCCGGGATCGTATTCTCTTGAGATAAAAGTCAATTTGGTGTCCAAATAAGTCTTAGAACAATGTCAGGTTCGGCTTATACCTTGCCAACCTTTCCCGACCGAACCTGAGAAGTGAAATTTACCCTAGGTGGTTGTCAGGTTCGGCGGACTCGATTAGATCACTTTCAAGCCGAACATCTCTCTGTAAGCACTTCGAAAATATTGATTTGCAGGCTCTAGGTTCGGCTAGCTCGTGTTGATGAGTTATCAGCCGAACCTTCTACAGACTCAAATCTTTCGATCTTGTTTTGACCATAACTTTTTCGTCCGATGTCGGAATGACCTCATTTTTTTTGCATTGTGTTTGTATATTCATTCTCTTGAAGTTGAAGATAAGATCTTCTTGATTTTAATGAGTTGAATTTGGACCTTGATTTTAATGACTTCACTTTCTTAACACTTTTAGTAATTTCCACTTTTTTTATTTGATTCATCTTATGAAAAGGTTGCACAATAGAAAACATATGTAATAAAAATCCTAACCCCTAAATGTGTATGAATTTAAGTGTTTTATGGAAAATTAGTAACATGTTCGGCTGATATGATTTTTTGAATATAAGCCGAACTTGGAAAAATATATGGTTCGGCTGATACGATATTTAGAGTGAAAACCGAACCTTGCTCTCAGATGAAGGTTCGGCTTGTAATGAAAATTTCTTATTAGCCGAACATTTAACTAGTAAGTAGGTCGGAAGTTACAAACTATAAGTTCGGCCAATAACTATTGTATTTCGAGTAAGCCTAACTGTTCATCTTCTGTAGTATACAAGTTAGGCTCGGCTGATAATTTCAAGCCGACCATCTCTGGTTCGCCAAACTTGGGTGAGAAAAATCATTTTTTTTATGATTCCGACCTACATAAATGAAATTAAACATAATCTGGAAGTATACTTGTATATTGTTAACATTGGGTTTCTCATCGTTGTATTCATCTCTTGGATTTGGCTCATAAAAAACAAGTTTTTCCTCACTTCCCCTTCTTCTTCTTCTCATAAAAACTTGACATTTTTTTCTTCCCCTAAAATTATCAACACAAACTTTTATCACTTAATTATCTTAATCACTGATCATTTATATTAAACACTAATCAAAATTATTCATTATTATTAACACTAATACAAAAAGGGTAATTTTGCTATTACCAAAAATATTTGGTTAAAGGGCTATTGGATTTATTATTTCCAACCCGTTTTTGTCTTTATTCAGTATGCCCTGAAATTTTCTTGTATGCCATAAAACAGGGTTCTCTTACTTTCTTAGCTGCTTTGAGAGTTAGACTCTGAGCAACAAAAATTGGCCCAGAGAAGTGTGCCATGACTTTGAGTCTCTGACTCAGATGCCATGAAGTTGTAAATCCTTGGAGGCTTAAACCGTTCTTAGTGGCCGCCTCTTTCTCTCCTTTTCTGCCCTCTCAATATCTCACATTCTCACTGATTGAATTATTTTGTTCTTACAACCCAAAAATCTGCCTTCTGCAGGTTTTAGCTATCAATCGAGATGTGGTTTGCTGGTAAACTTGGGAGGCTTGTAAGGAAAAATATATCCCAAATCATTGCATCAAATGGGCAAGGTTATTTGGCATATGTGCAGAATGCTGTTCACACTGTCCTATGATGTATGTCAGGATCAAAGCTGTTTATTGGAGGTCTTTCATGCGATCTGAAACAGTAATTCACCACCTTTGGGACTGGGTCTTGTTTTGCTCGTAAAAAAAATGATTATTCCACAACAATTGATGGGCCTTGTTTTGTACTTGCATACTGGTATGCGTCTTTACTCTTTAGCATGTTAGATGGAACTGAAGAGATTATTATTCCATAAATCACATTCTTGTATCCTCGGATAGACAATTTTTGGATCGTGATACTTGCATTTAATACATTTCGACAATTTAAATGTCTGTAAATGGAAGTTTTAGATTAATTTTTGCAGTGTACAAGAACTAATGCCCAACCTTAGATACTTACAATGTTTCCATGTTACAAATGGTTTAGCTCTACTAGCTTTTTTTATCCCTCTATAAGACTGTAACTTCTTATTGTCTGAGTATAAAACTTAGGCATTCAAATTAGCACATTTTTATTCAAGAACCACCACAGATTTGATCAGCTCCAATATGCTTTTTTCCCCGCAGCGTCTTTTTATTTGATTTCTTTTCAGGTTCCTGAACAACAAATGTTGCACCGTAGAAGGTTACAAAGATATACTTGCTTTGGTGTATTTTTTTTTATAGGCAAATTAAAATTCCATAGAAAAAAGGGACAAAAGTACATGAAATATGGACTCTATCCATCTCGGCTACAAAGAGACAACACCAGAAAAATAAAGACACTCCCAAAGCGCAAGACATGCCAAGGCTCAGGACAGACCTCCTACTCGAAAACAAACTAACAAAGCTTGGCGCAACATCCCCACTCCTTGTAGAAGTGATCTGCTGAAATTAACTTTTCTTATATTAGATTAACTTCTTATAGAATTGATGGTAGCGTGATTGAATATCACTCGAGCAGTTGCTTTTTGATTTCTGGAAATAAAAAGAGTCAAAAACTAGGTTGGGTACATAATTTCATAATAACTTTTAGAAGCAAAAAAGATTAACTTTTCGTGAAGCAATATATTTCTGCTCATATCTTCTGCTTTTTACGTCGTCTACTTCATGAAGCAAAAATGCTTCTGCATCAGGTATCCAAGCACCCTTATACCTCTTCTTTATGCAGTCCTTCCAGTTCGTTAGATCAATATTTTTTTCCTTTTGCAGTTGGTGCAACTTTTTCTGGGCAGCTTTGCTTTTCTTGGTTGTTGTTATTAAAGTAGCTTGCAATACTCTGATCTCGTTGTTCAACGATTTTACTTTTTCCCGAAGATGCTTGAGCCTTGCTCCATAAACTTGCCTTGCCCTTTTCAATTTGTTCAAGTCCATATCTTCAAGCTACAATATTAGAAAATTTTCACTCATGAAATCCAAAATTTTCTCTTCAACGCATTTGTTCCTCCCACAGCGTGTCCGATAATACAAGTTGCAGATCTGTCGAATAATCAGTTCTTTAATAGTTTGATTTGTCAAATGCATAGGCAAAGGTAATAATAGCATCATATAAAACAGATTTATTTTACTATCTTTGTTCTCTCTATTCATGCTTACACGAGAATTAAGTTCTTTTTCTGATGAGCTTAAATAAATCATCACTTTTCTTTTGAAATGTACCAAATTCAAATCTATCTCTATGTTGCCGCAGAGCCTGATGTACTATTTTGTTCTTCTTCCCATCAATAAAATTCTTATATCTCTCGTCTTCATCAGCTACATCCCGCCACTGGCACCTTAACAGATGTATTTCATCCTGCTCAAACAATTTACAAAATCTCAGGACTGGCAGAAGATAAAAACAATGATTGCACAAGACAACACCAATTAGCTTCTCATAAATTATATAAAATACATGTCTTTAGTGACTATTAAAGTAGTATACCAGTTTTTCTTCTATAGCAAGAGGAATTCGGTAGCAGGTGCGGTGCATTTCTCGTATCTCCTCTTTGGTCTGAAGTATTATTTGTCTCTTCATGGATTCGTCTAGTTTCGAATTCTGAACCATTGAGGTCTTGCCGGCTTCATTTCTTACCTTCACAGGCACTGAAGAGAATTCGAGTGTGACAGCTTCCGTGGCCATGGATTCCATGAAAGAACACACCCAAAGACCAGATCAGATAAGTTGAAGAGAGTCACAGTACCTTGTCCTTTAGTAATGCACTTGCAAGTACGGCGCCTCCGCTAAGAGAGAGAGAGATTTTCCGACTGAGTCGTAAGAAGGAGGAAGACCGAGTATAAAAATGAATTAAAAGTACAGATTTCCATGACGGAGGAGATAAATTATTGTCAGATTGTTTGAAGGACACGGAATTTGGTCAAAACAGCTTGATGAAGAAGTTGAGATGCTGATATTTGCAAGGCTGAATCAGTTAGGGGGGAAGTTGGAGTTGGTCTGACTCTTGTGAGAAAGAGTTTATACCAATTAGTCATTACCAAACATATTTTTCTTTAAGAAATGGGACCAGACTATCTAACTTGACATACACATTGCCGAGTGCATGCTCAAATTTTTGAAAGATACACTATGCCCATATTGTTGTGCATACCGAATTTCAATTCATTTTGAAGGAAAAATATTTGTGTTTTAAGAGCCATAGTGTCCATATATGCCTGCTCAACTGCCAAATTATTTTCACACGGTATATTCTTAAAAGCCCGAAGGATTGTACCGAGGATACAAAAATTGATGCTAAACAGATGAGACAATCATAGTTGAATTTTAGCTGCAATAAGATAGTAAATCTTAATTACGGAGTCGGAAATCAATTATCCATGATCGTATTTATTTGATGTGCAATAGAGAAGAAAATATTCATACGACTGGTAGAATAAGTGCAGTCGTATGTGAAAGCATTCACGTGGTGAAAACTGAAATGAAAAACATTGATCATCACACAATAATCCGTTAAATTTAAAATATTCAGGTTCTTAAAATTATTTACAATAATGTATGTGTAAATTATCTACAGATCCAGGTGGCAACATCCTAGACCCAGTGCATCCAAATACAAAGAAACGCGAAGTATAGGGCAAAGATCAAAGAGCGCGAGATTTAAGGAAGCCACGTGGATCGGGCGTAATAATGTCGGACAAGACTTGACCCAGACTTCTGATAAAGCTGACAAGATAAGGCGGGACGGGACAAATGAGGAGCTACAGTCAAACAGGCAAGAAAGTGTGGAACACATCGGCTGATCATAAGGGCGACTATCGAGACAGCCGACATCGCGTCAACAAAGGACCATAAGAGATTGACTCGAACGAAATACAGGCGAGGAGCCAAGATGCATCGACCGCACAAGACGACGTGATTCGGCCCGATCACAGAACAGCTAATTAGATGTAACAGGGTCAACATTCTAACTTGTAAGGAAATAGCGGGACTTGTATTCTAGAGAGGTAGGTTGTAATTTTTGGGAGAAAAAGGAGAGAGAAACCCGAGTTAGCATGAGAAAGAAGTGAGTGAGAAGTAAGTCCATCTTGTAAGGAAATCCCACTAAGAGCAACACCTTTGTAACACCGTGAAGTAATAAGATTCATCATTTCACCCCCGTGGACGTAGGTAATCATACCGAACCACGTATATCTTGTGTTCATGGTTGAGTGTTTACTTCCGTTTGAGAAGAGTCGTACATTTCTATCCTTTGGATGTAGTTTGTAGTAAAATGCATCTACATTTTGGCGCCGACTAAGGGGACACGACTAAGATCTCCGGATACCTTGCCATTAAAGTCTTCAGAGACGATCAACAGCTCCTCAATACACGTTAATGTGTTGGAGTAGAAGCTACGATGAACTCTGTTGGCCGAAGTAATGGTTGTTTTGAGTAATTTACTGAGCATTTAAAGTCATAGTAGTAGCAGCGTATTCTTAGCGTCTTCAACAGTTTGATCGACAGAGAAACTTCACGAGCTCACCAGCGACTAACAGTTCGGGTTAGAAGCTACGTGAAGAATCTGTTGAAGGGAAGACTGTTCGTTCTTGATAATTGTGTGTTTGTTAGTGTTAAGCGAGTTGTTTTTAGCTGCGGTAAGAAGTTGGGTGCTCGGAGTTACCAAAAGTTAGCGTTTTAGATGTTTCATCGTGTAATGAACTGTCGACCTTGTATAATTCTTAGCCGACGGTGTAGCGTAAGTCGTCGGAAAGGTCATAATTAAATCTCGAAAAAGTGGAGGTGGTACAAGTTCAAATTAATTCTAGGGGTTACTTGCCGTACTTTCTAAGCATCACGTGCATAAGATCAATGATTTGGAGCATGTAGAACAAAGGACAAACCAACTTAAATGCATAGGTCGAGTACAGATAGCGACGTCGTACGGAGTGATAGTGACAGGGAAGTAAGTACAGCCACAAATTCAGCATAAGACCAAAATAGGGTAGATAAACGGAACCCACCTGATAACCAAAGTTGACCCTGCATAAGTGACAGTAGTCGTAGAGTCGAACGTTTCGCCTTTTTTTTCTGTGCATTTTGTTAGAAAAATCAGGTCGAAGTAAGGGGTTCTTTTTCGTATTTGCTGACGTAGGGACGGGCGATACTCGGCTTATCACGCGACGTAACTAATGGCTAGCACTTCAGGGACGATAAGGATGTTGAGGAATCACACGGTCACTATCAGCAGCATGCAGGCAGGGATAACGGGGCCGAGGCAAGGGAACAGTCGACAACCACCGCCCGAGGAATCTCACGCAGCTGCGCGAGGGATGCCTGTTGTAGACGAGGAAGTAGATTTGGGGCGGGATGATAACACCTTACCTCTGCACCAGATTATACTAACTCAGAGAAGAGTCGATCAAGTCGATGGACTCACAGCTTCAGACACCGATGACGATGAGGAAGCACTTGCAGCGCGAGCTCAGAGGCAATCGACGAGGCGAAAGATTGAACACCAGGAAGCTTTGGGAAGGGAACAAGAGCGTCTTAGGCAGATTCAGTTGGGGCGAGCAATATCAAGTGACATCGTCCCGACAACCGTTCAAGCTGTCAATCATATAACCAATCCAATACCGCCCCCACCACCCACATCAGCACCATTACAACCTCGGCCACACCAACCCAATGGACATTCCAGTCATGAGAGTACGGACCCGACGTTGTTGGCCATTTTGGAGAGTCAGAGGAGACAAGAAGCAGCACTGAGGGAACTCCAGCATCGGAATTTAGCCTTGGAGTATGAGAACTACCAAATGAGGAACCAACGGCCCAGATCAAGAGGGTCGTCAAGCCGATGAACATCGGGTTATCATGGCCGATCCGATCACTTGCCACCCATGATGGGGCAGAGTAACATTAATCAGCCCAATCAGTCAGGTCAGCCGTCATTACCTCCGGTTCCCCCAACGCAGAGATATGGACCACCCGAGGACTCGTCCACCGATGAATAAAGGCGAGGAAGGGACGGGCGACAAGATCAAACAACTAAAGCCAAGCTCAAGGAGTTGGAAGAAAAAATCAAGGAACTTTCGGGCAGAAGCGAAGAGGATAAGCTGGCCGAGATTATGAGTGAAGCCGAGAAAACGCCTTTCTCTCAAGAATTGGAACAAATTCCGTTCCCACCTAAGTGTACTTTACCTTCATTCCCCTCTAGATTTGATGGAACTGGTGATGCGACTGAACACCTTAAGATGTATACCATGTCACTGATCCAATGGAGAAGTAACCCGGTAGTTATGTGTAAATTCTTTCCAGCTAGTTTGGAGGGTGAGGCGCAAGATTGGTATTATTCACTCGCACCTGGTTCGATCAACGGGTACGATGCGCTAGTCGAGGCCTTCCTTGAGACCTATATGCATAACAGTCGACCTCGGCCAAGAATGAACAAGCTATTTACCCTCGCCCGAAGATTCAGAGAGCCATTGAGAACCTTGACCGACAGATGGAGGAAACTGTGTACTGAAATTGGGAAGGTACTGGTGGACCAAGCCATCTTTGGGTTTGAAAACGCGTTGGGGAGATCAGACCCCATTTGGATTGCCATGTTTTCTGAAAAACCTGAAACCTTAAAGGAGATGAGAAGAATGCAAGAACACTACATCTCCTTGGAAGAAATTCAGGCCGAATCAAGAGATAGAGGGGTACAAGAAGCCAGTGCTGAGGTCGGTACTGAAACTAAAACGGTCACGGACGACCATATCAGGCGATCATAAAAAAGATCGGACCCTCCCCCCGAGGAACAGTAAGAAGAGGGAATGGATGGCCAAAGGGAATAAGCCAAAGCAGGAAGCCCGATCGTATACCCCACTAAACGCTTCTTTGGAAGAGGTGTTCAAGGAAGTTGAGAAGAGGAGCGACATCAACTACCCAGCATCGAGGGGGGTACAGTTCCAAGAGACCCGAGATCATCCCGAATACTGTCACTACCATCAGTATAGGGTCCATTCCACCAATAACTGTCGAGAGGTGAAAGATATTGTTCAACACCTCATCCGCGATGGATATTTGAGGCAGTATGTCCGCCACCCCCTTCGGCCGGAAGCAACACCCGATGCGCCAGTTCATCAAGTCCGCATCGATAGGGCGAACCAATTCGTAAACACCATTTCACATTCGGCTATGCAAAACTACACTCTCGGCCCAGTAATCACCACTAGGATCCATAAAAGGGATCGTGACGGTAAAGAGATATTCAGCGTAGCCAAGTCTCTTCCCATGGAACCCTGGATGACGGTGCCCATATCGTTCTCGGCTAAGGATGTCCCAGCAAATGGACATGCACACATCGATCCACTGGTCATCACACTGTTGATTGAAAAGTGGGGGGTAAGAAGGATTCTTGTGGATAGCGGAAGTTCAGTCGAGGTGCTGTTCTACGACACGTTCAGAAGAATGAAACTCTCAGACGATATGCTCGTCCCATCCACATACCGTATCTACGGCTTCAATGGCACCGTAACCATCCCGAAGGGCGAAGTAACTTTAAGAGTTTCAGATGGTGGTGGCTACCTCGACACGCTAACAACTTTCTGTGTAGTCGACGTCGCTTCACCTTTTGAGGCCATTATCGGGCGCCCATGGGTTGCGGGGATAAAGGGCGTGGCATCGGCCTACCATCAAAGGTTAAGGTTCCCGACTTGCAAGGGAATAGCGGAAGTTACGGGCGACTCCCAGGCGGCGCGACAATGCATGAAAGTTGATATAGAAATAAATGAGCGACGGAGAGCTCGGAAAAGTCAAGAAAAGAACAAAGAAAAGGAAGTGAAGGCAGCAAAAGAATTGGAGGAGGCGATTTCTCAAGCGGTCCTGGCACACGAAACGCGAGAACAAGACCCTTTATAGAAATTAAAGGAAGCATCCCCAGTCAGGGAGACCAAATCAAACTTCTCGACAGTCGAGCCGACTAAAGAAGTAAACTTGGGAATGATAGAGGAACCTAAAGTAGTGAGGATCGGGGCATTACTATCGGACGAAGAAACCAGTAAACTCACGACGCTATTAAAAGAAAACATGGATGCATTCGCTTGGGAAGTGCATGATTTGGAGGGTATTGACCCAAAGGTCTGCTGTCATCACTTAAAAATTGATCCGAAGTTCAAACCGGTTAGACAAAAAATGAGGCGTATCACGCCAAAATTGCAAGCGGCGGTCGAGGTCGAGCTGAAGAAGTTACAAGAATCCGGAATAATAAGGAAGTCCCACTACCCTCAGTGGATATCTAACATGGTCGTGGTACCAAAAAAGAAAGGGGAAGTCCGAATATGTATTGATTTCAGCGACTTGAACAAGGCCTGCCCGAAAGACAGCTTCCCCCTTCCCAGTATAGATCAATTAGTAGAATCAATAGTGGGATATGAGGCGATGACTTTAATGGACGGATACATGGGATACAACAAAATACCATTGGCGCCCGAGGACCAGGAACACACCTCCTTCTTCACGCCAAGAGGATTGTATTGTTACACCAAGATGCCATTCGGACTTAGGAATGTCACAGCTACGTACCAGAGATTGGTAGGCGATATGTTCGAAGACAAGATTCACGATACCATAGAATTTTACGTGGACGACATGTTAGTTAAGAGTCGAAAATCAAAAAACCACGTCCGAGACCTTCGAGAGATCTTTCAAACAATGAGGAAACACAAGATGAAGATTAATCCTGCCAAGTGTGACTTCTGGGTCACATCGGGGAAATTCTTAGGCTACATCATCACTCCCAGGGGAATAGAAGCGGATCCCGAAAAGGTACGAGCCGTCCTTGACATTCCATCTCCCGCGACGGTGAAAGACGTGCAGAAACTAAACGGTTGCATATCCGCATTGGGACGATTTGTGTCACGATCATCGGACAAATGCAAGGCTTTTTACGACATCCTGAAGAAAGGAGAAAAATTCCGATGGACGGACGCAAGCGAAGAAGCTTTTCAAAGTATCAAGCTACATCTAGCTAGCCTCCCGGTTCTTCAAAGGCCTGAGCCGTCAGAAATTCTCACTTTATACTTAGGCGCGACACCCTATGCCATAAGTGCGGTATTGGTTAAAACAGAGATGGGCGTGGAAAAGCCGGTATACTTCGCCAGCAAAACTTTAAGTCCGGCCGAGAAGAACTACACTAGAATGGAGAAGATGGTGCTTGAGCTAGCCTTTGCTGCCTCTAAACTACGAACATATTTTCAAGCTCATCGAATACGGGTGCTCACCAAATCGCCTATCGAAGCGGTCTTGGATAGTGCTGGGTGATCGGGGAGAATCTCCAAGTGGGGAGCCATAATCAAACAATATGATGTGATATAAGAGACAAGAACCGCGATCAAAGGACAGGTAGTGGCCGATTTCTTGGCAGACTTCCCCCTCAGTGATGAGGACGAGGTAGAAGATATATCGGGAATGACAGAAGAACAAGAGGGGCCGGCGGACCTGCTAGCCGCTAGTAGCCCAACACGATGGGAAGTATTTGTTGATGGGGCATCTAACAAAGACGGATCGGGTCTCGGGTTGGTGTTCACCACGCCAAAGGGGAGGAAGATTGTGCATTCGTTCAGGTTAGAATTAAAGGCAATGAACAACATCACCGAATATGAGGCGGTGATCCATGCCTTACGGTTAATTGTAGAAATGGGGCTGCATGAGGTTCGACTGACTAGTGACTCTCAACTAGTGATCCGGAAAATTACGGGCCAATACGCTACACACGATCCGGTGCTGCAAAAATATTGGGAGCTCGCCCAATTTTACATCAAGCAAATCCCAGATATTAAATTCCGCCACATCTGCCGAAAGGATAACAGACACTCGGATGCTCTATCATACATCGCCTCACAGTTAGTAGACCCGAGCATTGAAGGGATACGCGTTATGAGGCTACTTAACCCGTCTATCCCTGAAACACCAGAAGCACGGATCGAGGTGGCCGTTAACACAGCCAAGAGATACAAAGAAGGCGACTGGAGAAAGACGATACATCAATACTTAGAGACGGTGAGCTACCTAAGAGTCGGCCCGAGATGAACAAGATCAAAAGTAAATCGGGCGCCTACGAGTTAAGGGGGGGGGATCTTATATCGGAATTCCTACCTAGGGCCACTCCTACGATGCTTAAGCAGGGAAGAAGGCCATATAATCCTACATGAGCTACACTATGGGGCGGCTGGAAATCACAGCTCGGGAAGAAGCTTGTCGGCTAAGGCAAAAACAATGGGATACTTTTGGATGTATATGAACGAGGACGCAAAGCAAATGACAAGAGCTTGTGAAGAATGTCAGCGTTTCGAGAAGAAAATCCATGCTCCCGGCGTACCGTTAAACTCGATCATAAGTCCGTGGCCTTTTGCTAAATGGGGAGTGGACATTGTCGGGCCGTTACATGTAGGAACGGGGCAAAGGAATTATTTGATCGTGGCTACGGATTATTTTACCAAGTGGGTCGAGGCGGCACCACTGAGGCATATTCGAGAAAAAGATGTTTTTAAGTTCATTTGGGAACATATCATTTGCCGCTTCGGGGTCCCGTCTGCCATCGTCTCTGATAATGGAAAACAACTACAGGGCGAGAACATTGATCTTCTATTTAACACTTACAACATCAGAAAGAGCAAAGCTACCTCGATTTACCCCCAGTGCAATGGGCAGGCCGAGATCACTAATAATACCATCGCCGATAACATGAAGAAGAAACTGGACGGGGAATATGGCAACTGGTGCGAGGAATTATATAACGTCCTATGGGCATACAGAACCACACTAAGGGAAGCTACAGGGTTCTCCCCTTTTATGCTTACCTACGGAACCGAGGCGATTCTACCAATAGAAGCAATGATACCTACCACAAGAACTGAAGCATGGAGGCGAAACGTGTCGTCCGATATGATCTTGGCTAAACTCGGCGACTTGGAAGAAACAAGAGAAATGGCGCTACAAAAAATGGAAAATTATCAAAGGAGGTTACAACGGGAGTACAACAAGCGCGTTCGACCAAGAGAGTTTAATCCCGGGCAGCAGGTATTGAAATTTCTAGCTGAATGGGAGCGCGACAAAAAAGGCGGAAAACTAGCACCAAAATGGGGCGGGCCATATATAATCGAATCTAAGGCGGGCGAGGGATCGTATCGACTACTGCGACTCGACGGAACAAGAGAGCTCAAACCATGGAACATCCGATTCCTGAAACTCTATCATCCTTGACGGGCAATGCGAAAAAAAAAAAAAACGGTAAGCAAACGTGTCTTCTATCTCTTTAAAACAGTGAGGGGTATGGGATAGGGCACAAGCGACTAATGGTCATTCGTACTCGGGGCAATGCCAGTGTGGAAGTGTCGAGGTGACTTACACTCGAATGGTCATTCGTACTCGGGGAAAAGCCAGTGTGGAAGTGCCGAGGTGACTTACACTCGAATGGGCATTCGTACTCGGGGCAATGCCAGTGTGGAAGTTCCGAGGTGGCTTACAGTCTCCTGGCTATTCGAACTCGGGGCAGTGGCAGTGTGCAAGTTCCGAGGTAGCCTAAGGGTTCTGGTGGTTGGAAACCAGTTCCAAAGGTTGTTTAGACACGAGGTCTACTCAGCTAGGTGGCCTACTTACATCTGAAAGGTCACCACCATCGCAAGTGGGCGTGTCCACTTGCCCGAGATCGGTTGATCGATAACCACTCGGGAACATCGGGCCTAGAACTAGGATGACTGATACCCTTTCACTGAATCCAAAGAGATAGTGATGAGATAACCCGATCAGGACATGGCATAGGGCCCGATGACCCTCCTTGTTGGGTGTGTTCGACAGAAATGGTTAGAGTTCTAACATATAAAAGCAACAATTGCAGGGCATAACACCAGGAACAAAAGCGAAAAAAATAACGTCGTGCGTTAATCAACAAACGGTCGGGGCAACATGCGTTACAAGAAACAAATCGATCGTGTCGTGCAACAACCAACACCCAGAGGAGCAGCATACAAAACGAAAACCACATCGATCGCATGGTACATCAATCAACAATCGCCAGAATAACATAAGAAACAAAAGCTAAATCGATAACACCAAGCGTCTGATAACAAAGTACGGAAAGCATCGCGCGGACATACGAAATGAAAAGTTTAGCGGAAATGAAACAAACAACATCGGTGACGCAGCACCCCCATTAAAACGAACAAGCAAGGTAGCGGAAATTAAAAAGGGGAGAAGTGTTTAGAGCGATTTACAACCCGATAGAAGGGGCAACATAGTGACGCAGCACCACAAAAAGAAAGCTTAAACCTTGGGAGGAGTCGCGCCGGCCTTCCTCTGCGCGACCTCGAGCCGCTTCTTCTCCACCCAGTCCACAATGCCAGCCTGAACTTTCTGATCTAACTCATCCGCATGGGCAACCCGTTCATCCTCGAGTTGTTGGGTAATCTGGGAAGCATTTTCCTCAGCCTCAGCTAACTTGAAGCCCAAATCGACCTCGGCCTGTTTCAATCGGCGAACCTCCAGATCAATCTCCTGCGAACGTTTTTGCGCGGCTACAAAACCACAAATATAGGATGTTATTCATCGGATACAACTTAACATTTTGGCAAGAATAAAGCGCGATATGGATCTAAAAATTGCCTCAACACATCGGCTAAGAGACCTGACAAGGAGGGTAACACCGACTGAAGTGACTCTACCGACTTGGACAACTCATCATCGGTCCTGGACAACTTCATGGTTAATTCGTTATAATGTTGCTCGTTGAACTCGTTACTAGGGCAATACTTCTTATGCTCGGCCCAATCGTTCATTAACCGATTACGCGACGCTTGGAGAACCACAAGCTGCGATCTACTCCACTCTAAATCGCCCATAACTTTATCAAATTCACGCACTCGCCCAAGAATCGATGTTAGCTCGCTCCACCACATCCTTATCTCTCAATATTCGTCAGCGCTCCTCGTGAAGATCTCGATTCTGTAATTGAAGAGCGTTTACCCTTTGCTCCAAACTCGTGGCTAAAGCAGTTTTTTCGGGCAAAGAAGACGCCGAGAAGATCCCAAATGAGCCCGTAAATTGTCCATCTCGGAAGGATCATAATCAAACCGGCGATGTCGTTCTAACTCGTCCTCAAGACTTGCAATCTCCTCAGTTTGACGGTCTATTTTGTCGTCTTTGTTTGCCATTCGTTGACGAAGATTTTCCACAAGGTCTTTCTCAATATCCCATTTTCTCTTCAGAATCCTAAACTCCGAAGTAGCGTCTATACCTATACTAGATACCTCGGCTAAGAAGAAGGATACCCGACTCAGGATACTGGCACGATAAACTCAATAAACACAAGTCAAGAAGAATCATTTACCTTGAGCATCGGCAAGTTTGATCTCCATCTTGTTCGCGCGACCCTTCTCATTCTGAAGTTGAAGTTGGAGAGACTCTATCAACTGTTTATCTCGAAGGTGATTGGCGGCAACCAAGCGTACACGGTTCATGATCTAACACAAACAAATAAGTTTGCATCATAAGCGACACTAAGGACAGAAATCAGAAGTGGGGAATTACTATACAGAACCGAGTCGCTCACCACAGTGTCAAGTGTCAAGGCGATGTCACCATAACAGGGTACAACATTCTACATTTCTTCACCAGTATACTTCCCAAAGTCGGAGGAAGTAAGCGCACCCAAGGAATTCATGATCGGGCCAGAAACAGTGAAGCAAGTCTCGGCGCTAGAAGACGATCCCTCAGTAAACCGGGGCACACAGGTAAGCTCTACCAGAACACTAGCAACAACCTTCTCTACGGCGGGCATCTCCGAGGGCTCCTGCTGGTCGCCCCCACCTTGTTCACCGACTTTGTCACCTGGAACAGTCTCTCCAAACAACTCATCCTCATCGGAAAGATCAATGAGGGGGCTCGTTTTCAGCGGTGGCTTAGTAATTTCTTTACCTCTACCAGGATTACGACTAAGAGGAGTAGGGTCGACATCGTCAACGTCATCATCATCGCGCCTCGGGTGTTTCTGCACAAGTGTCTCATCAGAACATGTGAAGGAAAAAAACAGGGGCAAGTACATGTACTTATAAGGGAATCATTATATGTTTGTTACCTTCCCCTGGTCTTCCTCAACCCTTGTGCCAGCACCTCTTTTCCTAGACCCGATAGTTTTTGTGGAACTGACCTGAGATTTTCAAACAACAACAAATGATTAACTGACGCTCGAAGCTAACAAGATAGAAATCAAGAAAAGTGCGTACCTTATCGGCATTGTCATCATTAACCACCCAGAAAGAATAGGGCTTGGCGGGAAAAGTAGGCGACGGGAATTCACCGTGAAGGATAGGACCTCGTACAAGAAGCGGAACTCGGGGATAGGTCGGATCATTAGAATGTCGGGCTCGCCTGTTGGAACCATGGCCGATAGGATCTGCATCCAGCATCATTCTTTCGACACCCTCGGGCATAGTTTTGACCCGATGAGGACTTACAGCAAACCCAGCAAGATCGCCCAAGGTCGAAGTACCAGCTCGATAGTTGATAAGGAAATTGGCAACGGTATACTCAGGAGCGTCCTCGGGCTTGTAGGTCGACCACTCGGCAGTAGAACCATGACCATCGCGGCGATCCCTCCACTCGTTCATAATTCGGAAAGTATTGCCAGTCCATTGAGCTAAAGCACGAGAAGGCCGAATCTGGGACAAAATCTCGTAATAAAATGGGCTATCAGGGTTGTATAAGGGAAGATGAAGGCCTAGCTCCAGCTGACCCAAGGTGATGACCACACAATTAGCCGATTGCTCGTGCTTCTTCATATCGGTTTTCTTCAAACTACCGTTTCGGCCCGAGAGAAGGGTCACTTCGTAATTTTGAAGATCGTACGTCTCCTTCAACTGCTCAATGAACTCTTCATCGGAAAGATCTTTCACCCTTTTCTCGGACCTGCACGAAATAGAAGAAGAGCTATCAGCAAAAATAGATCTCATCGCGCGATCATCATACCTAGAAGGGCTCTCAAGCAAAAACAGAGAAGCAAGGGGGGGAACATCAAATTTGGAAAAAACATCATCAACAGACCTCTTTTCAGCCATGGAAGGAGAAGAAGCCATTAACGAAGATAATGCAGAACTCGGTTTTCAACAAAGAAAGATGAGGTGACAGCAGCTACTGTAACGATCTATGAGGAGAAAAGGACGAAAGAAAATCAAGAAAGCTAGGGTTTTTTGAGAAGCGTAAGATATGAAGAAACTTGGAAGAAAACCACAGCAGCAGAACAGAAGGACAGAGAAGAAGAAGGAAGAAAGGAGCGGGCTATTTAAAGAAGAAACTTTGTAACCGACGCTGACGGTTACCAGTCGTAAAGTGGAAATTAGTGGGGCGCTGCATGGCGGGATTAGCGGCATGGGCGAATACATTGGTGGTTAAGACGATGTTCTTCCACTCGTGCCTCCCACACGGGTGGAAGAAGGGGCATAAATGTAGGTGTAAATTATCTACAGATCCAGGTGGCAACATCCTAGACCCAGTGTACCCAAATACAAAGAAACGCGAAGTATAGGGCAAAGATCAAAGAGCGCGAGATTTAAGGAAGCCACGTGGATCGGGCGTAATAATGTCGGACAAGACTTGACCCAGACTTCTGATAAAGCTGACAAGATAAGGCGGGATGGGACAAACGAGGAGCTACAGTCAAACAGGCAAGAAAGTGAGGAACACATCGGCTGATCATAAGGGCGACTATCGAGACAGCCGACATCGCGTCAACAGAGGACCATAAGAGATTGGATCGAACGAAATATAGGCGAGGAGCCAAGATGCATCGACCGCACAAGACGACGTGATTCGTCCCGATCACAGAACAGCTAATTAGATGTAACAGGGTCAACATTCTAACTTCGTTGTATAAACTTTCTCCTATAAATAGCGGGACTTGTATTCTAGAGAGGTAGGTTGTAATTTTTGGGAGAAAAAGGAGATAGAAACCCGAGTTAGCATGAGAAATAAGTGAGTGAGAAGTAAGTCCATCTTGTAAGGAAATCCCACTAAGATCAACACCTTTGTAACAACGTGAAGTAATAAGATTCATCATTTCACCCCCGTGGACGTAGGTAATCATACCGAACCACGTATATCTTGTGTTCATGGTTGAGTGTTTACTTTCGTTTGAGAAGAGTCGTACATTTCTATCCTTTGGATGTAGTTTGTAGTAAAATGCATCTACAAATAACATACTATTATAGAATTAAAATACACGAGGGATATCTTGGAGGATCAAATCCAATACCAAATGGCTTTAAGAAGGTGACAAAAAATACTTCTCTCTTCATCAGCAAGGCAAGTGCAAGAAGAAGGCATAATATAGTTAAGCAGTTATACATTGATGGTACTTTTGTGGATGACATATTCAAGTTGCAGAAGCATATTGTAAAATTTTATGAGAATCTTTTCAAACAAGATGAGATTATCAGGCCAGTTCTAGAAGGTATATATTAATTCGACACTATCAACACTATTGAATCTGGAGTTTTGGATGCTAATTTCTCTGAAGCTGAAGTTTTTCAAGCAATTCAAGACTTAGGACAAGATAAATCTCCTGGTCCGGATGGCTTTCCAATCACGTTTTTTCATAAATGTTGGAGTTTCATTAAGAAGGATATCATGGATACAATGGCATAATTGTGTGAAAAAGGTTGTATTGTAATTAGGCATAACACTACTTTCATCACTTTGGTCCCCAAAAAAAATCACATAGATTCTGTTAAAAATTGCAGACCCATATGCCTCCTCACAAGTGTTTACAAAATCTTATCTTAAGTACTTTCTACAAGATTGAAATTAGTTATGAATAAACTTATTTCACCTGTGTCGTGTGATTATATAGGGGGCAGACAAATCATAGATGGCACCCATATAGCTATTGAGTTAGTGGACTCAAGATTAAAAGATGGAAATCCATGTGTTATTTGCAAAATAGATTTGGAGAAAGCATTTGATTGGATCAACTGGAGTTATCTGGAGTTCATGAAGAAAAAAATGAGATTTAGTAGGAAATGAATCAATTGGACTAAGTTCTGTTATTATACTGCCAGTTTTTCAGTTCTCATCAATGGCTCTCTTTTGGTTTCTTCAATAGATCAAGAGGAGTAAGACAAGGTTTTCCACTCTCTCTACTGCTTTTTAACATTACAATGGAAGGATTCTCAAGATACATTGATAGGGCTGCCAATTCTCAGTTGTTCAGTGCTTTCTCCATGGTAGGAAATGGTCAGGTAGTCAATCATTTGCATTATACAGATGATACTATCTTCTTTGTTGACAACAATAAGGAGGAACTTACCAATTTATTTTATATACTTCAGTGTTTTGAATATATTGCAGGTCTGAAAGTAAATAAAGCAAAAAACCAGATTGATTTCTATTGGTGATGTTCCTCTTATCAGTGTTTGGGCGAATGCGTTGGGATTGCAATAGATACACATTACCTTCATGTATCTAGGAATGCCTCCGGGAGCAAAGCCAATTTATAAGGCTATTTGGGTTCCTGTTATTGAGAAATTTGACGCAAGACTCTCTATATGGAGTCAAATTTCACTCTCCAAAGGAGGCAAGCTAGCTCTTCTCAAATGCATTTTAACTTCATTTCCCATGTACTACTTCTCGCTCTTCAAGGCTCAAATCTCAGTTATAAAGATTCTTGAAAATAAAATGAGAAACTTCCTATGGGGGGTAGTAGCTGATCTCATTTCACAAAATAGAGCTTTGTATATGCTGAAAAGGAAAGAAGAGGTCTGGATGTGCTTAATTTGAGGCACATGAACTGCGCACTCCTGAAAAAAATGGTCCTGGAGATTTGGTGTGGAGAAAAACCATTTATGGTACAGGCTCATTGTGGTAAAATATGGCAGTAACTTCTCAAACTGAGTTCCGGGTGCTGTGAACTCACCTCATTGAGTGTCTTTCTGGAGAAAAATCTCAGAGGCAAGTGATATGATCAGCAACAACTCCACTCTAACAATACAGTCAGGTGAATTGACTTCTTTCTGGCATGACAAGTGGGTTGGTAACTAGTGGAGAATCCATAACAAAAGTCTAATGGGGGCACACTTTATTTAGGAAGATCATAATTAAAAATGTAATAGAAAAAAAACTCATACGCCGAACCAAATAAAATACCATAAGGTTTATTCAAACCTAAAATTCGTGCAGTATTGAATAAAACTCAACAAATCTTGAATTAGACACTTCAGCTTCATCCCACTGCACTCCACTGGACACTGCGATTCTTGCAGAGGGAATCTTGATCTCAGCTGGGAGAATAGCATCAGCACCATAGACAAGAGAATATGGTGAAGTACCAATTGAGCTTCTTGGTGCGGTACGGTAGGCCCATAAATCCATAGGCAATTCTTCATGCCACGTTCGTGGATTGTCACGAACTGTTCGACTAAGAATTCAGATCAAGGTTTTGTTGGTGCTCTCCGCCTATCCGTTTCCTTGGGTATAATATGGTGTGGATAAAATCTGTTTGATTGTTTATTGGCAAAAGGAGTTCCATTATCCGTGATGATATGTTTAGGAATGTCGAATCTACATATGATGTACACTTTGATGAAAGCTGCAATTGTTACTCCAGTGGTGATTTGAAGAGGAACAACTTCAACCCATTTGGTAAAATACTCTATTATTGTGATGATGTATTCATGCTGCTTCGAATATGCTAGATTGATTTTTCCAATGATATCCAGTCCCCAGCTATAGAAGGGCCATGGACTGCTCACAAAATTTAATAGAAGACAATGATTATGAATGAGGTCCATGAACTTGGCATTGATGACATCTCCGAACATAGGCAGCCGCATTGTCTTCCATGGTTGGATAATAATATTTCTCATTGATTTGGAGAAATAATTTCTTCTTTCCTTGGTGCTCACCTTCGTGCATCTCTTTCAAGATTGTAGGAATTTCATGCTCGGCCAAGCATCTCAGGAGGTTCCCACCAAAGCTTTTGTGATACAAAATCCCTTCCAAGCAGATAAAACATTTGGCCCTCTGGATGAGTTTTATCGCTCATTCTTCTTCGATGGCAGATCGTTGTCATGAAGATATTTTATATAAGGCTCTCTCCAGTCCCCAGTGTGGTGGACTATTAGAATCTCCAAATGATGAGGTGGTGTCTGACAATTGGGACATGACCCTTGTAACTTCCTCGACTGATCTATTCTCCATGGAGGGCCAATAGTACCCTAGTCTTTGAAGCCTTCTGTAAAGTGTGATTACTAGAGTTTGTCCACATATTTCCTCATGTATGCGTTTGAGTTTCTCGCTCGCTTCCTCATCTCTAAGGCATCATGACAAGGATCCATCAGGATCACAATAATGTAGTACTCTATGCAGCATATTTTTTTCCAACTCCTTGAGGATGATTTTCCCTTTTGTAAGTGAACTGCTCAATCCGTGAATAATGGGTTCCCGCCAGTCGCTCGATTGAGCATATTCAACTTGAGTAAGCCAGGTAGATGACACAAAACAAATATATACAGTGATGGATTTCTATAACCCTTTGAACTGCTGTTTGGACGCAAGAGTCGCTAGACAGTCAACGTGTCTGTTGTTGGTACGGCCAGTATGCACAATTATTGCATCAACAAAATGAGATAATAGTCGTTGCGCTTCGGCCCTGAATGGAGCAAGCGTTATTTCTTTGAGAGAGTACATGCCATTCATTTGATTGACTAACTGATAGACGCATTTATGTGTCTAATTTGTCCTCAATGTTTCATATTGTTAGTACTCGTTTTTGTCCTTATTATAGTGTTTTGTGTGTTTGTAGGTATTTTTTGGAAATAAAGATTGTTGGAAAATTCGGCTCGAAAAGTTGCTCTGAAAACCCCCGAGAACATTTACTATTCGGACTCCCACTTTGGATAAGGGGTAACCCAATTACTAAGGGGCACCCACAGGATATTCGCACCCAAGCAGCTGGATAAGGGGCAACCTCATCTCTTTCATTTGAATTACATAATTTGGCGAGAAAAAAATGTTTGAAACTGGCTGATTTAGGGTTCGAATTTTGAAGGTGTTCTAGTGAGATTAAATGGCTGATTTTGAGAGGGATAACTTGGATGAGTGTAACAGGAAAGGTATGTTCGTTGGTTTCGGTTTGATTTGGCCAGATAATCCATGAGTTCAAAATAGGGCAGTCCGTGCATGGGAGAGTTATTCACGAGATTATATGAGATTTGAACGTGATTTGTACGTGTATGATGACTCCAGCAAACAACCAGGAGCGTGTAGGAGTTATACAAGGAATGTTTAGCAGCTGCAAAACGCGTGGAAACAGAAAAAGAAGAAAGAAAATATTCTCGAGTTAATACATTGATGTGAGAAGATTTGGGAGTATTATTCGCATTTACTACGAGATATTTTGATCCTACTGAGTATATATAGTGCGTTGGGGACTCAGATATGGAGATAGAGAGTTTGGGAGGAAGAATAGAGCATTAGAAAGTCGAGAAATCAAGCCGCGAAAAATTCCAGTTCTGCTGCTGCTGCTGCCTCTCCCGAAAACGTGAAGAACAGACTCTTCAAGCAATCGTTTTTTCTCGACGCAGACAGTTCTACGACACAGGAGCGTGGGTCGCACAGTAACAATAATGAATAACATTTTTCGTTCTTTGTAACAGTGTTTGCAACATTTATAAGCGTTGCAAATACCCGGTTTTCACCATTTTCACCATTTCATCATTTGTAAACCATTTTTGAGCAATAATAATGAATTTTGAGTGTGTTTCCAACATGATGAGCGGCTAATTCTCCCACAACCAAGGCAATGAGGAAGCTATTTACGCATGAATGATTGGTAATTAATTTATTTTCTCTAATTTATATTTTATAATTCACTCAATCACTGCTTGTGGAGTTTTTAATTGTTTGCATAATTTTTGTCATTAGTTGTGATTCAATTAGATAGGTTATGCTTTGTATTAAGATAATCTATGCTTAAGGGATACAATTAATTGTTGAGAATTTGCCTGATTATTTGTGAATTAAGAAACAAGGGATTTAAAAGATAAATAGAGTTTTGGGTTGTTAACCATAATTTATTCATGTGTAATAGTGGAATCAGTGTCTTGGTTATTCTCTCTTATCTTGAAATCAAATTTTGATCTAAGTTTCCTTTACTTTTAAGTTTAATTAAATCTAAATTCCTTTGCCTTCACAAGTTTCAAAAGAACCCTTCACTATCACTTTCTACAATACATCAAATTTTTGGCGCCGTCGCCGGGGAGCTTGTCTTTAGGCTAGTTTTTAGATTTTTATTCTTTTTTTTTTTTTAGGTTTTTATTTTATTTTATTTTATTTGTTCTTCTTTACGTTTTTGTTTTTGTCTTTTTACTACAGATTTGGAATTTGGAGCGAAAAATTTTTTGCCAAAACTTTTGGTGAATATTTAGAGATTTGGAGTAAAAGACGAAGTAAAAGGCGAAGCGAAAGAAGAAGATTTTTTTTTTTATTATAAAAAGAGAAAAAAAAATAGAGAGAGTTTAGTTTTTTTTTTAGATTGTATTAGAGTTTATTTATTCTTGTAATTTTTTTTTTTTTGCACTTTATCTTTTTGGACTTTGGACTTGGACATTTTTATTTTTATTTTTTTTAAACCCTACGGAAGGGTAGTTAAATATTAAACTGTTTGCAGAGAAGGACGGTGATTACGATATCACCTCGGCCCCTCGGGTTCGCACATGACATAGGAGTCGTGGCCCGAGTCGACTTCAGCGGTTCATCCCCCGTCTGGTACGGGAGGTAAGTTTGTCGAAACACTCGCGAATCCCCTGCTAGCGAGTTACTGTATTCCTTCGTTTGCATATATGTCGAGGAACTGAAACGGCTGTTTTAAATTCCTAGTAAAGGGCAAGGACTGGCCATATAAGATAAGGGTTCGGATTTCATCACCGTTCCCTTCTTGCCCGCCTTAGGAAAACGAAACTTAACGCGAACCTAAGCTTTAAAATTTGGAATAGAACGAGACCTATAGGGTAACGAGCTTAGTAGGAAAGTCGTTCGAAAGATATTGGTTACTCTTTTGAGCATTCTTCGAAGTTCATGAAAGTTTCTGTGAGTTGAATGCGTGACTGCGCCGCCCTGTAATGCGGTGAGGCCTTGGGTATCAAAGCTCCAGCAGCTTCCCTCGCCTCTATTCAACTTACTTAAACCCGGATTGATTCCAGAGGGGTTTGCTCAGATTGTAACGAATTCCCTTTCGAAGGATTAGAAGCTGGTCTAGAAAACAATCTAAGTGGAGCCATCATGCTTTTTGTTTGCTAGAAAATTTTAGGTTTGCTTTGGTGGAGTCAGCCTGCTTTGTGTTTGCTTAGAACCTCCCTTCCTTTTAGGATTTTTCTTTTTTTTTTCTTTTGTTTTTTCTAGTGTATGCCCGAGGTCATTAGAGAACGGGCTTGGAAAAGAAACACTCTAGGTCATTTGATTAGTGACAAACCTAGTAGTTCTTCTTGTGAAGGCGGGGAGCTCGAAGACTCTTCTTTTGAGAGCCCAGTTTTTGGAAACTTCAGTTTTGAGAATCTGTCTCTTTGTGAGGAAAGTACCCCTAGTACGTCACAGCTGTGCCAAAATGACTACTTTGAAAGATTACATGTTCCCAACTAGGGCCAACCGTGCTTCGTGCATTAAATTGCCAGCCAATACGGCTAATTTCGAGATAAAACCTAGTATTCTTCAGATGATCCCTATATTCTTAGGAAAAGATGATGAGAACCCTTATTTTCATATTAGGGACTTTGAGGAAATTTGTGGGACAGTTAGAATAAAAGACCTTACTGATGAAGTCTTGAAACTTAAGATGTTTCCCTTCTCCTTGAGAGATAAATCCAAGACCTGGCTGAACAACCTACCTTCTGAATCCATTGAAACATGGCAAGATCTTATCGCTGCCTTCTATATGAAATTCTACCCTAAGCATAAAACTGCAGCTGTTAGGCAGAAAATTAGTGCTAGTGTGCAACAAGAGGGAGAGTCTCTTTATAGGTTTTTAGAGAGATTCAATGATCTCCTATCCCAGTGTCCTCACCATGGGTTTGATAAGATGAAACTTGTAGAGATTATTTATAATGGTTTAGACTATTCGACCAAATCCATGGTCGAGTCTATGTGCGCTGGTGAGTTCACTAATAAAACTGTTGAGGATGCTTTCACCTTCTTAGGAACTATCGCTGAAAAATCCCAACAGTGGGAGCCTTGTGTTGAACCTCCTAAAAGACTCTTGGTCAATAGAAGTAGCACCAATATGGTAGATACAAGCTTCGAGTCAGATGCTAAGTTTGTTGCTTTATCTAGAAGGTTAGAAGCTTTGGAAATGGGTCAGTCTAAAAATAGGTCCCTTGTTGAACCTAATAGAGCCTCTCCAGTCTCTAGTTGTGGAATAGAGCCCGATAACTCATTTTGGGAAGGACATGTTAGTGAAGAACAAGCCCATGCTGTCTATAACAACGCTAGGTTTGAGAACCGTCAGAAGTTTGACCCATACTCAGAGACCTACAACCCTGGTTGGAGAAACCATCCTAATTTTTCTTGGTCTAAGGGCCAGAATCAAGGACAGTCTAGTAATTCTCAGCCTCCCCCAGGTTTTGGTTATGCTAGGAACTCTTCAGGTCAACCCCAGTTCCAGAACCATTCGGATAAAAAGATCACAAGTTTAGAAGAGACTCTCGCCTCGTTTATTAAAAGCTCTGAAAATATCAACCAAATGGTTGCACAAGGGATAAAAGAAAGTAGGAGTATAGGTTATGCTAACTCTCAGGCTATTTCCGAGTTGAAAACCCAAGTTAGTCATATAAATGAGTCTTTGAGGGAAAAAGGTAAGTTTCCTAGTCAAACTCAACCCAATCCTAGAGGAGTTCATGAAGTAGGTGGAAGATCGTCAGAACATGTTAATGCCATTAAAACCCTTAGAAGTGGTCGAGTGGTAGACAACAAGGTAACCATGCCTGATAGTGAACATGTTGTAGTTCACCCTGCTGAGCCAGAAAATGATGAGGAGACTGATAGAGTCTCTAATGAGACCAATGAGGGTCCCGTTGAGTCCGGCTTTGTTCCTAGAGCCCCGTTCCCCAAGCTGCTAGTTCCAACTAAGAGCGAGTCCAACTATAAAGATATTTTGGAGGTTTTTAAGCAGGTTACTATCAACCTCCCATTGTTGGATGCGATTAAGCAGATTCCCTCTTATGCCAAGTTTCTTAAGGACTTGTGTACACGAAAGCGTAAGCTTAGTGTTCAAAAGAAAGCCTTCCTAGCTAGTCATGTGAGTTCTATTATTCAGAATACCACTACTCCTAAGTACAAAGACCCAGGGTCCCCTACCATTTCTTGCACAATAGGTAAATATCGTGTTGAGAAAGCGTTGCTTGACTTAGGAGCCAGTGTGAACTTACTGCCATACCATGTGTACCTTAAGCTAGGACTTGGTGAGATGAAACCTACCCAGATGACTCTTCAGTTAGCTGATAGGTCCGTAAAAATTCCTCGGGGTGTGATCGAGGATGTTCTCATAGAGGTAGACAAGTTTATTTATCCGGTGGATTTTGTTATCCTAGATACCCAACCTGTCCCTGACCCAGAAAACCATATACCGGTAATTTTAGGTCGCCCGTTTTTAGCTACATCCAATGCGATCATTAACTGTCGAACTGGTATTATGAATTTGTCTTTTGGTAATATGACTATTGAGCTGAACGTCTTTCATGTTAGTAAGCTACCCTCTGAACTAGATGACTCGGGAATAGAAGAGGTGAACATGATAGGAACATTAGTAGAGGAGTCATTACCAAACACTTTGATGGAAGATCCATTAGAGAAATGCCTAGCTCACTTTGGGATTGATTTTGATGATGATGATGTGATTAATGAGGTAAATGCTTTGTTAGATTCAACCCCTTTGATAGATACTAGTAGTGGATGGAAGCCTAAGTTCGAACCTCTACCCATTTCTGAGTCTACCCCAGTTCCTTCGTTGGAAAAGACTCCTAAACTGGACCTCAAACCACTACCAGATACCTTGAAGTATGTGTTTTTAGGCCCATCTGAAACTTTACCTGTGATTATAGCATCCGACTTGGATAGTGATCAGGAAAGTAGGCTAGTAACCGTCCTTCAGAATAACAAGGAAGCTTTAGGGTGGACCATAGCAGACATTAAGGGTATAAGTCCTACTGTTTGTATGCATCAGATTTATTTAGAGAAAGATACTAAACCTTCTAGGGAGATGCAACGTCGACTGAACCCTCATATGAAAGAAGTAGTTCGAACCGAGGTTCTGAAGCTGTTAGATGCGGGCATTATCTACCCTATTTCAGACAGTAAGTGGGTCAGCCCCGTTCAGGTTGTTCCCAAGAAATCTGGTGTTACTGTAGTCCAGAATGAAAAAAATGAGTTAATCCCAACCCGAATGACCACGGGTTGGCGTGTCTGTATTGACTATAGAAAATTGAACAAGGTCACTAGAAAGGACCACTTTCCCCTTCCCTTCATCGACCAAATGCTCAAAAGATTAGCTGGCCGTAGCCATTTATGCTTTTTAGATGGATTTTGCGGCTATAATCAGATTCCTATTGCCCCAGAAGACCAAGAGAAAACCACTTTTACCTGTCCCTTTGGTACCTTTGCGTATAGACGCATGCCTTTCGGGCTATGTAATGCCCCTGCGACCTTTCAGCGTTGTATGTTGAGCATATTTTCTGGCATGGTAGAACGGTTCTTAGAGGTCTTTATGGATGATTTTTCAGTGTTTGGTTCGTCTTTCGATGAGTGCTTGCATCATTTGTCATTAGTTTTGACTAGGTGTAAGGAAAAGAATTTAGTGCTGAATTGGGAAAAATGTCATTTCATGGTTCGTTCAGGAATCGTTCTAGGGCATATCGTATCTTCAAAGGGTATAGAGGTAGATAGAGCCAAGGTTGACCTTATTAAAACCTTACCGGTCCCAAAAACCGTAAAAGATATTAGGTCATTCTTAGGGCATGCAGGTTTTTATCGTCGATTCATTAAGGATTTTAGCTTGATTTCTAGACCTCTTTGCAATTTACTTGCAAAAGATGCTAAGTTTGTCTTTGATGATGCTTGTTTAGAGGCTTTTGAGAAGCTTAAGACTTTACTCACTACCGCCCCCATAGTCCAGGCACCCAACTGGAACTTACCCTTTGAGATCATGTGTGATGCTTCAGATTATGCTATTGGTGTTGTGCTAGGTCAGCGAGAAAATAAGTTACTTCATGTGATTTACTATGCTAGCAAAACTCTGAATGAAGCCCAGATGAACTATACCACTACCGAGAAGGAACTGTTTGCCATTGTGTTTGCCTTAGACAAGTTTAGATCCTACCTCTTAGGTTCTAAGATCGTAATCTATACTGATCATGCTGCTTTGAAATACCTTTTGTCTAAGAAGGATACCAAACCTAGATTGATTAGGTGGATCCTTTTATTACAAGAATTTTGCCCAGACATTAGAGACAAAAAGGGTGCAGAAAATGTAGTAGCAGGCCACTTGTCTAGGCTAATTGTTAGTTCCCCTAATGATTCCCTTCATATAAGGGACAACTTTCCTGATGAACAATTGTTCTCTGTTTCCCAATCACCTTGGTATGCGAATATAGTGAACTATCTTGTTACTGGTCGAATGCCCCAACATTGGAGTAAACAAGATCGTTCTAGGTTTTTAGCCGAGGTTAAGCACTTCTTTTGGGATGATCCTTATTTATTTAAGTATTGTCCAGACCAGATTATTAGGAGATGTATACCTGAGAGTGACCAGTCCAGTATTATTTCCTTTTGTCATGATCATGCTTGTGGGGGTCACTTTAGTGCTAAGAAGACTGCTGCTAAGATATTGCAGTGTGGATTCTATTGGCCTTCGTTGTTTAAAGACTCTCACAGTTACTGTGTTACTTATGAGCGTTGCCAGAAATTAGGAACCATTTCCCGTAGGAACATGATGCCCTTGAACCCTATTTTAGTTGTTGAGGTCTTTGATGTGTGGGGTATTGACTTTATGGGTCCGTTTCCTAATTCTTTTGGTAACCTATACATCCTTGTCGCCGTAGACTACGTCTCTAAGTGGATTGAGGCGGTTGCGTGTAAAACCAATGATCATAGGGTTGTGCTTGAGTTCTTGAAAAATAATATACTTACACGTTTTGGTACACCGTGAGCTATAATTAGTGATGGAGGGTCGCACTTTTGTAATGGACCTTTTAAGCTTTTGATGAAGAAATATGGTATTACACATAAGGTAGCCACCCCGTATCATCCACAAACTAGTGGTCAGGTAGAGGTTTCCAATAGGGAGATAAAACGTATATTAGAGAAAACAGTTAATCCTAATCGGAAAGACTGGTCGTCTAGGCTTACTGATGCCTTATGGGCTTACCGTACTGCGTTTAAGACCCCCATTGGAATGTCGCCTTATCGTCTTGTTTATGGCAAGGCATGTCATTTACCTGTTGAGTTAGAACATAGAGCTTATTGGGCTATTAAGCAGCTAAATTTTTCACTTGACAAGGCTGGAGCCCATAGGAAACTCCAGCTCAATGAGTTGGACGAGATTCGTATAGATGCTTACGATAGTGCGAAGGAGTATAAGAACAAAATGAAACTTGTGCATGATAGAAATATTTTACGGAAGTCATTTTCTCCAGGTCAAAAAGTTCTTCTGTATGATACCCGCTTGCATCTTTTCCCTAGGAAGTTACGTTCTCGGTGGACGGGTCCTTTTATTGTTCGTACTGTTTTTCCTCATGGAGTTGTTGAGATCGAGACACCGGATGGTAGTAGTTCTTCGAAGGTTAACGGTCAGAGATTGAAACCCTTTTTAGAGCCCTATCCTACAGGTGATGTTGAGGAGGTCCCTCTGGAGGACCCTGTTTACCCTTGATTGACCATCGAGGCGATTGTATGTTGTATATTAGTTTTTGATTTCTCTCTTCACCTGGTACTATCTTTCCAACTTCTCTCTTTGCTGATTCCTCATGTTACTTTACTTTTTGGTATTGCTCTTTCATTAGAAACATTGAGGACAATGTTAGATTTAAGTTTGGGGGTGGGGAAGAAACTTTTTGTTAGCTTTTAGTTGCAATAAATAAACTCCAAAGCCTAGAAATTTATGTTTATTAAGGATGGCACTAACCAATCTAAGTGGATGGAAGCATTTTGGTTGTAGGAGTTGAGGAACCAATCTGATTAGATGGAAACATCTAAAGAGTCTATTCATAAAAGCACAGAGCTCAGGTGTTAGAAAACATGGTAGTTTCTCCATATCCTCGTGATGGAAACATCGAAAGAATCCTGATCACTTCTTTTATTTTTCTTTTTACCATTGCTAGGGTGGAATAGAGTGGTTGAGATACTCAAAAAAAAAAAAAAAAAAAAAAAAAAAAAAAAAATTGAGACCAGACCACTAGACCAAATGGAATAAATACAATAAAGTCGACCACTGGTACCCTTGTATATGCCAGCTGAGTTGACCTAGAGTTAGGATTATCGACCACTGGTCCCCTTGTATATGCCAGTGTGTTGATATTAGTCCAAGACCAGTATCTCAGTCCGTTAGGATAGGTTCACCCTAGACAACATCATCCACGTTTTTCTCTTCTTAATCTTTGTGATTGGTTGACTCCGGTTTATGATGTCCAGAAACTATCTGAGTAGAGCTCTGTCACTTTATATGAATTTTAGTATGCTTGAGTGCAAACTCGTGTACAAAAAATTGGAATTTCGCATCAGGGTACTTCCTCCTGTAGTCAATAAGTATGCCAACCAAGGAGATTCTTTAGTGCCTTCCAAGATTCTGCGTAGATAGCTAGGGTCTGGAGTAAAAGGTTTTGTGGGCACACCTCTGGTAAACCCTCCGGAGACAACACTCCGCCACTAGGGCCACCTAGCGGTTTAACGGCTTGCTGCACGTGCTAAGTGTAGTCTTTTTATTTCCTAGATTAGATTTGCTCGGGACTAGCAAATAATAAGTTTGGGGGTATTTGATAGACGCATTTATGTGTCTAATTTGTCCTCAATGTTTCATATTGTTAGTACTCGTTTTTGTCCTTATTATAGTGTTTTGTGTGTTTGTAGGTATTTTTTGGAAATAAAGATTGTTGGAAAATTCGGCTCGAAAAGTTGCTCGGAAAACCCCCGGAGAACATTTACTATTCGGACTCCCACTTTGGATAAGGGGTAACCCAATTACTAAGGGGCACCCACAGGATATTCGCACCCAAGCAGCTGGATAAGGGGCAACCTCATCTCTTTCATTTGAATTACATAATTTGGCGGGAAAAAAATGTTTGAAACTGGCTGATTTAGGGTTCGAATTTTGAAGGTGTTCTAGTGAGATTAAATGGCTGATTTTGAGAGGGATAACTTGGATGAGTGTAACAGGAAAGGTATGGTCGTTGGTTTCGGTTTGATTTGGCCAGATAATCCATGAGTTCAAAATAGGGCAGTCCGTGCATGGGAGAGTTATTCACGAGATTATATGAGATTTGAACGTGATTTGTACGTGTATGATGACTCCAGCAAACAACCAGGAGCGTGTAGGAGTTATACAAGGAATGTTTAGCAGCTGCAAAACGCGTGGAAACAGAAAAAGAAGAAAGAAAATATTCTCGAGTTAATACATTGATGTGAGAAGATTTGGGAGTATTATTCGCATTTACTACGAGATATTTTGATCCTACTGAGTATATATAGTGCGTTGGGGACTCAGATATGGAGATAGAGAGTTTGGGAGGAAGAATAGAGCATTAGAAAGTCGAGAAATCAAGCCGCGAAAAATTCCAGTTCTGCTGCTGCTGCCTCCTGAAAACGTGAAGAACAGACTCTTCAGAGCAGTCGTTTTTTCTGCAGCAGTTCTACGACACAGGGGCGTGGGTCGCACAATAACAGCAACAGTTTTAGTTCTTTGTAACAGTGTTTGCAACATTTATAAGCGTTGCAAATACCCGGTTTTCACCATTTTCACCATTTCATCATTTGTAAACCATTTTTGAGCAATAATAATGAATTTTGAGTGTGTTTCCAACATGATGAGCGGCTAATTCTCCCACAACCAAGGCAATGAGGAAGCTATTTACGCATGAATGATTGGTAATTAATTTATTTTCTCTAATTTATATTTTATAATTCACTCAATCACTGCTTTTGCGGAGTTTTTAATTGTTTGCATAATTTTTGTCATTAGTTGTGATTCAATTAGATAGGTTATGCTTTGTATTAAGATAATCTATGCTTAAGGGATACAATTAATTGTTGAGAATTTGCCTGATTATTTGTGAATTAAGAAACAAGGGATTTAAAAGATAAATAGAGTTTTGGGTTGTTAACCATAATTTATTCATGTGTAATAGTGGAATCAGTGTCTTGGTTATTCTCTCTTATCTTGAAATCAAATTTTGATCTAAGTTTCCTTTACTTTTAAGTTTAATTAAATCTAAATTCCTTTGCCTTCACAAGTTTCAAAAGAACCCTTCACTATCACTTTCTACAATACATCACTAACAAATTTGAGTTTCCTCTTATCTCAAGGTGCATCGCTCCTGCTTGCTTTAACCAAAGATAACCCTAGTAGGAAAGCTTCGTATTCTGTCTAATTATTGGTGCAGTGGAAATCCAACTTGAATTAATGTGAGAATACTTCACCGGATGGAGATACTAGCACAACGATTTCTCCTTCAGTATAATTTCTCGGAGTGGCGGATCTGTCAAGTACAATATCCATATTTCCTCTTGAATGATTGAGATCTCTGAAAACTCACCGGGCACTTCTTCATGTAGCATTGTGATGTCTTCTCCAGGAAAAATAACAAGTAAGTCTGCAACTACTTTCCATTTGATTGCTTTAGGCGGGATACATGCTATGTCAAACTCTGACATCTGAAGTAGCCATTTTGCTGGTCTTCCAATCAGTGCAGGTTTCGACAGTAAGAATTTTATGGGATCGGCTTTGGCCACCAACACAACTCTGTTCTATAGTAGATAATTCTTGAACTTCTGGATTGCATGAACCAATACTAAACACGCTCTTTCATCCTTTGGGTAGCGGAGTTGAGCATCCCTCATCGTACGACTGAAGTAATAGATTGGGCGTTCGATGCATTCTTCATATTCTTGAGCAATAAGCACTCCGATAGCAATATCACTTAAAGTATTAGTGGCCGTCCATGCATTGGATATTTCATAACAGCAGGTGATAATAGTATTTTCTTTATTTTCTGAAATGCCTCTTGTTGAACGGTCGTCCATGTGAAACTTGCTCCTTTCTTCAGTAGAGGAGTGAACGAAGCAATTAGTTGAGCTAACCCAGGAATAAAACGTCGAATATAATTTACCTTTCCCATAAAACTCAAGATATCTTTCACAGTGCGTGAAGGAGGCATGATAGTGATGGATTTTGTCTTGTCTGGACCGACCTTGATTCCTTCGGCAGTGACCACGAATCCTAGAAACTTTCCGGAAGAGACACCAAAATCACATTTCAGAGGATTCGTTTTTAACTTATATTCTCTGCATCTTTCGAAAAATTATTTCAGAACTTCCAGGCGGGATGCTCGAGTTTTTGATTTCACTATCACATCATCGACATAGTCTTCCACTTGCTTGTTCATCATGTCGTGGAATATCGCAATCACGGCTCGTTGATAAGTGGCTCCCGCGTTCTTAAGGCCAAAATTCATTATTGTGTAATAAAAGGTTCCTATGGGAGTTCGGAACGCGGTCTTGCTAGCATCATGTCGTATATCTTGATTTAGTTCTATTCGCTGTAACCGTACATGAATGAGAACATGTCGTGACCACTGGTTGCATCGACAAGCATATCAATGCTGGGAAAGGGAAAGTTATCCTTCGGGCAACATTTGTTCAGGTTCCCGAAATCCACACAATATCGAATTTGACCATTCTTCTTCTTGACAATGTTTACCAGCCATGTTGGATGTTGAATAGGTTTGATGAACCCTGATATTAGCAGCTTCTATACCTAGACTTTAATTTTTTCCTCGACCTCATGTATGAACTTCCTGAGTGGTTGTTTGACAGGTTTGGAACCGGGAGTAATATGCAGATAATGAGTGACTAATTTGTCGTCTAGGTCGGGCATCTCTTCGTAAGTCCAGGCGAATATGTCTTGATACTCTTTCAATAGACCTATCAATCCTTCTCGTTCCTCTGGTGAGAGATCAGAACTAATTAAAATTGGCCTTGGGTTTTCATTTGTTCCGATTATGATAGTCTCAAGATCGTCAGTGGTGGAATCTGTGCCATCTTGCAGCTATCGTGGTGCATATTGAATTTCTTCATCAGGCGACTGCTCGCTCTGGCCTGATTCTTTAAGGAGGGGAGACATTTCATAGACCTCCCCTTCTAATTGCTAATCTTTTCGACGGAGATAAATGATTCTCCCTTCCGTATCATAACTAGTAATAAAGTTAGATTTTTTACGAGCCGTACGTTGGTCCTGATGATGCTTGAGCGGTGTGGCAGATGGTTTGACTGATTTAGCATCTGACGATAGTTTGTCAGTTCTCTCAATAGATATCTAACTTAGAAGTGGAGTACCGTATATCTTGCTTGGAGGTTCGGGGGTGCTCTTTGGTGATTCCGGGAACTCGACATCACAAACCAGAGCATAAGGAGACACTGAAGCCGCAATGCAGACAATTTTGTTGTTGAGAAAAACTTTCATACATTGATGGTATATCGAAGGAACAACCTTATTGTCATGGAGCCATGGTCGTTCGAATATCATGTGATAATCAGGATCTTTCTCAATCTCATGGAACTTGACAGTGGATTGAATCGGTCCTACTTTCAGATCCACATAGACATATCCATATGTGTGACTCTGGATTCCTTCAAAACCCGTCATTAATGACGGGATGATGAACAACCTTGTTGTACGGAACTTTAGCCTCCTTGAGAGTCTTCATAGTGATGAGATTTATAGAAGCCCTTGTATCGATGAGAACTCTCCTGAATTCGGAATCATTGATTGAAGCAGTTACGAACATGGCTCAGTTATGTATTTTGTATACCATTCGGTCCTCCACAGTGAAGGTGATGTTGTTGATCGAATGTTCAGATACCATGGACACTTGTTCAACCACTGTAGATGATGGAACTATTAGCGCATCAGATGATATTTGGTTGAGCGCAGCGAACGTGTTCATACGTTGATCTCTAGAGAAGTGCAGGAGTTCACATAGATTCTCAATTAAATGTGTGACTTCCTAGCCCACCGGTTTCTCGTAAGTAGTGAAACTATTTGCTTGGGGATGATCATCAGTTGGGGGATCAACTGTTAGCGTCAGAATTCCTTGAGCAGGGGAGTCGCTCAAATTTGATGTCAACCTGACGAGGAAATTCAGTATGTTGTTTAGCGTCTCTTTCATTAGGTCCATGTTCCTTGTATGAATCTCCTATACTCGTTCCTACTCGATCAAGGTTGGGACTTCCGTGTCGACTGTGCCATTGGATGGAGTGTTGGAAGGAGAAACATTTCCATTCGAAAGATTCTGAGTGGAATTCAGAGTTGTTGAGTTAGACCTAAGAAAAACCATTTTGTGAAAATATGAGATTGTAACCGAGAGATTAATCTCCCATTGTGGTTGCCAATCTGTAGATATGGAAAAACGGTTTGCTATTTTTTTAGGAAAGTGAAGAGATGACAGTTCGGACAAGACTCCTCGAACCGAGCAAACTTCTTAATCTCACACAGATACACTACACATGAGTGCTTTGAGTTCGAGAGATCAATCTGTAGGACTCTGGCCTAAACCAAGTCAATGGCTGTTCCAGAGTCAATTCAGTCATAAAGAGGAGATGGGTTGATCTGTAGGAAGGAAGATGAGAATTATGGGATCAATGATGATCAAGGATTGTGGATGTGTTGAAGGTTTCTGCAAGTTTGTATAAATAAGTTTCGAATGATTGAGAGAGTGTTGCTCGCAAGATGATTCTTGGTCAGACGATGGATTGTCTATTCAATATCTCATGGATTTTCTGTATATTTTCTCGTATATCTCAATCATGAATTTCGAGACTTATTTATATTGTCAGAATACTGAACACAATGATCCCTGTAAGTGTGACAGTTTCTTGAGTGAAAGAGTGGGAAAGTGGGAGATCGTGGTGAAACCAGTTCCAGGTCGTGCGGAGACTTGGTTAACCTTCCACCCACTACTTTGCTAACTCCTTCAACAGTTTGCACAACTTACTCACATTTCTCATCGTGAATGAATCCACGTGCCGTAGGTCGCCAGACCAAAACCCTTATTGATATCCCCCCATGTGACGTGATTGATGTCTCACGAACGTGGAGTCTGCAAGGCAGACGTGTATTAGGTCAGTTGTTTACTTTTAGACTGTGAGTCTAGGTTTTGTTTAATTGAGCATAAGTGATGATGTCATGTGCCTACCCGGCACTCTAGTTCTTAAACTGGGGTGCCCTCATAAATTGTGTGTCTTCCTTAATAAGCACTACCTGAATTATCATTAGGTAGTAATGATCTAGTAACTTGAGGACACGTGTCTAGTCCTGATAAGTCTTTAGTTTAGGATTCCCTTTACTCTTGATTGTTCATTTAAGCTGTAAGAACCCTATTTTGCAGTTTTAGGTATGAATTATTGAGTGTATTAATAGGCTACTACGACAGAGTTCCATTTCCGATTATTTTCCGTCCTTGTTCTGTTAATTCTTCACAAATCATTACTAAGAACAGGACAATTGGCATCAAAGCCGTTTATTCTTACTCTAATAATGGTGGTTCAATCTTGCAAAGAATTGCAGGAAACTAAAAACAGACAACAGGTGGAGCTTGATTCTTTACATCTGAAGGTCAACAATCTTGCTCTGCAGATTAGCACTACTTCTACGAAAGACGATTTACAATCTCTGGAAGTAGATATCGAGAAGGGACTGCAATCTCAGCTAGATTGTTTTTTCTACTCTCGATTTACAACACAAAAATTCCGACGATACTTCCGGATCTAATGATACTACCTTCAACAACAGGGGAGGTTTTCATTCTGGAGGTCGAGATTCAAATTATCACCAACGAATACCAAAGCTAGACTTCCCTCGTTTTGATGGCGATAACCCAAAGAGCTGGATCCAAAAATATGAATACTACTTCCAGATGAACAATATACATGATATTCACAAAACTCGTATGGCTGTTATTCACCTAGATGGTAAGGCAACTAAATGGTATGACAATTTTTGTCTTAACCAAACCCATATTACTTGGCAATACTTATGTGAAAATATTTGTCTTCGATTTGAGAATCCTGCTCATGATAATATTGTTGGCTTATTTAACAAATTAGCTCAATTAACAACTGTGGATGAGTATTTTGAAGAATTTGAGTATTTAAAAGCATTATTGTTGAGTCTCCATAAGGATTTTCCTGAGTCTTATTTCATATCTAGTTTCATTGGAGGATTGAAGGAAGAATTAAGAGGGTCAGTTTTAATGTTTCAACCAAAAACATTACTTCAAACATTTTCACTTGCTAGAATGCAAGAAAGAACCCTCCTTATACAACAAAAAAATCCCAAGCCCCCTCAGAGACCTTTTTACCAATTCATTCTATACTACCAGGTCATTGCAACCAAGCACCATTCATTTAAAACCTATCATTATCCCTCATATACCATTTTCACCTTCTTCACATCCTAAGCCTAGTCCCATCATGCCTCTCAAAAAACTTACCCCTGAAAGTTCAAGCTAGGAAAGCTAAAGGACTGTGTTTCAACTGTGATGACTTCTACAGAAGGGGCCATGTTTGTAAAAAACAATACCTCTGTGTACTCATTGGTGAGGAAGCTGAAGAACCATCTGAGGACAGTAGGAAGACTGAACAAGACATAGAATCATACTCTCCTATTGAGAGTGACATGGAAATCTCTTTACATGCCCTGACGGGTAATATTTCAGCTGATACAATTAGAATTCCTGACCTTGTCAAGAAAAAAGAAATTTCTAATAGACACATGGAGTACTCATAGTTTTATTGACTTTGCATTGGAAAAATATTTACAATGCTCCATTGAGAAAACTGGAAATCTCTTGATCACAATAGCTAATAGGGATAAAAATGTGATCTCTGGTATATGCTCTCAACTAGATTGGACTATGCAGGGTCACAAATTTACTAGTGATATGAGACTTCTTCCATTGGGAGGGTGTGACATTGTACTGAAAGCTGATTGGTTGAGACAATTAGGAGATGTGCTTTTTAATTTAGCCAAGGTCTGTAACATATTCAAGCACAAGGGCAAGAAGATCACACTAACTGGAGTCCAACAAAAATCTTCTTTGAGCATGATGAGTGGAGGAGCAGTTAAGAGATTTCTCAAGAAATACTCCCATGGAGTGGTAGGTCAGCTTTTCTCTATTTTAGCCACTATTGTTCTACCACCACCTCCAAAAATCTCAACTGTACTCCAGAAATTCCCTGATGTGTTCTCTAATCCAAAGCACCTACCACCACAGAGAGAGTTGGATCACAAAATTCCACTCAAGCCTAATTCAGCGCCAGTCAATCTCAGACCTTACAGATGCCCTTACATACAAAAGTTAGTTGTTGAAGACCTGGTACAACAAATGATACACTCTGGCATCATCCAACTAAGCAACATTCCTTTGCTTCTCCCATACTACTTGTCAATAAGAAGGACAACTCTTGGAGGTTCTGTATGAACTACAGAAGGCTCAAGAATCTCACTATCCAAGATAAGTTTCCAACCCCTGTCATAGATGAGTTGTTAGATGAGTTACATGGTTTTAAGTACTTTTCCAAGATTGACTTGAAATCATGGTACCACCAAATTAGAATCTCTCCTCCTGACATCCACAAAACTGCATTCATGACCCATCATGGTCACTTTGAATTCAATATAATTCCATTTGGCCTTACCAATGCTCCTGCTACTTTTTAGGCTCTCATGAATAATGTTTTTCAAGAACATCTTAGGAAATTCATTCTGGTTTTGTTTGATGATATTCTGATCTATAGTCCTTCTTTGGACTTACACCTCATTCATTTGGAAACCACCTTGGAAATTCTGAGAGCCAGTCAACTTTTTGCCAATTTCTCTAAATTATTTTGGCCAATATGAATTGGAGTATTTAGGCCACATTGTAACTTCCAATGGAGTCATGGCTGAACCTAAGAAAAATTATGATATGGTTGATTTGCCTATCCCTATAAACATCAAGGCATTAAGAGGTTTCCTAGGCCTCACAGGCTATTATTGGAAGTTTGTGAAAGATTATGGTCTTATCAGTAATCCATTGACATAATTGTTAAAGAAATATACTTTTTCCTGGTTCCCTGCAGCTACTAAGTCCTTCAATCAGGTAAAGACAGCCATGACAACTATACCTGTTCTTTCTTTACCCGACTTCAGTAAGCCATTTGTTCTTGAAACTGATGCATGTGACTTGGGCATTGGAGCTGTACTTATGCAAGAAGATAGAACCATTGCCTTCTTCAGTAATCCTTTGGGGCCAAGAGATATTTCATTGTCCACTTATGAGAATGAACTACTGTCTATTGTGCAAGCTGTCACTAGGTGGAAACACTATTTGCAAGGCCAACATTTCATCATCAAAACTGATCACCAAAGTATAAATTACTTCTTAGAGCAGAAGATTACAATTTTTCTCCAACAAAAATGGTTGATGAAGCTCCATGGTTTTTATTATGAGATAAAATACAAAAAAGGAGTTGAGAA
Organism: Papaver bracteatum; assembly: GCA_023529315.1. NCBI lineage: Eukaryota > Viridiplantae > Streptophyta > Magnoliopsida > Ranunculales > Papaveraceae > Papaver > Papaver bracteatum. Next base: position 746,678 of record JAJJWX010001081.1, on the reverse strand, counting down.
CAAGGTTGCAGATGCACTCTCAAGAAGACCTCACTCCACTGGAGAGTGCCATGATATTGCTGCATCTCAACCTGCTTGGACATATGACATTACTTCAAGCTATGCTGAGGATAATAAGGTCCTCCATCTGATCACTCAACTTACTCTTGCTCCTGTATCAGCACCACACTTTACTTTTCAAAATGGAATACTTAGATACAAAAACAAATTATATATGGGAAACTCAGCAAACACCAAGACAAGAATCATTGAGTCCATTCATTCTTCATCAGTTGGTGGCCACTCTGGAATGCAAGCTACTTATGTAAGAGCAAAGACTTATTTTTACTGGCCTTCCATGAAGGGGGACATTCTTTCCTTTGTCTCTAGATATGATATTTATCAGAGGAATAATGGAGAACATACCTACTCTGCTGGCTTACTACAACCCTTACAGATTCCAGATCATGCTTGGCAGCATATTTCCATGGATTTCATTGAAGGGTTACCATTGAGTGAAAGAAAATATGTCATCTTGGTGGTAGTGGATAGACTAACCAAATACAGTCACTTTATTGGTTTGCACCATCCATACACAGCCTCTTCTGTTGCTAGGGAATTTATTTCCAATATTTTCAAGATGCATGGGTTACCTTCCTCCATTGTGTCTGACAGAGATAAAAAAATATTACCAGTCATTCCTGACAAGACTTGTTCAGAGCACTTGACACTCAATTGTACCTCAGCACATCCTATCACCCTCAGACTGATGGCCAAACTGAGAGGGTCAACTCATGTTTGGAGAACCACTTGAGGTGTATGTGTGGCCATCAGCTAAAGAAATGGCATTTCTGGCTTCCTTTGGATGAGTGGTGGTATAACACCAACTACCATACTAGTATGAAAATGAGCCCATTTCAGGCTTTGTATGGATATGTTCCCCCACACTTGGCCTTTCATCCACTGCACTACTTCCATTGGAGCTATTGAAGACTATATGAAGGCAATGGATGCTGTACTGGATTCTAAAACATTCTCTACACCAATATCAGGAGAGGATGAAACACTTTGCTTACCTCAAAAGGACTGAGAGACACTTTTATGTAGGGGATAAGGTCTACCTCAAGCTTTATCCTTATAGATAGACTTTTGTTTCCTTCAGAATGAATCTTAAGCTTGTTGCTAAATACTATGGACCATACACTGTGTTGCAGAGGATTGGACTGGCAGCTTATAAACTGCAACTACCAGTTGAGGCAAGAATTCACTCAGTGTTTCATGTCTCCCAGTTGAAGAAATAGATTGGTGTTAGTCACACGTCGTCACCTACTATGCCTACCTTGGATACTGATGGACATCGTCTGATAATCCCTGCAGCTATTTTGAACTCAAGAACTATCATCAGGAATGGCCTTGATATACCCCAGTTGCTCATTCAATGGATACATACCACTGTTGAGGATGCTACTTGGGAAGATTCAAGCTACATCAAACATCATTTTAGGAACTTCATTCCTTGAGGACAAGGATTTTCCGATAGTAGGGGTATTCTCATGTACCTACCTGACACTCTAGTTTTTAAACTGGGGTGCCCTCATAAATTGTGTGTGTTCCTTAATAAGCACCACCTGAATTATCATTGGGTAGTAATGATCTAGTAACTTGAGGACACGTGTCCAGTCCTGATAAGTCCTTATATTAGGATTCCCTTTACTCTTGATTGTTCATTTAAGCTGTAAGAACCTATTTTGCAGTTTCAGGTATGAATTATTGAGTGTATTAAGAGGCTGCTACGGCAGAGTTCCATTTCCGGTTATTTTTCGTCCTTGTTCCGTTAATTCTTCACAAATTATTACTAAGAAAAGGACAGATGAATGCTCAGTGATTCAAGAATTGAACATGTCAGACGTACAATTCTTATGTGAATATTGCTCGTCTGAGAAAATATTGTAAATTCGATGAGTTGTTGAATATTGAGTTGCAATCAATATTCGAGTTTCCCAATTCAGCGAGTTACTGAATGTTGATAAGTTACTGAATATTGATTGTTGGATCAATATTCAAGCAATTGAGAAAGTATTTCTCAATTCGACAAATTACTAAATATTGATAGTTGGATCAATATTCGAACAACTGAGCAAGTATTGCTCGATTCGACGAATTATTTATTGGTGATGTGACCCAATAAAATATTGGTAAACTGCCAAATATTATATAATTAATCCAGATGATGATTGTCGGATCAGCATAAATTTATTAGTGTTTGAACTTGCTCAGAATGATGATTTGTGGAGCGTTTGTTCGAAACCCTAATTTTGATCAATTGTTCATCAATTGATGTATTGCTGAAAATAGATCATGAGTGAGGGAGGGACCGACCACATGGGATGATGGACGACCATGTGGTGCCCAAGTGCTCGAGTGAGCGTGCACCAAGGTCCTTAGTTGACTGGTTGGTGAAAGAATGATGATAAAATGCCGGTTTTATCATTTATTAAAATAGTGCCCGTCTGAGCATTAGGTAATAAAACCTAATTTATGGAGAAGTGAGGGACCGACCAAGAGGGGATGAAACCAGCCCTTGGTGATCGTGGTACAGCTGATGGTCGATTGAGCAAATTCTAAGTTGGTTGGAAAGAGTTTGGACCCAATATGAGCAATTGAGCAAATTAGGTCAAAATTATAAGAATGTGTGGGACTGGCTCTTTGCAAGCCTTAGGGCCTGCCTTGGTCGGTCAAGGAAGCATGCTCATGTCACCATTATGTATGTGTCTCAATCCTGAGAGTTTCGGCACTTTCTGATGTGCGTTTGAGAAATATCTTGGATTTTCAGAAGAGTTCGATCTTTGACTGAAATTCTTGATTTTACTCGGATGAGCAAGTAGAACTTTACTCGTTTGATCAAAATTTGGAAAATATTAAAATAATAATATTTTATTATTTGGTGTGAGTAGCTTAGTCGGTCATGTGACCATTTGACTTTTTGGCTTTTTCATGGTTTGGGCAATATTTGAGAATATATGAAGAAACCATGATTTTTGCTCAAACGGAGGAGTTTCATGAGATAAGGGAAATAATAATTATGAAAATAAGGGATTGCAAGGTGTGGGACCGGCCACATCTAGGTCATGGATGGCTGGTCAGGTAGCCCGGTCCCGCAACATCTTTCCCTATTTTTTATTATTTTTCATGAAACCGTGAAAATATGGAGAAACCGTGAGTTCTGCTCAAACACGGAAAGTTGCTAGAATGAAGGAGTTTTCATGAGTTCATGAATAATAATAATAATAATAAAATAAGAAAAATAAAGGAAGAGGCGTGGGGGACCGGCCACGGCAGCATGGCCGGCCGGCGGGCCCAGTCCCTTGGCATAACTTTTTTATTTATTATTTTCTCTCTCCATTTTTGTTTTGGATTCCTCGTTTGTCCATATTTTCGAATGCTCGTTCGTGCATCATTGCTGAGTACACTTGCACCATTTTATTGGGGCTTACTCGGTGATAATCCAGATGCCCGGTTGTTGAGTATTTATTACTAATTTATGAAATTCAGTGGAGAATGATTCATGAAATTGAGTAATAAAGGTGAGTATTTATTTATTATCAATCCATAGGATTAGCCGTGAATTCAACCATGGATTTGGAATAATAAAATGAGTATTACCATTCCATGGGATCATGGATTCGACCATCGAATCAGAATAATAAAATTATCTATTACCATTCCATGAATCATTCTCGCTGATACTCTTATTTTGCCAGTAACTCCTACAACATTGAAATATTTACTTTAAATCCATTTTAATTGATTTAAAGTCACTATAAACAAATGGTTAAAGCATTTACCATTGTCGATTGGGTCATCTCTTTGGGATTAGGGTCGTTATTGAACGCACATTTCTGTTGGAAACGAAGACTACAGAGTGCAGATTGGATTAATCTATACCTATCCTTTATGTGTTTTAATGTTCTTCCCCTTTCTGTTCCAAACTACTCCTTGTAATCGTGAAAAACCCTCAGCCAGAAAATTTCTTCAGTTACGACGCCTAGTCCATAGTCTTCACTGTATTTTTGGGCCACCCATATTTTAATAATTACCAGATCTTCTGTGGAATCAAATTCAGTCATTGTAGCTTAGATGGTGTTTTTCTAGTTTTTTTAAGATAAAAGATGTTAAAGGATACCACTAAAGTTGGTGTGTGAAATACCTTTGGGTAACCAATCTTTTTATAGGATCCAACTTACTAATTGGTGTGGGAAAATGTTAAAACCCATCTCATCCAATGTTCAACAAAGGACAATTACTATTTAGAAACGCCTCTTCAACTTACTAATCTTGTCAGTAATTTATCTTCCGCACTGGAATACTACTCAATCCCTGAATTTAACAGACTTCTCTTCAACAAAGGACAACTACTGTTAGAAACGCCTCTTGGATGATAACGAAAGACCAATACTATATAAGAAGAGATATTAGAACGTCCCTTGGTTGTGTTATATATATATATATATATATTGTCAGAAACATGTGTCGCAAAAACATATCAGTGATTAGATTATTTGATTACTCAAAATTATGCACGACAAATTATGACAATTCAGGGTGGCAACAGATGTAGGGAAAATAATAGTGATGAAAACTGATACGACTCAACGAATTAAAATTGCATTGACAAAAATCTCACCTTCCCAAAATATAAAAGTATGACAAAGAAGCTAGTGGTGTGGTAAAACCAAGCACATGGGGTAACATGATAATATTTATGACAAAAGGCATCGATAAGAGTAAAAAATTATTCGATGTAATTTAAAAATTCAATGAATCCAGACCAAGATGTTTACTATAAATACCATCATTCTCTACCAAAAAATAAACAACAAAGATTTCAAACCATCTTTATTTATCCTTTACATCTTAGTCCTTTTTTAATAGATTTTAATTTTATTTTTGGGTTGGTTATGGCAATCAAATTCACAACCGAGGAAGATACATCTATAATCCAATCATGGATGAATGTCTTTGTGGCCGAAAATGTTACGCGAAATAGTGTTTCAGGAGTGAACTTATGGGATTTGGTAGTTCAACATCTAACAGTTAGAAATGAAAATTCAAACCAGAGAATTGTTCGTGTCTTACAAAACCAGGTCACCTCGATTAAGAAACAGGTGAAACGATACTTGGAATTTGTAGTACCTTTATACAGAAACTTACCTAGCGGCTGGACTCTCGACTATTTTGTAAGTGGTTCAAATTTTGCATCAAATTATGATAAGAAACTATTTAAATGAAACACTAATAATTTATTTATTTTTATTTCAGGAAATTGCGGTGAAACATAGATACTCAGAGGCCACCAACAAAGAATTCGAAACCTATGAGTGTTATTTACTGCTCAAAGAAAGGATATCTGAGTTCAATCCGGATGAAATATGTCGTGACTTACACGAAGCTCGTGATGAAGATGATTAATTCCACTGCAGACGGAGTAAAGGTTTTGTGGGTAAACCTATTGTAAACCGCCCCGAGACACCACTCAGCCGCCAGGAATACCTATCGTTTTAAAGGATTGTTGCACTGCTCAGTGCATCCGCGGTGCCTGCGACAGTGACTTAGTAGGATTTGAATGGGTGATTATATTATCTCAATGTACTGTATTGTATCATAGTTTGAAATTAATGAAATAAGTTAAATCTTATTAGAGTTCGCTAAAAGTAACACTCCACATTCAACGTTGTGTCCAAAATTTATTTGTTGCTAACGAAGAATGTTATTATGTTTCAGAATGAGCTACGTTTACAATTTTATAATCGATACATGTATCATTATTGTCGCTCTCTGAAATTAATAAAAATACCTACATGTTAGGGTTAAGCTCGGTCACATTGGTCCCAGTGGTGAACCATTAATTCTCAACTACACTTTCAAGGATTACGAGGAGAGCACGAATTAGATAAAAATAGTGTCAGTTGTGCAGTAGGGTGTAACAGGGGTGTAGGAATAAAAAGGTCAAACAAGTATTTATTTTCAGCGAGGAGCTAGTAGTCGCTGAAAAACTGGGCGATGTCATGTTCCTCGCTAAAAGAAAGCGATGCTTGCTTCCTCACTGAATTCTTAAAAGCGAGGTCTCTTGCCTCGCTTTTTCCGGTGTTGATTGTTTCCTCGCCTATTTTCTGAAATCCCCGCTCACCTTATCTGCTTTCGAGCAGAGAGAAAGGAGAGTTGGAAATTCATAGACTTTAGCCACTGCTTTATGTCGCTTTCGTTACCTCTTTTCCATCCACTACACTCAGATTTATTAATATGTGAGTGGATCATTTGGTGGTTACCTGTTATGTTGAGCTAGATCTGTTTTACGAATTTTCTTTAAAAGGTTAAAGATTTGGGCCAAAGATTTCTGGAACTACGACATTCTCTCATTTTATACAGATTACCAGTAATAACTAGGCATGCACACGGTTTGGTTTGGTTAGTTGTAAAACCGTTCAACTAACCGTTTATAGTGCGGTTAGCACATTTAAAACCGTAACCGAACTCAATAGTATTCGGTTCGGTTATTTTTTATTCGGTTCGTTTATTTTTCGGTTCGGTTCGGTTTTAACCATAAATTAATCTAGGGTTAAAAAAAAACCTAGAAATTGATAAAAAAAATCAATCAAAGAGAAAACAACTTACTAGATCATAGAGGAGGTGGTGCTCTTAAGTCTTGAATCTTGATGGAGGTGGAGGAGTCGGAGAGGAAGAGAAGAAGAAATGAAATGGCCGCAGAAATAGTTTAGGGTTTAGTTTTTATACTCTAGGGTTACCCGATTTTAGACGGCTAGGATTAATCTTAATAATAATCGGTTATCGGTTCGGTTAGGATGCGGTTAAGAGTGGAACCGATAGCCGAACAGAATATCCAACGGTTACCAAAATTAAAACTGACACCGACCATTGGATTATCGGTTCGGTGCGGTTACGGTGCGGTTAGTGCGGTTATCGGTTCGGTTTTGTGCAGGCCCAGTAATAACACAACACAATATCATGTTGGTGAATAAACATTAAATAAACAATGGCTTACACATATTTTCCGAATATATTAGAAAATTCAAAACAGCAAAACGTGAAGATTGGTTTATAACAAAGTAATTAAAGTGGTAAACCAAAGAAAGTATACCTCTTGTGACGCTCTTTTTTCAGTTCCTTTAACCTTCTTAGGATGAGTTTAGTGGAGGAGGGGACGTAGTAGTTGAGCAGTGTTGACACGTCACACTGAAGAGAGGACTGAGTGCAGTTGTGCGGGAGGGAATTTTCATATAGGCGAGGATCAAATCCTCGCCCAAAAGAGTTTTATTTATATAAAAAAACTACAAGTGGGCCAAAACCTGATATTCATATATTTTATTAGTTTTTTTATTATAATAAAACTGTAAGCAATGATTAATCCCTCGATTTTCTCTTTTTTCTAGCGAGGTTTCCTTCCTCGCCTCTCTTCAAATCCCCGCTGAAGTCCCTGCTTTCGAGCAGAGAGAAAATGTAGAATGTATATGCTTATGCTTGTCTATATGTAAGTCCGGTCCATTTTTATTTGGGTCCATAACGTCCTTTATCCATATGTTACACTATAAATATATGCGTCTCATAACCCTACATGGTTAAGAGAGCTTTCATAATCGTTCATGGTATCTAGAGCCAGAACGATCTCTCTATCTAAAACCCTAGCCTCAAAACCTTTTCTTCTTCACAAACCCTAGCCTCAAAAACTTTTTCTTATTCTTTACCAACCCTAGTCTTCAATCTTTTTCTTCACATAACCCTATTCTAATCTTCCCTGCTTGTTTTTTCTCCTCTGACGAACAGCAACCTCCGGCGAACAAAACTGTTTCCGTGAACAGTGACGTCGGTGAACAGTGTTTCTGAAAACACTAGTTTCAAAACAAAAAAAAAATACTCAAAGAACACGATCCTTTTCTTCGTTCTCCCACCATGTCAACTATATTGCAAACGAGTCCAGCTATCTCTGAAGTTGGATCTCCAACCATTGCTGCTTCTGCGTGTGTTAGTATTGGTTCTCTTATGTCATCCTCTGACAAAGCACCGCATCTTCCTTCTTCTACCAAAATCGTTCTCTTGGACAGAACTAATTATCTTCTCTGGGAATCTCAAATAGTCCCAGTTCTCAAATCTCAAAGACTCTACAAGTATCTTGAAGATTCGTTTGTTATACCTGCCAAGGAGATCGTCGATGCAGTTACGGAAGAAAAAACTCCCAATCCTGCCTATGAAGAATGGGAAGTTCTTGACCAAACTATTATCTTTTTGATCAACTGCTCCCTTACTGAACCTCTCAAATCTTAATGCGTTCGTCGTGGAAACTCTCGTGAAGTTTAGAAATATCTTCGTGATACCTATGCAACCATCAACCCTGCTCGTATACTCCAGCTGAAAGCCAACCTCTCGACCATCCAAAAGGGTAACTCCACTGTCTCTGAATATATCCTAAATATCAAAGAAATTTATGACTCATTGGCTGCTGTCCTCCAACCCGTCTCTGATCTTGAACTCGTATCTACTACCTTGCGTGGATTGGGTGCTGATTGGACTAGTATATACACTGCTGTTATTGCTAGAACAACCCTACCAACATTCATTGAACTGCATGCTTTACTTTTACACCATGAGTCTCACTTGCAGTATCTTCAAAATCTCCAACATAATGTTTCTGATCTACAACATCCAACCTCCTTCTTTGCTGGTGATTCGTCTGCTGGTCGTGGTCCATCTTCCTATGCTGGAAATCCTAGTGGTTCTTCTCGTGGCCGTGGTAATCGTTGGTCGTGGCAACTGGAATCATGGAAATCGTAATACTTGGACTGATGGTGGTCGCGGGCACTACAATAATGGTGGATGGAACACCAACTGGAATACTTGTAATGGGATAGGCTACAATGGTGGCTTTCATCACAATCCTAGACCATATGGTCGCGGATATTCAAATTCTGGCTGTGGCTCACCTGCACCTTCAGTCCTAGGTCCTCCTCCGCAATCATCTGTCACATGTCAATGGTGTGGAGCTAATGGTCACACTGCTCAAAGCTGCATTCGTTTAACTCAAGCTTCAAACATCGATCTGCCTCAGTCTTTCTCGGCTATGCATGTTCAATCCATGCCTTATGAAAACCATTGGTTTGCTGACACCGCTGCATCTGTTCATATGACATCTGATGCATCTCACATGGTGAATCGAGTCGACTACAACGGTAATGATAAAATCCTTGTTGGTAATGGTAAACTCTTACCTATCTCAGGAATTGGTGATATTACTCTCACTTCTCCTTCATCTCGGTTGTTTTTGAAGAACACTCTTCATGTGCCTTCCATTGCCAAAAATCTCGTCTCTGTTGGACAACTTACACGTGATGCTGATTGTGTTTTTATTTTTGATCGTGATGGTTTTTCTATTCAGGATCGACGAACGGGGGCTCCTCTGTACAAGGGCAAGAATGAAGCTGGCATGTATCCAATTTCCTGTCGTGTCTCCTCTCCAGTCCAGTCTTCTATTTCATCAGCCTTCTCTGCCGCTACCATTGGCATTCGTGCGAATCCAGATACATGACACATGCGCTTAGGTCATCCAAATAGTAATGCTTTTCATAATCTTAAGTATAATAAACTCTTGTCTTTCAATTCTAGTTCTACTTCCTTTTCATCTATTTGTCATAGTTGTGTTGGTGCTAAACACTATCGTCTTCCCTTTCAGTCACGAAAAGTTTATTCAAATAAAGTTGGTTCTATTATTCACTCTGATTTATGGGGCCCTGCACCTCTCCAGTCTAATTGTGGCTTTCGTTATTTTCTCTTATTTGTGGATGAATGCTCCCGTTTCACATGGATTTACTTCCTATCTGATAAAACTCAAGTGTTTCGTTGTTTTTTGGATTTCAAAGCCATGATTGAAAAGCAATTCTCTACTTCCATTCTTGTTTTGCAAACTGATGGCGGAACTGAGTATAGTGATCCGTTAAAATCATATTTAATTTCCAATGGCATACAGCGTCACTCTTCCTGTCCTAACACACCGCAAAAAAATGGTCTTGCTGAACGGAAAATACATCACATTACAGAAACTGGTCGTGCCTTGATGTTGCAAAGTGGTCTCCCTGAGCAGTTTTGGACTGAATTCTATGCCACAGCTACTTATTTGATAAATCGACTTCCTACTCCTATCTTGTCCAATACTTCTCCTTTTTTTGTTGTGCATCAGCGCTCTCCTGATTATGAGTTTCTCAAAGCCTTTGGATGTCGTTGTTACCCTCTCTTGTCTCACTTTCGCCAAAACAAGTTACAACCAAAGACTCTTCCATGTATCTTTATTGGTTATAGTGATCGTCATAAGGGCTACAATTGTTTAGAAGTCACCAGTAATCGTGTTTATATTTCACGTCATGCCATTTTTGATGAGTCTCTTTTTCCATATCCCACTGATATTGGTGTTAAGATTCACATTAAATCCACGTCTCCAGCTACAAAAACTCTTCTCAGTTGGCCTAATTCGGTTGCATCCACTCACTTTCCCTTGTCATCATCACAGCTACGTACTTCTTCTTCTCCATTTTTTATTAATGTTGATCCCTCCAATACAACATCTGTTTCTTTTGAATATTCTCTCCCTATTTCGACTTCATTGAATTCGTCTACTTCTCCACCTTCATCACCAACCCCTTTATCGCCTGTGCATCCATCTTCCTTGTCTCCTTCTACCTCTCTGTCTACTCCTATACAAGATTCTTTCGCATCTTCAGAATATTTGTCTCCTTTTACACAACAATCTCCTGGCTCTACAACATATGCATCTTCTACTGTCTTGCCAGACTTGCCCAGTGTTCACGAGCCTCCAGCGTCGCCTACTAATAAGCATCTTATGGTTACCAGGCTCAAAGATCATACTATTCAACCACGCAGCTTTAAGGGTTATTTTTTCACTCGGTATCCTATTTTGCAGTGTTTTATAACTCAGTACAATTCTCTCCCTATGGAGCCGACGTGTTTCACGACTGCTGCTAAATCTCCGGAATGGTGGGCTGCTATGCTTGAAGAAGTTAATGCTCTACTTCGTAATCGTACTTGGTCCCTTGTACCTCGTTGTCCTGGTATGAATATAATTGGCAGTAAATGGGTTTATCATGTTAAACAAAAGCCTGATGGTTCTCTTGATCGACGGAAGGCTCGCTTAGTTGCTAAGGGTTACTCTCAACAGTATGGGATAGACTATGATGAAACGTTTAGCCCTGTCGTTAAGCCGGTGACTATTCGTTTGGTTTTGAGTTTGGCGGTTTCTTCTTCTTGGCCTATTAAGCAACTAGATGTTAAAAATGTGTTTCTTCATGGTACTCTTGATCAAGAGGTTTATATGGCTCAACCTCAAGGATTTGTTGATCCCCATTTTCCTGATCATGTGTGTTTATTGCACAAGGCTATATATGGTTTAAAACAGGCTCCCCGTGCTTGGTATCATCGCTTTGCGTCGTTTTTTCTTCATCTGGGGTTTAAGTCGTCTCAATCTGATCATTCGATGTTTATCAAGCAATCTTCTGCTGGTGTTATTATTCTTTTGTTATATGTTGATGATATTATTGTGACTGGCAGTGATACTGTGGGCATTCAAACGTTGCTTCCGTCTCTACACTCTGAGTTTGCTATGACTGAGTTGGGTGATTTGCATTATTTACTAGGCTTGGAGGCTACTAGAACTTCTTCTGGCCTTACTTTGACACAAAACAGGTACACTTTGGATCTATTAAGGAAAGTTGATTTAGCTGATTCCAAACCACTCACTACTCCCGTGGCTCCACGTTCTAAATTGTAGTCTGGTGATGCTCCTTTATTTTCTGATGCAACTCTCTATCGAAGTTTAGTTGGTGGTTTACAATACCTTACCATGACACGACCGGATATTACCTACGATGTCAATCAAGTAAGTCAATATATGCATCGGCCTACTCAAACACATTTCATGGTCATTAGCGTATTCTTAGGTATCTTAAGGGTACATTAGGTCACGGCATTTGCTTCGGCGTGACTCCTCTTTGCATCTTACCGCTTATTCGATGTACTGACCGGGTGGTGATCCTATTACTTCCCGATCAACTACTTTGGTTATTGTGTTTTCTTGGGCAAAAATCTGGTTTCATGGGGTTCTAAAAAGCGACCTACGGCTTCAACAAGCGAAGACTGAAGCTGAGTATCGAGCTTTATCATCTACTTCAGCTGAACTGATTTGGATAGGATACCTATTGCGTGATCTTGGTATTTATTTGAAGCAACCTCCTATATTATATTGTGACAATATCAGTGCTACATATTTAGCTATTAATCCAATCCAGCACTATCGTTCCAAGCATATTCAAATTCATTACCACTTTGTGCGTGAACGAATTTCCTCGGGTCTTTTACAGCTACGCTACATCTCCACAGAACATCAGCTTGCAGACTTGTTTACGAAGGGTTTGTTTGTGTCTAGATTTCATTTACTCTGTAACAAGCTTTCCCGTTGTTTACCATCGGGTACAGCTTGAGGGAGGGTGTAGAATGTATATGCTTATGCTTGTCTATATGTAAGTCCGGTCCATTTGTATTTGGGTCCATAACATCTTGTATCCATATGTTACACTATAAATATATGTGTCTCATAACCCTACTGATAGGTGTCTAAAACACCCAATTTTGATAACGATTTCTCACACTTTTCTTATTAGTTTTCTTGTAATTTTGTATATTACGTTTCTCTTTATTTATTTTTAGGTACAATGGCTGGAGCTAGCGAAAAAGGGAGAAAAAAGATCGAAATGGAGCATAAACGTTCAAAGCTCATCAACAAATTCTTGTCATCAATAACTAGCCGAGATAGGCTGGTAAACTCTTGAGACGCAGACAAAAGAAATCAACAAAGCACTATGACAAAGTGGTTCTCAAGTACTGAGACCATATGAAATGGCGACATGGGCCTAGCACTAGTCTGGCTAAGTGGTACCAGCTGGAGTAAAAGAGGTGCGTGTTTGCTAGTGGAGGAAACAATCCAAAGAAGTGAGAATTTAGGTCTCTTTGTGACAAGCTGCCATGATACCGATGAGTACTTACCAAGGGCTGAAGTTTAAGAAGTTGAGATAAAGACGGAATTGGCTGGAACTGTTGAAGGTTTGGACCGAGTTTACTCATGCAGAAAGACATGGAAGAAGGATGAGCTCTGCTGTTAACTTCTGCCGGTGAGCGAAGATGATTAATGATAATTCTCCGAATTCGGGAAGGTTTAAAAGAGTGGATTTGATTCGAATTTGATTTTGGCAGCAAACTAGATGAGGTTATAAAGGTTTTGAATGAGCTTCCAGCCGCAAGAACACAGGGAGGAAATTGAACTTGCTGACATGAATATATGGTTGAATTGAAGAGACCAATGAATGATTTCTGAGTGTATGAAATATAAATGAATCGTTTTGCTGTGTATGAATTTATGAACTCGTGTTTGCAGGGAAGGAGTTGTGTGTGATCTCCAATATACAAACAGCACACAATCTTCACCAGTGAGCAAGACGCCTATCAGATGTTTGCAGAAATGCTTGAATGAGCAACTATTCACAGCAAGTTCAGCCGTGACCAATGTATTGCTCAGTCTGTCATGGAGTGAGTTGAAGCAGAGATTAAGAGAAGATGGGTTCAACTCAGATTTGAGTTTGGATCGATTCATGGTTGAATTTGTGTTGGTACTGTGCAGGCTTGGAATGTAGACAAGAAAATGGGTTTTGTGATTGTTGAGGCTGTGTAACAGATGCAAGGGACATTTGAACTGAAGCCTGTTATGCCTGAGATGGATGAGAAAGAGATAATGCTGCCAAGGGTTGTTGCCGGTGCAAACTTCTAATGCAAGATGAACTGGTGGCTGCCTGAGATGGTTGGTAGCTGGGTACTAGCAGCTGCAGCTGTTGAACTGGACAGGACTAGATTGAACTGAGATCAAGAGGCAGGGAAGGTAGAAGTTTATTTTGAAGCTGAGTTGTAGAAGTAAGAGATGGTCCAAGTCTACAGCCTAGCAGGGATCGAACTGAAGTCGCAGTGGTTATGTATGACACAGAAATGGAGATTTCAGTTGAACATGAGAATGGCAAGTGTTTGAGTTGAGATACTGTGCTGTTGGAGGTGTTAATGGAAGGTTTGCTGAGAATTGGAGCAGGCAGTGATGGTAACCGAGTACAGCTACAATATGAATGGGTTTGTAGGAACTACAGCTGATGGATTTGATGCAATTGCAATTCAAATGGGAATGGAGTTGGCCTGAGTTGTGAAGAAGGAAGGTATAACTGCAGGTGCAGTGATGAATCTGTAACGGTCTTCTTTGGTTGGAAAATCAGTAATAGGCTACAACACCTCGGCCATTGCAGTACGGTGCGCAACTTAAATAGCTAGAGCATGGTCCGTGTTAGTGAAGCTGGTAATGCTGGGTATGTCGAGTTTCTGGCCATGACAGTTAGCAAGAGTGAGAAGCTGTTGCTGTGCAAGATAGGAATGGAAGATGATGGTGTTGCCGTGTCATAGAAGGTGGACTGTGAGGCGTGTTGAAAGTGTAGGTGATGTTGCCCTGAACTGACATATTGCAGGAACTATGTAGGTGCTGTTACGATTGCTCGGCGTGGAATGAGTTTATGCTGGGGTATGAATTGAAGTTGTTGTTGATTGCAGATGGAAATGGGTGTGTAGGTGACTGAGATGAGACTTGCAGGAGGTGATTTAATGCCTAGTCATGGTGCAGTGGCTTTGAAAAACTGCAGCAACAATGCGAAAAGTGGGCGAAAATGGTGAGCCGGTGGTACTAGTGACGGTTGCTGGATTTTGGAGTTTGAAGCATGGATAGCAATATTTCAGTGAATCATGAAGGGGGTATGAGTCGGGTGCGGAAGTTGGCGGACGGATATATGAGCTACGAGTCACGCTTTTGGGCGCGTTTTCGCAAGAGAGAAAGAATTGGTTTGGATGATTTTTGTGAATGTTTGAAATGCAGAGAAGAAAAGATGAGTTGCTGGAAGTACATACTTGCTGGTGACAGTTTCTGATGACAAAAGTGGCCTGAGACAAATTTCCGGTGACCGGATTCCGGCGGTGATGACGTCAGCAATCCGGCGACCCTGTTTTGGACCCAAATTTTCCAGAGACTTATTTTCACTCATGGGCTTGGTGGACGAATTGGAGACGGGTTTTGAGAAGACTTGACCTACTTTTGAGTATCCTTTTGGGAGAGGCATATAAATAGAACTTTTTCTCTAAACCTAGATATATCTCCATTAGGGAGAACTTCTTCTATTTTTGTGTTGTAGGGTTTAGATAACATGATGCTTTCTTCTATGCTTTTTGTTATGAACTCCATGAATATGAACTAAGTTATTTTTATTGGTTAAAGATGTAGTTGGATTTTGAAAACAAGTTTTGATCTTTATGAATTAGTTTTCTCTCAATATTATTGTTTGATTTCTTCTGATTATAATGATTGCATGATTGATGTATTGCAATATGATTGAATGTTTGTTTAGTTAAGTCTAGAATTGATTGAACATACATCCATATATATAGCTATTTTAGGGTTTTCATCGAGCGATAACCTTGAATACGAGTAGCATGATATGATTGCGGTTTGTAGTGATACACTCTAGTAATCATATGTAGACTTTAACCTTTGTCCGAATTGTCATGCGCAATGTGTGATAGTTGCATTGATTAGCCTATTTCTGAAACTTAATGCTCCTAGGAATTGAACTTAATTAGTGCAAGGCGTTAGGTTATTCTTTAGGTAGAATTCACATACGCAGCTCTAATGTGTGTTGATGACTTAGGAAATTTACGGAGTATTCTTGCAATAAGGTATTCTAGGGCTTTTGATGATAGCGAGATTAAATACGAATTCTATTCATATATTCAAAAACTTGTTTACAATTGAAGATGAAACATTTATCCAATATTTTCACATCCTTGAATCTATTTGTTTACTTTTCTTTATTTGCTTTTATATTTACTATTACTTGCATAAAAATCAGAAAACCCTCGGTGTTACTTATAGGAAACCGAAACAACGAGACAACCTAGTCCTCTCTGTGGGATCGATCATTTCTTGCCCTTACTATATTTATATTTTGAGTAGTAAGAAAGTGTAAATTATTTTTGACGCATACGACAGCGATCACCTACAAGGTTAAGAGAGCTTTCATAATCGTTCAGAAAATCAACCCAAACTTTTCCGTGGCTCAGCGTAATCCTCACGTCACCATAATCCCCTTCTATCTCTCCACTACACTCTCAGCCTTAGTTCGGCTTTCATTGTCCTTTTTATCGTTTTTAATTTAGGTTCCAAAGTTGAAATCTTCATACTAAAATGATACAATTCCACCTCGAGGGCTCTAACACTTCCCAAAATTGCTCGCTTCTCGCATTTTGATCGAACTAAATTCATTTCTTTAAGCTACAAAATTAGAACAGATTAATTATGTCAATTTTTTTTTGTTCGCATGTCAACTTAATTTATGTCAAATCATACAAGTTACAAGAAGCTTACTGTAATCTGGTAACGGAATCTTTTGCGACCAAGCTCCCATCGTATGCGATCATCTTCATATCGGAAATTATCTTCCTTCTGAGAATTAATACGTAGTTCTTTCATAGAATCATTAGCAATTACTTTTTCCCTCGCCGCTTCAAGCTGTTTAATTTCTCCAAGGAGCTGTTTCTCTTGCGCAAATTTGTTTTCCCCACAGAGCAATCGAGTATGCAAACTCCGTATCTGTTCAGGCAATAAACGACGTCTAACATGTTTAACACACTTGCATAAAAAAACCGAACTATATTCATTCCATTAATCAAACTTACACGATCATTAAGCTCTTTCTCTGATGAGCATAAATCATCAGTACTCTTCTCTGGAGTTGAACAAAATCTATTTTGAGATTCGCATAGAACGTTTTTGAGACCGTCCTCCTTGTTTTTTTGAAACTGCAGTAAAGATTTTTGTTGATCGTCTAATTTGTACTTCTTCTTCTCATTCATACTAATAAACTTCTCGTATGTCTCATTTTGACGGGCTAACTGCCACCTCAAACATCTTTGAACAAGCTGCTCAGAAAATTCACAAAAAGACTCGCGACTTGCTTCCATTCAGAATTATGGAATCAACTCTCAGATTGGAAAATAACTTAAATGTTACACAAAATACATGCCATTAGTTACTCATTAATATACCTTTTTTTCTTTTATGGATCGAGCAATCCTAACGCAGGTTTCATCCATTGCTTGTAGTTCCTGTTCAGTCCGGTCAATTTCGGCGTCCAACTGTGGGTTTCCGTATGCAGGATACTTAACTTGCTTAGGCTTCGGCAATTCATCCACAAGTTCGCCCATTTGTGGATCAAACTCTATGACCTCGTCAGTTTCCAGATTTTGATTTGTTAAAATGCCATCTCTTGTGTTTCCTTTCTTAGCAATCTCTGATTGAAAACCGGATGCTACAACTTCCATGGCTATGCAACATACACAGTGCGAATAACAGACGTAATTTATTATCCAAATCAAATTGAAATGACACGAAGAGACAAGTAGAACATTATTATTATCACCTTGACTAAAAATCAACATACCTCTACCAAGTCCTAGTCCCAGACACGGTGAGAGAGAGAGCTGATTAAAATTTGGGCTCAAGCAATCAAGATTGCTAACAGGGGACTGGTTTTGCTTGGGGGTGTACCAAAATGCTAATAAGATAAAATATCATTTACCTTGGGATTGGTACACCTCCAAACAAATTGGTACCCATTAGCAGCCTTGGAAGTGACGGGGTAAAAGAAAGTCTTTCCGGACGAGCTAGAGAGAAGAATCAATTCTTGGCTGTTGACGTGTGATCGAAGCATACGAAATTTGGTCACGGTATGTTATAACAACTTAACTTTTTTATTTTATTTTTAAAAATTAAGTAATTATCAATATTATTGGATAAATATTATTACATGAAACTAGTTGGAAACCTAACAAGCTAAGCTCCAACGACATACTACTACATTAATTGAACTGGTTGCTGTGTTAGCCTACCAGCGAGCCTCATGGCTAACCTTGCAAATGGGAGCCGAAGCGGATGAGGGAGGCGAGATTATGTCACAAGAAGGGCAAGCCAACTCTACCTTCCATGTTAATTTCTGTAATATTACGTCATTGGAGGCTCGAACCTGGGACCTCATGGAACGCATCAAACTTTGGGAAACGGGGATGACCAGCTAAGATAGAGCCCGTTCTTTATTATTAGTTCCTCTTTTTCTTTTCTTTTTTGTAAAAGATTGCTATTGTAGTAGGGCTTGTAGCCCATGGATGTGCGACCCAATATAATATCTAGGGTTCTCTTCCTATTTGTATATAAATCATAATATGCTATGTAATATGGTTGTTCTTGCTATCAATAAGAATCCTCTTACTGTTTCTCACCCTCTTCGTCTTCTCCTAAGTTTCTCTTAAACACGTTATCACCACGATGCTCAGCGGCTGATCTATTTTCTCTCGGATTATTATCAAATCACATCGCAAAAGAAAGCCATCTCTGGTGTTCCGCACTTTTGTTTTCTTCTCCGATCACATTTCAAATCGCAATCGGTACGGTAAAGAAAAGCTATCTCTATAATCGATCAACTGCACAAAACCCGAGGTGTAGCTGAATCTTTTCACATTTTTCTATCTCTCTTTTGTCTTTAAGTAAAAAAGAAGATGTCTATCAATACCTTATTATATAATATGATTGATTGGTTAGTTCCTTGTCGTATGTGATTTACCATACCATCTGTGCCTGCCATGTCTTTGATTTTCTATTTTTTTAATTTTAATTAGATCTTTGATAGGAAGTCTTGATGATTGTTAGTATGTCACAATACGTTTTCAATGTACCCCTTTGATATGTTCATTTGTCCTATTATCACATGTATGAAATGAAATTGATGCACATACTATGACGATTTAATACCCATCACGATTGTTTGTCCTATATGTTTTTACCATGATGATTGTTTTACTTTCTTTCTTTCTTTTTTCTCTTTCTAGATGAATTTTCATGACTTTTATTAACTATCACATGAATGACTATTTTATCATCACATGTATGTCTGGTTTTGTCATACATTTTGATAATTGTGATTTTGACGTTTGAATTTGTTCCCAATAGGTCTGTATCATATCCGTTTTTGTTTGCGGTCGCGCCTTCCACGCTATTTACTCGCGGTTTGAGATGTCGAAATGAGGTGTCATAAGATTTAAGATGAAGTGGCTACACGTTGGTTTTAGAGAGAGAAAGTGAAATTAAAATTTCCTTTGTTTAAGTACGAAGTTTAAGAAAGGAACAAACAGTTCTGAAACCAAAGTTAGTATTAAATTTTTGAAACACAAAATCAAGACGGAATAAATTTGTATCTAAAAGAAGAAGAATAATGTGTTGACGAAGGACCCCACTTTGATCTTGAATTAACAGTACAAATTCAATGACAGAGAAAATTGGATCGTTCAATCGCCAATTTTCATCGGGGAGTTAGACTATTGTCTTTAACGGATCTGGCGATTGGCGATTTGATGAAGAAAATTGGATTTCCCATGATCAATCCTGTTCTTCCGAGTCTTTTCACTTTGTTCAGCGCCCCTTCCTGCGTCTTCCATTTAAGTAAAGGATGATGATGAAGAAGATGGGTTTGATTTTACGATTCAGTAACGGGTGAAGATGGGTTTGATATTACAGAATCTCATGAAGTGATGGAAATCCTAAATTTGATTTCTTGTTGATTAGAAATTCAGGAGATTTTGTATCAGGGTTTAAGAGTAACAGGGCTACACCCAAATCAAAAATCAATATGGTTCTTTTAAAAAAGTAAATTTTTTTGTATTCGGGGATAAGTTGAAGTGAGCTGTAACAATGGAAAATAAGAGATTTAGAAGGAAGCCATCATCACTTTTGTAAACTAAATTCTGAATTCTTACCGCTGGCGGAAGAGTTAATGTAGTCCAAATAACTCTTACTCTTTAAAACCATAATCCTAAAAATGGATCTGTGTTCTTTTCCGATCGTAGTTAATCATGATTATCAACAACAAATTTCTCTTTCATCTCCCTCTTATTTCCGATCCCATGAATCAAAAACTTCCGAATTGAAATAAAAGGAAACCCAAGGGAAACTCATTAATCCAAGAATCAAGGACACCTTAGTTCACAGGTGTTTGAAAACTTCCGAATTGAAATAAAAGGAAACCCACTGGTGTTTCTTTGGAATGTATTTGTTGTAATGGATGAAATAAAAGGTGGGTTTTTCAACATTTCATGTAAAACCAGTTGAATCATGAGATACAGTAACTTATTTCCAGATGGGGCTTCTCCATGGTTTTCATGGAACTTAACCAATATTTCTGAAACAAATTATTATTTCATACAAATAAGATAACAGTGGCAGAGAGGAAGAAGAAGAAGAAGAGAAATATTATGATGATTCAGTAACAGACAATGATGGAAAAGAAGATGGGTTTGATTTACAGAATATCCTGATTCTGTCTCAAGTTTTTCCTTTGGAAATCAAATTGATTCCTTTTCACCAAATAATCTAACATTTTCATCTTCTGATGATATTTTTTTCAAAGGGATGGTACATCAGTTCCTTTTATTTTTCAATTTCATCATCTTTTTCTACTACTTCTGTTTCATCACCGATCGAGAATAATTATAACTTTCAGTTCATAACTATAATCCTCGATCTGATCTGCTTTGTGTTCCTTTTTTTTTCATTGGTTTTTCAAAGAAACCCAATGATAACATTTCTGAAACCAAAACATATTATCAAGCTTTAATTCTCAAATCCTCTCTTCCGCTTAAGATCTATAAAAGTATGCCTGCAAATGTATCTCTTAAACCGAAATCCAGTGATAACATCTCTGAAACCGAATTTCTTAGATAGTTCGAAGCAATTTGAGTTTATCACTTCCATTTTCCGATTTTTTTTTTCTCGCATTTACTAACATTTAATTTCATCTCGGAATTTTGATCAAAGAAACAACAACAAAAATCATCAGAGGAAGTTAAGACGAAGACTAAGAGAGAGACTAAAAAATTCAATAGTTTTTGTTTCTTGATAAAAGCAATCACGTGGGTGTTAGGTTTCGGATCCCTGACGTGTGATGCTAAACTCCACGTCTCCTTGCCACATAAATTTACCACGTCGGAACGCGTTAAAGTAGCGAGAAAACAGCGCGTTTTCTAGCATTTTCGTTTTGTTTTTGAAAAGGAATGAATTTGTTTTACTAATCATGTTTAATAGTCATTATTACCCGACATTCATGCTTTAATTAAGAAAAAGAAAAAAAAGGAAAAAAAAATCATGTACGTTTAATTTCAAGCTTGGTAAAGGTGCGTCATGAAACGGTAGAGGGGCGTCAAATTAATAAGACAAAAAAGGTCATTAGAAGTAAATTCAAGTGTCCCTTATCAATGAGTATATGGAAATGACTAATTAGCCCTTATTGTTAATAATCAAGTTTAGTAATGGTAATCAAAATTAGTGTTCATAATCAAGATTAGTGTTGATAATTAATTTTCACTTGTTATAACTCTAAAATCAGATTTTAGAGTTGTAAAAAAAAAAAATTTAGAGGAGAAGAAAAAGAAAACTTATGTGATATTTGTGAAACCCTATATTTTGATTCACTCAACCAAAATGAGTGATTCCAGTGACCCGATATACTTCTAAATTAGTTCCAATTAGCTTTTTCTCGCTCAAAATTATCTAAATTACATAACAAAATCAAAACTTTTGAATTTTCAGAAGAACTTACAGTTGCAATTTTGCTCGTGACCAACCGTAACTCTTAGTTACGGTTTGTAAGTTATCGAATACCAACCGTAACTGGTTAAATTTGGGAAAGATCCAATCGTAAAACAAGTTACGGTTGGTAATTTAATTTAGTTACCAACCGTAACTAAATTACGGTTGGTAACTAATGAATAGAAACCAACCGTAACTAACCTACGGTTGGTAAGTCATCTTAACTTTTGAACCGTACATAACTATTTAATAAGTTGTTAACATTTAGGATGATTTACGGTTGGTTAGTTTAATTGAGTTTCAAATCGTAACTCAATTACGGTTGATAAATATGATGCAAATAAAAACCGTAACTGAACATATTCTCAAAACTAAGAACTTACGGTTGGTATTTGAGTTTAAACCAACCGTAACATCAACCCAATCTACAGTTACGGTTCGTATTTGAGTTATTACCAACCGTAACTAGCATAAACCCAGAAATTTCAATTTCAATTTTCATTCAAAACACTAATTTTTGATACAAAATTAACTTAAATCCAACACAATAAACTAAACCCTAACTGGGTTTTTCCAAACATTTTTCACCGATTAATCGAAGACGATGACATTTTCGGTTTTAATGGAGGTTAGGGTTGATGGAGGAGAAGAGAAGATGAAAAAAAAAACTGATTTGATTTTGGTTAATTAAAAAAAATTGATTTGATTTTGGTTAATTTAAGGTGAAAGGGGTAATCTAGTCATTCTACACCCCTATAGGACACCCCCTAACCAATAAGAGGGACATTGCTATCACACTTGCCGCCCCTCTACCGTTTCATGCCGTCCTTTTACCAAGCTTGTTTAATTTGGATTGGATGTACGTTTAATTTGGATTGGATAGCCAATAGGTTGTCATGCCATGATGATATCTCTTGTCCATGGTTATCCTATATACTTTTGGTAAATAATATGATTTTTTTTTATCTATCTGTGATATGTATATGCCGCGATTTCCGTCCCATGCCATGTTTATAACCTTTGCTTCGGCGGAAAAAATGTTTGATGTCTACTGGGGATTCTGCCTGTTCGCGGTGAAAGGAAAATATGTTGCCGGGTGAGACCGGTTCTACTTGTGCCCTGTTCTGATCCGGTTTTGGGTCGTGCGCGACCAAGTCTGTTCTGGTTTCGGCTATGCACTGCGGGAACCAATGCAAGAGGTATGTAACTATAACTATTATGGTTTTTTTTTTTTTTTTTTTTACATTAAACATCTATTGGGTTTTTTTTTTTTAGAACATTCTTTTGTCTTAGATAAGTCCATTTTATATAAAGGGTCAATTTCAATCTTGAATATGATATTGATTATAGTTCAATGATGTCTTGTTCAATTGGTTGTACCAGCTCGATTCCAATGTATTTATTTGAGGTTTAGAAGTACTTGAAACATTATTGCGTACTTGATATTGTCTCCCCAAGTTTGAATTTTCTGTGGGATGTAATCCATTTGCTCGACTATTAAAGAGTCGGTATTTTCAAAAGATACGTTGCAAATAGAATCACATGTATTCCAATTTTTGTGGAAGAACTCACAAAAGATGATATGAGTCGGAAAATTTCCATTTATCTACTTCATCTATGATACTAACGAACCAGTATATGTTGAAGTATGACAACAAGAGAACTACCTTTAGTAATATATTCAACCTAAAGTAAGTGGTTGACATGTGTAGTGAGATTCTCTTGGCCTATTAAGATAAATAAATTTCTCAAATTAAGCTATATGTAGCAAAATTGAAAACGGAAAGAACCCCGATGTAATGAGGGTTAGACGTACCGAGTCATATAAAGCATGTGAAAAAGATACATATATACCATGACACAAAGATATATTTTTTTCCCCAGTAGTAATGACACCAAAGTACATGTATCAACTGAATATGGGGTGAAGCTAAAATGTAACTCTAGCCCCCATCATAAATGAAAGAGTTGGAAATGCACCTGGTCATAGATGTTGGTATATACAATGTAATGTGTGTATCATAGTAGCAACCAATTTTCACATCAACTTTAATGGCAACAAGAACTTTGCCTGGCCAATTGACTATCTTATTCAATTGAACTAGATTCAATGTCTGCACTTATGGAATGAAAACACGAGACATAAATTCTGTAAAACACTTGAGATATATTGGGTGAAATGTAATATATATTCACTCTAAAGTACTTGAGTTGAACCCCACTTTTGTTACGTAATAAGGCCACACCACTTATTAAAACTCTCAAGACCCAAATGTCTAACTGATAGTTGTTTTTATTCCGCTAATTTAAGGAATATACATTAGTTTTTGAACTAATTCCTTATAGGGAGCGGATCCCTTAACTTAAATATTTGACTTAAGTTTCCACTTAAGTTTATGGCCATAGATCAATACATATCCAACCGTTAAATATGTAAGACCTGATATGGTTAAAATTGGATTTAGCTCGGCTTAAGCCAAGCCGATAAATGCATCTTTACCATAAGTATCTCAGAAAATATATTTTGTTAATTAAAAATATCACGTAATATATTCGTTTATTATTCTTATCGACTTTTCTAGGAAACATCAAAAATATTTTTATCAAAACCTAAGAAAATACAGAAATATGGATTTCATGGCTATCGCATACAATGATGGGCAAAGGGAAGATGATCATGGTGTTACAACAAATATGGGTGTTAATGAATCCCCAGATACAAGAGAAGTTTTGGACGAGATATCTACTCCAATCAAAGAAGTGAATATTGAGGTTGTGAAAACATCATATATTTCAATGGTTTTTAATTCTTACGAAGAAGCATATGATTATTATACTGAATACAGAAGACAAAGTGGTTTTAGTGTGCAAATTCGATCGACAAACAAAACTCGTGTCGGAGTCGACCAAGTTACATCTGCTCATTTTGTGTGTTCATGTGAAGGACAACTCAATAAAGATAAAGTTAAGGGAGTAGATGAAAACTTTAAAAGTTGCAGTACAATTCAGTGTGGGTGTAAGGCAGAGATGCGAGTACTTCATAAGAAAACTATAAACCAATGGAGAGTGATTTTTTTTTAGATGTGCATAATCATAAAATTGTGAGCCCACTGAAAAGGATACATTTACGGACTAATCGTTACATGCCAGAATAAACAAAGGATTTGACATAGGCATTCAATAGAGACAATCTCCGAATAGCAAAAGTACCTTCGGTATTTGGGGATTCAACTATAGGTTTCGATAAAAGAGATTGCTACAATCATTTGCGTTCAGTAAGGAGGCATGAGTTGGAAAACGGGGATGCACAATCAGTTCTCGATTATTTTCAAAGAAAGCAGAGGGAAAATCCTCAGTTCTTCTATGCCTTACAAGTTGATGATGATAGGAGAGCAATTAACTTTTTCTGGGTTGATGCAAGATCACGTATGGCTTATGAGCATTTCGGCGACGTCGTTACATTTGACACAACATATAGGCAGTTTTTTAAGACCCGGACCGGTCGGTTGGACCAGAGAACCGGTGAACCAGTAAGAAAAACTACCTTGTTCAATACTAACCCACTAACATGTTAAAAAAACCAGTGAACCGGATGAACCGGCCGGTTGATCGGTTGTCAGCCGACACAAATAGTTTACACTTTCTTACTACTCAAAATATAAATATAGCAAGGGCAAGAAAGGATCGATCCCACAGAGAGGTCTAGGTTGTCTCGTTGTTTCGGTTTCCTATAAATAACACCGGGGTTTTTTCTGATTTTTATATACTAATAGAAAATAAAAGCAAAACAAAGTAATAAAGCACACAAATAAAGGTAGTGAGAATATTGGTTAAGGATTCATCTTCATTCACAAATATGTTTTCTTCACAATAACTAGAATTGATATTTTAATCTCAACTTTTATCAAAAGCCCTAGAATATCTTGATTGCAAGAATATCCCGCTAATCTCCTTTTGTCATCAACAAACACATTAAAATATGCGAGTATGAGTTCTATCTAAAAGAACAACCTAACGTGTAAAAGCACTAATCAAGTTTAATTCCCTAGATGCATTAAGTTCTATGAAATCAGGCCAATCAAAACAATTGAACGTGGAAAGCGCACTAATTCAATTTAACAAAGGTTACGATTCACATATGATCATAAGAATATATCACTACAAACTATAATCATATTTATGCTACTTGTATTCAAGGAATATCACTTTTACGTATAATAAACCCTTAACTAGCAATATATGTGATTAGAAGTTCTACAAATTTGCAACTTGACAAAACAATCAATAAAATCATGTAACTATATTTTCAGAGAATCGTAAACGATAAATACGAGACAAAACTAATTTATCATATCAAAGAATCATGCTTTGTGAAATCCAACTATTCCATAACCAATAATAAAACTCTAGCTCATGTTCATGGAGTTCATAACAAGAAGAAAGAGAGACCCTAACATGTTTCTAAACCCTAGAACAAAAGTAGAAGATATGATATTTGATAAAAGATATAAGATATCCCAGATATTGAGAAAAGACTTCTCTTTTATAGCTCTTCTTGTTCCAAAATTAGGTCTAGCCTTCAAAATCTTCAAGTCCACGTCCATCTACTAGTCCCCCAAGCCCATGTGTGAGAAATATGTCTCTGGAATTTTGGGTCCAAAACTGGTCGCCGGATTTGCCGACGTCATCGCCGGAATCCGGTCATCGGAAAATTGTCTCAGGCCACTTTTGCCATCTGAAACTGTCACCAGGCAAATACGCACTTCTTGCAACTCTTCTCTCATTCTCTATGTTCAAACATTCACAAAAACCATCTAACCCAACTTCCGCATCCGGCTCATACCCCCTTCATGATTCACTGAAATATTGCAACTCATACTTTAACTTCCGAAATTCGGCAACCGGAACTATGCTCACCGGCGCGCCATTTTTACTCCGTTTTTGCACAATTTAGCCTGCAACACCTTGTCTACCAACACCATCTACCACTGCAATTCAGCTGAGTAATTCATGCCACCTTGCTAACTGCCAGACTCCATATCACCACCATTCCACCTATAAATGCACAACATTACTTTCACCCATTTGCCTGCCATGACACTGTCACACGGCTAACTCCATGTACTTTCACTCCAACACAATGCCCATTAGGTCCCTGGCAGTATCATGGATTCTTCTTTGGGAGCCATACAAGCCAACAAACCATTTTACCACCACCAATAGATGCAAACCACCAACCAACTTCTCCTCCAACTGAAAATTCCTTCTTGACTCCAAAATTGTAGCCAAACCCTTCAATTCTTCTCAAATACCAACCAGAACCATGGTTTAGCTGATGGCAAACCTGGAGCATCACCTGGTGATGATTGAAATTGAGTTTATGAAAAACTAATCTCTCAGGCATTTTCTCGAACACCTGGTATGCGGCTTGCAGGCTGATGATAGTTATGCACTGGTTGTATTTTAAAGATCACACATAAACTCCTTCCCTGCAAGCACACAAAACCCATTCATTCTAATCCATTAAAGATCCTAAAACACACATCAATTGCACGCATTCATTGATTAAACAGCAGCGGAAACACAACTCTGTCTTCTTGGTGATTAACTTGTCTTGCCTTCAATCTTCACCCTGAAACACCATCCCCAGTAACTGCCATCACCTTACCCTTAGTCTCAATTAAACCTTCCCCTTTGTATTGTACGATTTCTGCATATAGCAGTAACATCACCATTTTCTTCATCTGAATCTTCAAACCTCATCATAATATCAACTCTCACCTCTTCTTCTCAGTGTAACAGAAGCAACACCTAAAACTTGCAATTATTCTCGTTTCCACCATTGACAACGCCTCCTTTTTCTCTCTCTCAAATTCATTTCAAGTGAACAAATGACGGTAATAGAGACTCTGAATTTTAGGTCGTGTAGGAATGAATGTGGATATAACCACCATGGTGGAGTGGATAAGGGCCAACCAATTGTTTAGCCCGTCGGTTCTAGATAACTGACAGTGTAATTTTTGTTCACTTGTTAGTTTTAGGAGACTGACAGAATAATTTCCTGCATAACTCCTCTTGTGCAACCTAGCATGCTCCAAATACCGTCTGTGAGTTGACCTTTTTTCTCTTTACGCTCCAAATGGACGTTTTATCATTCTTTTGCTCCATACGACTCCAAAGCACCTAATACACTCAAACTCACACATAAGATACATAATTCACATGAAAATAGCAAAGAAATCATAAATACTAAATATAAAATAAGGTGTTTTAGACACCTATCAGATTCCCCCACACTTAGACTTTGATAGTCCTCGAGTAAATCAAACAAAATAATTCTAAAGCATACATACAACTCCGTGTCATTGAGGCTACGGTCACTTTTAGCATAAATAACAAGCCTTTAAACCCCTAGGTATCCCTAGTGGATGAGTTATAGTCTCGTGAAGGTTTACAAGAGGTCTACCTACAAAACCTATATTTCGAACTCCGTCTATTTGTGACAAATCAATGAACGAATCCAAAATGACTACAGGAGGAGGTACCTTGTGCAAATTCAATTCATAATTAGTAAATAAAGCTCTAATTATATAGTCAAACAAGCCACAATACTCGGAAACTAACAAACCACAATCACAATGAAAATATTAAGAAGATGGATATAGATGTAGATGTTGGCGAATGTTCACAAGTGATCGATGTTTCCCATATCTGTCTGAAGGTCAATGCCAAGATGAACCTATGCATCCTATTGGATTGAGATACTGGTTTGAATTCTACATCAACTCACTGGCATATACAAGGGAACCAGGAGTGACTTTATTCAACCGCTATATAACTTTCTTTCTTTTCTTTTCTTTTTCACTTTTTTTTTTTTTTTTTTTTTTTTTTTTTGTGACAGCATGATTCAATCTTTTGGATCCAAGCGCATGCTTCTTGTCAGCAAGAATGTGATAGTTGCCTTGGATCCTGCATTCCACGTTTGTTTAGGCGACGGAGACAGGGACAACGTTTCACACATACTGCTATCCAAGTGTCTTTTTATTCCATTTGGTCTAATTGGTCGGTCTCTTTTTTTTTTTCATTTTTTTTTCTTGTAACTCAATCACTCTATTTCATCCTAGCAGTAATAACACGTCGATGTTTAGTGACCCACCAAAACACTTAGAGAACAATAGATAAATATGGAAAAATAAAAAAAATAGAACGTGATATGGTGATATTCCGAGATATGGTAACAACTATCATATTAATTGTGAGTTCTGAGCTATGTTCGTCCATTTTAGTTAATTGGTTCCTCAACTCCTGTAATCAAAATGGTTCCATCCACTAATGGTGTCATCCTAAAGGCATAAGTTTCTAGATTTCGGAGTTCAAAAAGCACAATTTTTTTTTCTTGGTTTTTCTATTTTTCTTTTCGAACACAAGGGAAAAATAACAAGGCTAAAAAATCTATATGAGAACACTCCCCCACACTTAAACTTTACATTTTCCTCAATGTAAATTGAATCGTCCAAAGAAAGTCAAGGTGGGAAATTCATAACATGATATATATACACAATATGAAAATAAAATGCATGATAAAAACTCATTACTCCAACTCATATCTACTTCGGAACAATAGAGGATAAACACTAAACAAGCTATTTAGTTGGCATCTAATCTCAACTCAGCCAATATACACCTCACCGCAAAGAAAAAATTCCATCTACTTAGAAAGGCTAGTGTTTATTCTAAATTATTCAAAAATCTCTAAAAGTTGGAGTTTTGATATGCGAATATCCAAAATAAGAAAATAAAGATAAAAGACTTGAGAAATAAATAAAAATATAGAGATAGATACACAAAACCAGTGGGTTGCCTCCCATTAGCGCTTGGTTTAAAGTCGTCAGCTCGACATGCAAGTTGAATTCCCTATACACCAATAATCGGAAAAGTTGGGGATCCACCCATAGCACCTGTTTTGTAAACACTAGCTTCACACAAATATTAGTAATATAAAATAGAAACGAAGCTATTAACCGATAAAAGCTTCCCCCACACTTATTCTTGTCCACACTTGGAAGTGCATAAAGAATATAGGAGTCGGGTACTTCCACGGTTTCTTCTTTGCAAACCTGCATAGTATGAGAATCTAATGTTTCTAATGGAGGATATCGAGAAACAAAATCATTCAACAATGTTCTCGATGCATATACATTTAAACCAAGAAAAGGTAAAGGAGAAGAATTAATATGCAAAGGGTTAGACAAACCTCGCACAATCTCTTGTAGCACGGAATCCTCTTCATCCTTAAAAAATTCAAGTGAATTATTCACCTCTTGTATATCATGGTCCTCTATCAAACCTTGCAACCATTCTTCGTCAAAATCTCGGCATCAACATCTTCATTACAATCATTTGCAATCTCAATTGGGTCTTCCACAATATTGGTCATAACGGTCACATTCTCAACATTCTCCTCTTTGTTGTAAGGCACATACTCCACTGCGGATTCAAGTCTGTCCATAAGGAACTTTTTTATAGCACTCATAGCATCATCCTCAAGCTCTACCTTTTGAATAGGTTCTTGATCGTTATAAAGATCAATGCTCGAGTAAGCTACACTAGTGTCATCATATTCCTTTTCAACTTCACCTTGATCACCAAAAGACTCCATACATTCCTCGGGGATGTCACCATGAATTGGTTCAAGCGATGTACTTTCATAATCATCGTCACTATCATAATTATCATAAAATTGGCTACCACTTCCCAAAGATTGGTATTTTGCAGAATTTTGCATGTCCTCTTCGTTGTCGTCGCTGAATTTAGTGTTGCTGAACTCTAACTCATCCTTTTGAATAGGCAAATGATCATTATTAGCTACACAATTATCAACGAAAGTGCCCAAGGATTGGCCTTTTTCAACATTAGCATCAATCAAATATTTATCACAAACCATATGCACATTAGAATTATTCATACCTTCCTTACATTGATCAATGCCTCTTCGCAAGTTAG
This sequence comes from Papaver bracteatum, assembly GCA_023529315.1. NCBI lineage: Eukaryota > Viridiplantae > Streptophyta > Magnoliopsida > Ranunculales > Papaveraceae > Papaver > Papaver bracteatum. The sequence continues at coordinate 715,858 of JAJJWX010001081.1, read as the reverse complement.
CAATACCTTCACGAAGTTCTTGGAGTTGCTCGTCTCTAGTCTCTTTAGCTTTTTGAAACTCTTGTCGTACAAAGTTGGAAAAGTTGTCTAACAAGTTAGAGACTTGTTGTTCACGAGCATAAGAATCCTCCCATCCTTGTGGTTGTTCACATACATACCCGCCATAAGGTTGTTGAGGAAAACCATAAGGTTCCATGGAATATTGGTCATAACCAATAAATTGGTTTTGATTATACCCCTGGAATTGGTAGTTGTCATATTGTTGAGGTTGTTGAAAACCGTATCCGTTGTTCCAATATGCTCCATCCATGAGAAATAAGTACTTGAAATACGATTCTCAAAACAAGGTTAAAACCCAGAAAATAAGAAAAACTAAAAAAAAACAAAACAAAAATAAGAAACCAAAAACAAGTGACAACCGTTGCCTCCCCGGCAACGGCGCCAAAATTTGATCGGTTGTCAGCCGACACAAATAATTTACACTTTCTTACTACTCAAAATATAAATATAGCAAGAGCAAGAAAGGATCGATCCCACAGAGAGGTCTAGGTTGTCTCGTTGTTTCGGTTTCCTATAAATAACACCGGGAGTTTTTCTGATTTTTATATACTAATAGAAAATAAAAGCAAAACAAAGTAATAAAGCACACAAATAAAGGTAGTGGGAATATTGGTTAAGGATTCATCTTCATTCACAAATATGTTTTCTTCACAATAACTAGAATTGATATTTTAATCTCAACTTTTATCAAAATCCCTAGAATATCTTGATCGCAAGAATATCCTGCTAATCTCATTTTGTCATCAACAAACACATTAAAAGATGCGAGTATGAGTTCTATCTAAAAGAACAACCTAACGTGTAAAAGCACTAATCAAGTTTAATTCCCTAGATGCATTAAGTTCTATAAAATCAGGCCAATCAAAGCAATTGAACGTGGAAAGCGCACTAATTCAATTTAACAAAGGTTACGATTCACATATGATCATAAGAATATATCACTACAAACTATAATCATATTTATTCTACTTGTATTCAAGGAATATCACTTTTACGTATAATAAACCCTAAACTAGCAATAGATGTGATTAGAAGTTCTACCAATTTGCAACTTCACAAAACAATCAATCAAATCATGTAACTATATTTTCAGAGAATCGTAAACGATAAATACGAGACAAAACTAATTTATCATATCAAAGAATCATGCTTTGTGAAATCCAACTATTCCATAACCAATAATAAAACTCTATCTCATGTTCATGGAGTTCATAACAAGAAGAAAGAGAGACCCTAACATGTTTCTAAACCCTAGAACAAAAGTAGAAGATATGATATTTGATAAAAGATAAAAGATAAAAGATATCCCAGATTTTGAGAAAAGACTTCTCTTTTATAGCTCTTCTTATTCCAAAATTAGGTCTATCCTTCAAAATCTTCAAGTCCACTTCCATCTACTAGTCCCCCAAGCCCATGTGTGAGAAATATGTCTATGGATTTTTGGGTCCAAAACTGGTCGTCGGATTTGCTGACATCATCGCCGGAATCCGATCACCGGAAAATTGTCTCAGGCCACTTTTGCCATCTGAAACTGTCACCAGGTAAATATGCACTTCCTGCAACTCTTCTCTCCTTCTCTATGTTCAAAAATTCACAAAAACCATCTAACACAACTTCACATTTCTTGCGAAAACGCACCCAAAAGCGTGACCCGTAGCACATATGACCGGCCGCCAACTTCCGCATCCGGCTCATACCCCCTTCATGATTCACTGAAATATTACGACTCATACTTTAACTTCCGAAATTCGGCAACCGGAACTATGCTCACCGGAGCGCCATTTTTACTCCGTTTTCGCACAGTTTAGCCTGCAACACCTTGTCCACCAACACCAGCTACCACTGCAATTCAGCTGAGTAATTCAGGCCACCTTGCTAACTGCCAGACCCCATATCACCAACATTCCACCTGCAAATGCACAACATTACTTTCACCCATTTGCCTGCCATGACACTGTCACACGGCTAACTCAGTCACGGCCAACGCTGCACTCCAAATCAACTTCAATGCACATATAGCATACTACTAGAGCCACCAGTATCATCAATCACATGCAACACTACTCCCAGCATCACCAGCTTCACTGCAATCTTCTCTGTTCTTTGTAATACTGATAGCTAGCTGGAGACTCGGTGTACTATGAATCTTTGTTGTAAATCCAAACTCATTCACCAACACAGCAAACCTGACTATCACCACCAGCTCCTCCTGTTAACCTGAATCAACCATGCACATTTCAGTTCACAAGAAAACCACACATGTATAGCTCCCTTGCCTGCAATCTCCATGTAGTCCATTCTTCCATACCGGAGCTTCAATAGCAGCACATCTTCCTGTGCCGCAGCTGCAATTTATCAGCATCTCCACTTCAATCTCCTTGCTGGTTCTCGGATAACAAAGCTCAACTGTGTAAACCACCAGCAACTCATACCATTTTTCCTTCTTCCACTGTGAATTCGATTCTCAACCAAACCCATTACATCTTTATCATTTCACTATACATTATGACATTAGCTCCAGTGCCAACCAAGTTCCCTGTATTGCAACTATTGCAATCCATTCCACCTAAACCAGCAACTTCATTTCAGCTCCAAGCTGCAGCTGCAACTCCATGTACTTTCACTCCAACACAATGCCCATTAGGTCCCTAGAAGTATCAGGGATTCTTCTTTGGGATCCATACAAGCCAACAAACCATTTTACCACCACCAATAGCTGCACATCACCAACCAAATTCTCCTCCAACTGAAACTTCCTTCTTGACTCCAAAACTGTAGCCAAACCCTTCAATTATTCTCAAATACCAACCAGAACCATGGTTTAGCTGATGGAAAACCTGGAGCAGCACCTGGTGATGATTGAAATTGAGTTTATGAAAAACTAATCTCTCATGCATTTTCTCGAACACCTGGTATGCGGCTTGCAGGCTGATGATAGTTATGCACTGGTTGTATTTTAAAGATCACACATCAACTCTTTCCCTGCAAGCACACAAAACCCATTCATTCTAATCCATTAAATATCCTAAAACACAAATCAATTGCACGCATTCATTGATTAAACAGCAGCAGCAACACAACTCTGTCTTCTTGGTGATTAACTTTTCTTGCCTTCAATCTTCTCCCTGAAACACCATCCCCAGTAACTGCCATCACCTAACCCTTAGTCTCAATTAAACCTTCCCCTTTGTATTGTACGATTTCTACATATAGCAGTAACATCACCATTTTCTTCATCTGAATCTTCAAACCTCATCATAGTATCAACTCCCACCTCTTCTTCTCAATGTAACATAAGCAACACCTTAAACTTGCAATTCTTCTCGTTTCCACCATTGACAGCGCCTCCTTTTTCTCTCTCTCAAATTCATTTCAAGTGAACAAATGATGGTAAGAGAGACTCTGAATTTTAGGTCGTGTAGGAATGAATGTGGATATAACCACCCTGGTGGAGTGGATAAGGGCCAACCAACTGTTTAGCCTGTCGGTTCCAGATAACCGACAGTGTAATTTTTGTTCACTTGTTAGTTTTAGGAGACTGACAGAATAATTTCATGCATAACTCCTCTTGTGCAACCTAGCATGCTCCAAATACCGTCTGTGAGTTGACCTTTTTGCTCTTTACGCTCCAAATGGACGTTTTCTCATTCTTTTGCTCCATACGACTCCAAAGCACCTAATACACTCAAACTCACACATAAGATGCATAATTCACATGAAAAATAGCAAAGAAAGCATAAATACTAAATATAAAATAAGGTGTTTTAGACACCTATCACTGGTTTAACCAGTTAACCCGCTGACCCAGCTGGGTTATTGACGATTCAACCGTTTGCTTTTCCGTGAACGATTTTTTCCTTCCGAAGCATCCGTTGAAAATTTTAGACAGCCATTCAATCAGTTTCACTGAATTTATGATTCTATATATTGTGATCAGTTATACCGGAGATGTTTATAGCAATTAAAACATGGATTTTTCCTTAAAGAACTAGATCTATAATCATCCATCATCATCAGATCTATAAATGCATCATATCATTCATGGATTAAAAAAAAACATCTTCTCATGGAAAAAAGATGAATCCATAAAATAATAATCATACTAAGACAATAGGAAATTGTTTGAGAAATTCAGAAAAGGAAAAAAAGAATTCTATAGGTGATCTTCTCTTTTACTGGTAATGGAGAGAAAGTCGAGCCAAAAAAAAAAAAAAGAGTTAGACGGGTGGTAGGAGGAGGAAAAGTATACGAGGGGGCAATTTGAATTTTAGGCATATTAATAATTATTTCGGGTCCTTGCTTTATATGAACAATAACCCCACTTGTCTACTAGCTGCCACACGTTTGAAGGTTAATATTAGATAAGATTAGTGGTACTTTTGAAATTATTCCGTACTTGATGACCCACTGAACCAGTGGTTAAACCACTGGTTAACCCTAATTTTGTTTGGTTGTTTAAGAAATGGCTCGAGGCAATGGGTGGACGCCATCCTAAATCTGTAATTCAATAATTACAGATCAATATGGTGCTATGTGTTTAGCTGTAAGAAAAGTCTTTCCTAACACGCGCCACCGTTTGTGCCTTTGGCACATAAAGAAAAAATTTGGGGAAAATCTGTCACATATATATTTTTCGAAATCAAAGTTCAAGTGTGCTTTGAAAATATGCATACACTGGACATATATCATAGCTGATTTTGAACAAAGGTGGACCTCTTTAATCAAATAATTTCATCTCAAATATAACGATTGACTTAGAAATTTGTATGAGATACGCGAGGATTGGATACCTGTATACCACCGTGACACCTTTTATGCTGGAATGAATACTACAGGTCGTAGTGAAGGTGCGAATGCTTTCTTTAACGATTTTCTCATGCCAAAAACCAATCTGAGGGAGTTTGTTATCAGGTATGATCAGGCATTAACTAAGATAGTGGAAACTAAAATTTCAGAAGATTATATATCTGAGCACAAGGATCGTCTTATGAACGAGAATAATCTAATTTTGAAGCATGCTGCAACGATTTATACTCGTAACATTTTTGATAGGTTTCGTGCGCAGTTTGTGGATTCAATATGCTTTAGGTCTGAAGAGATAGAAGGTGATGGGATTTTCAAAATATATTTAGTTAGAGCTAACGAAGGACCTGCAAAATTTACTGTGAAGTTGAAGCTGGATCCGTTGGAAGCATATTGTACTTGTCAGTATTTTGAGTTTATGGGATTACCTTGCAAACATGTTTTACGAGTTTTTAATAGACTTGAGATTAATGAGATTCCATCGTATTTTATTCTAAAGCGTTGGTTGAAAGGTGCAAATTTGTTTAGAGTGATGGATGAAACTACCACATGGAATAAATATGGGCATGCTGAAGCACTTAGGCTCACACATTTATGTCGACTATCAACAAAAGTGTGGTATGATGCTTTGAAATGTGATGATCTGTACAAAATGGCACTTGAAGGGATAGAAGTAATTGCTACACAATTGGCGAAAGAATTACGTAAAAGAGAGCATAATATTGTCGACGTCGTTGATCAAGTCGAAACTTAAAATATTCCAGAACAAACCGACAAAGTTCAAATCCAGGATCCACACATATCAAAGACCAAAACTAGGCCGCCAAAAGGTAATGTCAGTAACACTGGTTGAATAATGAGCTCAATCGAAGTGCCACTACTGAATAAACAAAAATGTGGTATTTGTAAAGAGCCTGGACATGATAAAATAAAATGCCCAGGAAGAGAGAATCCAGCTCCTGGTTAGTATTTTTATGTTCCCTACTAGAAAAATATGCTAAAACTGTCTATTTCTTTCTTCCCATAATATCATCTTGCTCATTTTATTGTCAAGCTATCAATAGTTGTACGCTTTATTTTTTGTCCGCAAGTCTTGGCTTACAATGTCATTTTCTGTTCTTGATAATGGTCATTTATTTTGAATGGCAGGCCACTGAAATCCCACCATGGCAGTACTATAGGGAACTAAATGCATATGAAGATTGTCTTGGTTAAGATAAAAAAATATAGATTCCTGAAACTTTGATGCTTGACTCGGGTTCATGGTTTTGTTCACTTGGTAGTTCGTGAAAAAATGAATTGACAGCGAATAAGGTTCTATGCGCTTCTTCTAAATGAAGACTTATTTACCTGTCGAATTATCAATTACTACTTCTTGTCTTATTAAACTCTCCTTAAAGGGACTTGCACTCGAGTATCTGCTGAACCTATAGCTATTGACTTAGCGAGTTATTTATCATCTGTTTATGGATCCAAACTTAAAATTTTCATATTTTTGTGTAGTGTATTTTTTACTGCTTCTGTTAATCTTGTAGTTCCTAACTGGCTTTTCTTCAAATAATGGTACTTTTTCATCTCCATGAGAAGGATAAGTTAGTAAGGTCTCTTGCAGACTGTTAATGTATTTTTATTTTATTTTTGGGTGGAAGGGGCTAGTGATGACTAGACATTATAAATAGATGCCCTTCAAGGCATTAATCTAAGGGCTCCATTCTGAAACTAATTGAATTCATCATTTTAGCAGTACTATTTTTATTAGATATCCTTCAAGGACTTATCCTAGTGCTTTATTCCCCAAACTTAATATTATTTTATTGATGTCACGTTTATACTTCAGGTTTGTAAACACTGCTTCTCCTGATCAACAACAACACTACAGTCAGTGTCTCAGTGACTGCTTTGCAGTTTCTTTTGCTACATGTAGTGTTTTACAAAGTTCTATAGACCTCCGTTTAGGTTGAGATAGAGATTCTTTATTGTTTTTGTAGTAGTATAACACAGGGTATCAAATTAATGCAACTGCATGCCTTGTCATAGTCCTATATTTCTTAAGATTGCTAATTTGCTACCATGAAACCATGCCTTTGACAAATGGAAGTTGGAATAGAGGACTGCCAACGCATTGAGTTCGAGTACAGCAAAAGCAAGTAAGTCTGATTATACTCCATACCAAGTGTGTAATAGCGTACTACGTGCAATTGCGGAAAAAAAGATGGAGAAGAAAAGATGTTGATTTTGCTAATATAATTTTTATATAATCAAGGATCTGCCAGTTAAGCTTCGGGACCATCTTTGAAAAGAATTGACAACCCATTTCGAATCAATTTTTTTTGTATCTTATACGTGAGGAATTTCGATTTGATCATCAGCTAAACCATCAGTTCCTGATATACTTGTCTCGGAGCTACCAGTTGCATACTTTGATGGCACATTGTTGTCTTCTATAATTTCTGCAGATTTCTCGGCTTCAACAACTGCTTCTGGAATTGTAACCTAGTACATGTCCTAGTCAAAATATGGAGAGAATGTTCCTTGATTTAGGTACCAGAATATATTTTCCATATTTACGATAAAGAAGCATTCCTCGGCTTGGCTTAAGCCAAGCTAAACCATATTTTAATTACTTTAGGTCTAATTGTTTGGACGGTTGGATATGTATTGATCTATGGCCATAAACTTAAGTCAAATATTTAAGTCAAGGGATCTGCTCCCTTACCTTCCTTATAATGTAACTACGATAATTGGATCATCGAGTGAATCGCTGCTCAAAAATTTGTTGCCAAAATGGAACAAAGACTAAAAGTCGCATAAGCTCTGTATGTACTAAGGGATAATTGCACCTTGTGAAGTGTAAAGGGTGTTCATGCATGAACTATCACCTACCTTTTTGTAAACTTACAGTGAGAATGAAGTTGATTGCATCTATAAACTATTTCTAATGAATGTGGAAGGAAGCATATCCTTAGAAAATTAATGTGTCAATCTGGTGGATTGTAAATCATTGGAACTTGGGTTATTGAATTCATATTAACCCTAACAATGAACTGATTGGGATTGATTCATAAAGACTTTGACATAACCATAAGGCACATTGGTTGTGACACGATGTTCCGTTTTGAAATACTAACACGGGCATCACTTCATTTGAGTGTACAAGACAATGAACTAGTAGAATGCAAAGTTACGACATCTATCACAATCAATGATTTCTAAAGTTACTAGATTTTCACTACCTCTCCCCATTAAGCTTTAGAGTAAGAAGGCACGTCACTCATTTTACTAAGTATTTCTTTAGTAAAACATGATTGAGACCATCCTTTTTTACTTAGATTCAAATGGTAAATAACTCATTTTTCAAAGAATAAAGTGTTGTTAGTATACATATATCCATGCAGAATGCGGACCATTCAAGTGATTTATGGCTATGCTGGATGATTCGACGCATTGAATCAGTTATTGCTCACAACAAACGATGTGTTTAATTTTTTTATAACTCCTACCACATATTACACAATGAAAACTGCAAAGGCTCACCACCCTTGTTAATTATAGAGAATTTACATCAAAAGGACTTGATGAATATTGCATGTTTAATAGGATCAATATAGAGCATCTTATACCTAATGGTCTTGAAGAGGCTACCATCAAAGGTTACAGATGGTGTCTAAGGAATAGGTTATGCATACCAACCTACCTTTTATTGCTTTGGGGATATGCAATATTACGAGCATCTTCACTTAATTTTTGTAGAACCCAATATTAGTCAACCTTTTCTGCGCACCAGTTGGTAACTGAATTTATGCCTGACATTTGTGTTCTTACGCATTTTTGGTTAAACTATATATGTGCCATTACGAGTCCACATCGTACTATGATGGGTCACGAAAATGATTAAGTAATTTTGTTGGATATTTAATTTCAACAATTATCCGCATTTTAAAACCTTTGGCAGGAGATCTCTTACCGCTAGATTTGCAGGTTATCACTTTAATAAGAAAATCTTCCCATCGTTAGGGGGAGATAAGAAAAAGTATTTTCTAAGGGGACGACATGAATTGTCGTGGTGTGTTCCCATTGTGTCTCATATTGATTCTTGTACTCCACAAATGTAAATTTGAAGTGACAAAGAATAATCGATTTTTCAAAATGTACACTGATATCGCTAAGGTGATGAGATCACACATACCAGATACAAACCTACCTACAAGGTTACAAATCCTTAATAAAGGATATACACCATAGACTAAGGTGTTACAACTACACTTGGTGGAAGTGTAGTTGAGGCCGTGGCTCCATAAAGGAAGATGAAGAGACCACCAGTTTTGATCAATGCTCACCTATAAAGGAAGTAGATGAGTAAGGCACAACCTAATTTATATCATTAATGAAATTATCTCATTTGATTGTCTCTGACTATGTCCATGAATCAATACTGGAGGACGCTCCAAAGTTTTAAATGATTCTAGAGAACAATGAAATCATGACGGATTATGAGAATGCACATGAGTCAAAGGAAGGATCATGCGTGCACAATGATTATATAATCCGTAAATAGTTGCTCCATAAGTAGAGCACAATGAGATCGAACCATGCTTTATTTTGATTAATTTCAAATAAATAGCATATTTGGCCTACACAATCCAAGTAGAATTTAGTTCTTTGGAAAATATACGGGTATTTGGTGTGGTAGTGCTAACCAACCAAGTGTAAAGCCTATTGGACATACATAATTAATTTGTCATAAAGCATAATGAGAATAAAGTAGTCTTAAAGTACAACGACTCGCCTTGTGGCGCGAGGTTTCTCACAAAGCCCTGTAATTGCTCTCTTATAATGAATGTTATAGAGTTTTGCTACTTAGTTAGCTTGGTAATTTCAAAATGACTTGAAATACAGCATATGTATGTGGTTGTTACGTATCTCTGAAAGAATCAAGAGATAGAAGATATTTACAAAAGTACTTGATAGACTTTTGTTTCCCAAATCAAGTAACTCTAAACCACATAGTGCGTTTACAATTAGATAGAGTGTTCACTTATAGGTTGAAGCAATTAGGCGGAAGTGGTATACCCGTCTAAGTGGTTATTTGATTTGGAGGGGATAGACAAATAAGTTATTTTTTTTATTGCGTATTCCCAAGAAAGTTCCTAATTTGGAATTGTAGCTATTTATGTCGACGGTACAGACATGATAAGTACTCTTGATGTAATAAGAGACCTTAAAAGCTATTTAAAAATCCGAATTTGAAATAAAAAATCTAGGGAAAGCTCGACCGAGTACCGAGCTTGTGGGATATTATTCCACCAGTTTGCATATGTCTAAAGTTATCAGGAAATTTAACAAAGACATGCATCCAGATAGCACTCCCATGATTAGTCGAGGTTCAAATGTAAGTAAGTGACCATTTCGTCTAAAGGAAGATGACGAATATGTGTTGGGAGATGAAATTCCCATATCTAAGTATAATAGATGCATTATTGTACTTAGTATAATAATGTACTCGATTAAACTTTACATCCTCAGTGAACTTGTTAGCTAGATATAGCTCAGCGCCAACGCAACGTCATTGGAATGGTATAGTGAATGTAATCATGTACTTAAAAGTAACCGTGGACATAAATTTTTATTATCCCTATAAATACATTAAAAGGAATGCTAATGAAAGTGCAATCCAAAAGTTATTGATTCTTAAGGAACAATAATCTCTTCTCCAACGAAAGTAATCAGAGGGAGATATGGAAGATTATTTTCTAGGTTATTACCGATATGCAGTTTCGAAAAGTGCATGATTAAAGAATTGTCTGGAACACCTCTGAAGGTAATCAGGGGGAGGATCCAAGGATATGATGTCGACATATTTTACTTTGAAATTGAAGCTGTGTTGTACTCTTTTTCCCTTCGATCGAGAATAGTTTTTCCCAAAGGGTTTTGTTACTCGACAAGGTTTTAGCGAGACAATACTAAAAACATTAAGTATGTTGAACGTTGAAGACATAAAGATCGCGTTGATATTACTGAAAATATCTGAATCAAAGAAATGAAATGCGATAGTCTGTTAAGCAACGTAACTTCCAGAATCAACAACATGGTTTTATAAACATTCAAGTCACCAAAGTACAGTGTGATAAACTCCTTTTGATTGCACTAGACTAATGAAAATTATTTGACATCAGGGGGAGCATATAATGGTTTGTTGAACTATTTCCATTCACCGAGGTTACTTTTTCCCACATGGTTTTGTTACTCGGCAAGGTTTTTAATGAGATAGCAACAAACACCGGGAATGTAATTTCCCAGCTAAGACTATTGTCTTTCCTAAGAGGATTTTCTTCTTTAGGAGTTGTGAAGCAACTAGTCAACTTCAAAAGAGAAAAGTGATCATCTGCAATGGATCACCTTTACTTGCATCTGTCACATTGTACTCTTTTCCCTTCGTCAAGGTTTTATCCCACTGGTTTTTCCTTGTCAAGGTTTTAATGAGGCAACGTATACGCATCCAACTATGTTCTAAGTTTACTTAATGTTGTACTCTTTTTATTTAGTTCAGGTATTGTCCCTCTGGGTTAGCCTGACGAAGTTTTAACGAGACAACTAACTTAGGTTCGACGATCTTTGAAGATCGTATTACATGTGATGAACTACATGTAAAATACAAGGTAACATGTGAAGTACTACATGTGAAGAGTTGTACCAAGGTTTTATCCCACTGGGTTTTTCCTTGTCAAAGTTTTAGTTAGGCAATTAATGAAGAGTTGTGCCAAGGTTTTATCCCACTGGGTTTTCCTTGTTAAAGTTTTAGTTAGCAATTGATTTCGGCACAAGTTATCAAGAAGATAACGACATTTGAAAAACTACATTCAAAGCACTACATGTGAAGCACTATGTATAAAGTTTTGTTATTGAACCGCATAAGGGGGAATGTTGTAGGGATTGTAGCCCATGGATGTGCGGCCCAATATACTATCTAGGGTTCTCTTCCTACTTGTATATAAAGCATAATATGCTATGTAATATGGTTGTTGTTGCTATCAATAAGAACCCTCTTGCCGTTTCTCACCCTCTTCATCTTCTCCTAAGTTCCCCTTAAACAACTATCATTTTTTTTTCTTCATTTTAGGATAAAATAAACAAGTGATAATAAATGTTTTTGCATAAATGAAGATAGTATTATCTAAACTTTAAAAGGACTAATTCATGTGATCCTGCGTTGAATTTGACCATTCAACAGTAAACGCTATCCATTTTTGAAATCGCTTAAACCCACATTTCCTGAAAGGAGAGCGATTCCCATTTTTTCTCAAATTTTTTTTTTTTTCCTAAAAACCATGGTTCGTTTCCTAATAAGGTTTCCATTAAAATATAGGAGTATTAAACTATAAAAACTCTATCCAGGTCTCTAATCGTCCCCCTTTTCTGCCTCTTGTTCTTCCAACCCATCACAAAACATTTCAGGATTACCCAAACCGGTACGCAAACTGAAAAGGTTATATGAACTCCGGAACCGGTAAAGTCTTAAGGTTTCCAAACAGGTTCGCAAACTGAAAAAGTTTTGTGAACTCTGGAACTCAATTTTGCACCTAAGTTTGAAAACCGATATGTGAACTGAAAAAAGTTCTGTCAACTCCGAAACTCGGTTTTGCTCATAAGTTTGCAAACCGGTCCGCGTTCCATGACTCAGAAGATTCACGAATGACTCATGTATTTGTAATTTGTGTGTTTACCAACTATGTCGATTGTGATCAATTACGATTAAATTATTTCTATGAGATAATTTGCATTTGATCAATTCTCTAAAATACTAGACTCGTTTGATCATATGATTGTGACTCAAGATTAATGTCTTTGTGTTCATGAAAATGAGTGTTAAGCTTTTAAGTTCAAATCGGCTAGTATCGTCTAACCATGTTGAACATAGTCTTTGCACACGGTTGTTTGAGGGTGAAAACGGTTTCTGCTGATTTTGGTAATTTAGGTGTGAATACTGTAGAAATGTTGAACGCCCCAACTTACTGTGCGAAGTAGGCGAGAGATAGTAGTTGTCATTCCCTTCCCATGAAAATCTAGTTTCTAGGTTTTACTCATTTTCTTGGTGTGGCCGTGTGTATGGTTCCCATGGTGGGGCGCGCCTCCTTGGTCGGGCGCGAATTTCCTACTGCAGTGTACGGACTTGGCATGAGGCGGTGATGCAGGGCACGTCAGTCCCCATTTATTTGTGTATACATATTATGACCTCGAAACAAACTGGTTTGCGTCTAGGGTGGATCTCTTTTGTTTGACAAAATAATTTCCATGCACTTTCCATAAAAATGTTTCCTCCGTATTTGATAGGTGTGATAAACACCTAATTTTATATCTAGTATTTATGCTTTCTTTGCGAGTTTTCATGTAAATTATGTATCTTATATGTGAATTTGAGTTTGTTAGGTACTTTGGAGTCATTTGGAGCAAAATAAGAAGAAACAGGGCAAAAGGTGCAAATGTTATTGGAGGCGATTATTTCTCATATTTGCTTTTATTTCTTCATCCCTATCTGAAAAGTTTGTCGGCTTTAGTGATGCGAATTTTTTCTGAAAAGCATGACTACTTTAGTGATGAATGAATTGAAGGAAATAAGTGAATATGAGGAGTAAAATACAGCTGTTGTTGGTGGAAGGCGAAAGAAGACGTTCAATTGGAGCGAAAAGGAGCAAAATCAAGTCACGTGCGAAGAATGAGCTGTCAGTTCCCTGCAACTGACAGTCCAAATACAAAATTTGGCAGCCCTTATCCTAGTCACTGGATGCCAATATCCTGTCCGTACATAATTATAGTGTTTCTTGACAACTCACATTTATTTTTCTTCCTTCTTCATTACAGTTTACCTAAAATTCAGAAAAAGAAACGACTACTGTCTGAGAGCTAAAATTCAGAGAAGTAGATCGAGAGATTCGAGAAGAGAGTGGATTTTCTGTTGATGGGGCTTGAGTCCGGTGGTGTTGATATGAAGAACAAGAAAAGAAGGAATCAGATGAAGGAAATTCTAAAGCTATTGATTGAAGCTGTAAAATTAGGGTTCATGTTCATCTGTTTCCATGGGAGATTGAATCTAGAGCTTTGATATCGAGCTAAGGAAGAACCATGGGAAGAATGGGTGAAAATCAATGGAAAATTAGGGTTTGAACAAGAAATTGCAGAATTAATGAATTGTTGTAACTGAACTGAGGTGATGGTGATGTTCACAGTGAGAGTCTTTGCAGGAAATTGAAGCCACAGCAGGGAGAAAATAGCTAAACTGAATATGTGTAGATGAATGTTTAGGGTTTAGGAGGTGTTACTAATGGAGTTAGAAGTATGATTAGGATTACAGGGCAATGTTTGTGTGTGCTTTGTAGAATTGTGCTTTGGCAGAGATGGAGATTGAGGTGTTGTTGGTGTCAAGGTTGAGCTGCAGGAATTGTTATGAGACAATGATGCTGTTACATTATAGGGCCATTGCGATGTTGTGCAGTGGGTATTTGTTGCTGGAATTTAGTGGTGCTGCAATGGAAGAATATCTCGTAGCGAACTCGATTCTTGCTTGATTGGTGAAGCTATGGAGTGGAGCTGCAGTCACTGCGAATAAAGAGAATGGATGTTTGGCTTACAAGGTTGGTATGCTGCTGGTGACAGGTAAATGGAGTTGCAGAGGTGGGTTCTAGCATTGAATTGGGTATAACCCATATGCGGAACTGGTGCATAGAAATTCTGATAAATCGAATCGGTGGAGGAAGACGCTAACCCAGCTACCCAGCCATGAGTTCGATGTGTAATTGTCGATCTTAAAGGAGATGATTAATGCGGAGAAATTAGTAGAGAACGTGGCGCTGGTTGTGAAGGTATTGATCGACGCATTTCAGGAAAGGAGCAATGCTGCAGTGGCCATGATAATTGGGTAAACTGAACTGGTGGTTGGGTTATTGTGTAGTGTTGAATGGTAGCATAAATAGAACTGCAGTTACAGGTGTGAAGCTAATGGGTATGAGCTGGGAGAAGGAGAGAATGCAATAGTGCATTGCAGGTGGAGTTATGAGATTTCAGGTGGCTTTGGTGGTGCTGGTTTGCTTTGAACTGATGCTGATGTATGAGATTATTGAGCTGAGATTCCATTAAATAAGAGGGCTTGTTTGAGTTGCAGGTGGGTCGAAGTCTATATAGTAGATGGCACTGCTGTTGTTAGATGTTGCTCAATGGTGAAGACAAAGATCAGACTGAAAGCTACAGGCACATGGTGAATTCGTTCGACTGCCGGAGAGAGTGATGTACAGCTGCAGCTGTTACTGATTGAATAATGAAGTTGTTTAAGCTGTTTACAGGGTTGAATTTGTTGGTGTTGTTTCAATGGGGAGGAAGTGTTTGAATTTGGTGTTGTGTGAATGGTGTGTCTGTGTGGTGTTGCCACTGAGAATGATTACAGGATAGAGAGACTGGTGATAATGCTAGGTATGGCATGTGGAAGTTTTAGATGAAGTGAACTAAAGCTGCAGAAGTTGGGTTTTGCTGGCCGGTTGTATTTGTGCGGTGGTGTGAATGAAATGCAGCTGGTTGCTATAAGGAAAGAGAGTTGTGTGTGTGTTTGTTAGCCGTTCGAGATGGTGGATTGGTCTGTGGTGACTAAGGAGCATGGCTGTGCTGCAGAAACTGATTTGGTGGTGATTGAATTGATGTTCGTGAACTCGAAGCGATTCTGTGCATCTGTTGGAATGTATGTCAGTTGCAGTTGGAGCCTCTGATGTTTATGTTGCAGAGCTAGAAAATTACAGATAAAGTCTTGGTGCCGCTGGTTGAGTTCTGTTGCTCAGAATAATGAGGTGAATGAGGCAGTGGAACTGGTGAAAATGCAGTTGGGGTTCTCAGGCAGAGATGGCATGAATTGCACTAGTAGGGTAATCATGGCTGTGAAGCACCATCATTGTGCAACATCTCAGTCCTATACAATGGGTTATGCCAAGAAAACTTAATTCAAATTAGCCAAGTCAGTTGACTGACCACCATTTGATTCAGTGGCTTTAACCTAGTTGACTCAGGTGGCCGGGTGGACTTTGCCGGTCACCTGAGATTTTTTCCGACGCCGGATTCCGGCCATTGCACCAGTTTTCCGGTGAGCTGTTTTTGTCACACTTTTACATGGGTTTTTATCACACATGGTTCATGGGCTTGATGGACTTTTTGGTGATGGAATTTGAAGAATTAGACCTAGTTTTGGCAAGTTGAAAAACTATAAAAGAAAGAAGTTTCTATTCTTTTGGGACGGATCATATCACAATGTTTCTACTGGGTTTTTGTAGGAGAGCAACGACTAGGGTTTGCTTCCATTTATTTTTCATGTTCTTCAATTTATTTTTGATAATAATTATGTTGAATCTAAAAACCATGAGTAGCTAAATACCTTTTATTGGTTATGGGATATAAAGTGGATTTCACAAATAAAATCTGATTCAATGCATTAGTTTTGTCTCAAGTTTATTGTTTATGATTCATTGTTAATAAGGATTATATGATTTGTTTGTTTGTTGGTTGAGTCCGGAATCAATCCGATTTACTTTCATATCTAGAGCTATATTAGGGTTTTCAATACGAAAACGTTGTTCATCCCTGATTCTAAGTAGCATAAATGTGGGCAGTGCTTGTAGAGATATATCCTACTAGTCACATATGAATCATAACTTGGGTTAAATTGATTTAGTGCTTTTACACATTTCGATTGCCTTGATTAGTCTTATTCCATATAGCTTATTGCTTCTAGGGAGTTAAATCTAATTTGCTTTTACACTTTAGGTTGCTTTCTAGGAAGAATTCACATATGCATCTTTTAATGTGGTTGTGATGAAATCAGGAATTAGCGGGATATTCTTGCGATCAAGGTATCCTTGGACTTTTATTAAATGAGAGATTAAATTTCAATTCTATTCATTGATGAAAATATGTATTTGTGAATGAAACTATCCCGTGACCAATACTTTCTCCATATTGATTATTGTAATATTTTATTGCTTTCAATTTATCTTTATTGTTTTGTGAAACTCAAAACCCCCCTTTTGGTTACTAAGAAACTGAAATTTGCATAACAACATTAGCCTCTCTGTGGATACGAACTCTTTCTTATTGCATACAACTTTATTTTAGTGAAGTAAGAAAGTGAAATTATTTCTGCCGGCTGACAACTGACCAGATTTTGGCGTCGTTGCCGGGGAGGCAAACGACTTGTTATTAAGTTTTTAGTTTATTTTTACAATTTTTGCTTTTATCTTTGCTTTTTGTTTCTTGTCTTGATTCTTACTTGTTTGTGAGAATTGTTTTCAGGTACCTAATCCCTGGCTTCTAAGGATTGGAACTTCCAAGGTGCGGGATTGCTACTCGAAAAGGCACAATACTCCAACCAAGTCAAGACACGGAAGAGCAAGAGTTAGAAGTGGAAGAAGAGTTACAACTAGAAGAAGAACTAGAGGTTCCATTTGTTGAAGAACCACTAGTTGAAGAAGAAGAAGCAATGGAAGACGCAAATCGTACACTCAAGGATTTTGCTTCTCATAGGATTGATGCACAACGGTGGTGTATCCAAACAAACTCAACTTTTTAGATCATTCCGGGGTTGCTTAGAGAGTTGCCAAAGTTTCATGGCATGGCGAATGAAGATCCAAACAAGCATCTTATGGAGTTCTATACCATTTTCAAGGCTACGCTTCCAGTGAGACTGAAGCCGATGGTGCAATGATGAAAGTTTTTCCATTTTCTATGGTAGACAGCGCTAAGGATTGGTTGTATTGTTTGCCTGCCGGATGTGTCACTACATGGAACGGATTGAAGAAAATCTTTCTAGAGAGGTATTTCCCTGCGTCAAAGGCTACTCAAATTCGCAAAGAGATTTGTGGAATAAAGCAACATGCGGGAGAATCTTTGTATGAATGTTGGGAGCGATACAAGAGATTGGTGGCAAGCTGTCATCACCATCAATTAAGTGACGCTATGATAATCCAGTACTTCTACGAAGGCCTCCAATCAAGTGATATATATCTTCTTGACGCTGCAGGTGGCGGTGCACTAGTGAACAAGACGGTGGCCCAAGCTACCGAGTTGATTGAAAGCATGGATGCAAACTCGCAACAATTCTACACAAGAGGTGAACCAATGGTTAGGGGAGTGCATGAAGTTAGTGATTCATCATCATCACACCGTGATCAAAGGATGGAAAATATGGAGCACATGATGCAAAAGATGTCTGCGGTTATATTACCTTCGTATGGTGAAGAGTTTGAGCAAGCTAATGCGGTTTTTCCAAACCAACAAAGAAGGTATGATCCCTATTCCAACACCTACAATCCGGGATGGAGAGATCACCGCAACAACAACAATTTCAACCGCAACAACAATAATTTCAACAACAACAACAACAATTTCAGAAACCACAACAACCATTTCAAAACCAAGGTTCCGATATCGATGAAAAGTTGCAAACAATGATGCAAGGTATTTATACCATGTTCAAGGAGAGACAACAAGAAACCAAGAGTGCGATTAAGGATTTGCAGACTCAAGTGGGCTCCATGGAAATTGATATCAACAAGTTGAAAGCACAAAATAGTGGAAGACTCCCTTCTCAACCCATTAACCTAAAAGAGGTTGTCAATGCTATTACGTTGAGAAGTGGTACACAACTTGAGCAACCCAAAGTTGCTGATTTAGATGAAGAGGAAGTTCCAAAGGAGCCGGTTTTTGAGGAAAAGAGGGATGAAATTCCCCAAACACCCGAGGTACCTATTCCTAACTCTAAAAATCCTATTCCTACTTATGTTCCTCCTATACCTTTTCCTCGCAGATTTGCAAGTTCTAAGAATGCGGAACTAGAAAAGGAGATTTTAGATGTTCTTAAGAAGATTCATGTGAATATACCACTCATTGATGCTATCAATCAAGTTCCCAAGTATGCAAAAGTGTTGAAGGACTTGTGTACCAACAAGCAAAGGCTTAAAGGAAATTAAGTGCTAAGTGTGGGGGAGAATGCTTCGGCAATCTTACAACACAAACTCCCACTGAAATGCAAGGATCCCGGTAGCTTTGACATTCCCGTCACAATTGGTAACACTACTTTTGACAAAGCAATGTTGGATTTAGGTGCATCCGTTAATGTTATGCCTGCATCTATGTATAATTCACTTAATATAGGTCCTTTAAAAAAGGATGAAATTGTGTTGCAATTAGCCGATCGCTCTAATGTTTACCCAATGGGTATTGTTGAGGATGTTCTTGTGCAGGTTAATCAACTTGTATTCCCTGCTGACTTTTGTGTGTTAGAGATGGATGAAGGTTCACCGGACTCGTCTCTTCCATTGCTACTTGGGTGTCCCTTCATGAAAACGGCTAAGACGATCATTGACGTAGACAAGGGAATGTTGAATATGGAATTTGACGGAGAAATAATACGTTTCAACATTTTCGAGACGATGAGATATCCTAGTGATGTCCACTCTTGTTTCTCCGTTGATGTTATGGATGCATTGGCGCAAAAAGTGTTTGAATTGAATGGTGATGATGCTTTGGAAACTGTTTTAACTACATCCATGGATGATGTAGTAGAGTGTGGTAATGAATTTAGGGAATCCCTTGGTGATCTCAACTCACTACAAGGATGTCCGGAAACTCATAATGTCTCTTTTATTTCTTTACCATGCAGTGATGAAAAGCTTTTACCTTCTATTGTTAAATCTCCAAAGTTGGAATTGAAACCTCTTTCAAGTCACTTAAAGTACTTGTACTTGGGTGACAATGAAGAGTTACCTATGATTGTTTCTAACGAGCTTAGTGAATTACAGGAGCAAAAACTTCTAAGGGTGCTAAGGAAGCACAAGACGGCCATAGGATGGACAATCGCCGATATCAAGGGTATAAGCCCTGCCGTTTGTATGCATAAGATTCGTTTGGAGGACAATGCAAAGCCTACAGGGTAAGCGCAATGTCGTTTGAACCCTCCCATGATGGAAGTTGTGAAAAAGGAGATACTCAAGCTTTTGGAAGTGGGTGTTATCTAACCCATATCCGATAGCAAGTGGGTAAGCCTGGTACAAGTTGTACAAAAGAAATCAGGTGTGACCGTGGTGGAGAATGATGAAAATTAACTTGTCCCAACTCGTGTGCAAACCGGTTGGAGGGTTTGTATTGATTATAGAAAGTTGAATGCAACTACTAGGAAGGATCATTTTCCTTTACCTTTTATTGATCAAATGCTTGAAAGTTTAGCTGGACATGCTTATTATTATTTTCTTGATGGTTATTAAGGTTACAATCAGATTGTGATAGCACCGGAGGACCAAGAGAAAACCACTTTCACTTGTCCGTTCGGTACTTTTGCGTATAAAAGGATGCCTTTTGGCTTATGCAATGCTCCAGCTACCTTTCAAAGGTGTATGGTAAGTATCTTTTCCAAGTATGTTGAAAACATCATTGAAGTGTTTATGGATGACTTTAGTGTCTTTGGTGATTCATTTGACCTTTGTTTGAACAACTTGTCATTAATCCTTGAACGATGTGTTGAAACAAACCTGGTGCTTAATTGGGAGAAGTGCCATTTCATGGTAACTCATGGCATAGTTTTAGGCCATATAATATCTTCTAAGGTCTTGGAAGTGGATAAATCTAAGATAGACCTTATTCGTTCTCTAACCCCTCCCACTACAGTGAGGGAGATACGCTCTTTTCTTGTTCATGCAGGTTTCTATCATAGATTTATCAAGGATTTTTCCAAGATAGCATCACCACTTTGCAACTTATTGCAAAAATATGTGGTTTTTAACTTTGATGAGAAATGTATGGAGAAATTCAATCATTTGAAAGAACTTTTGATTTCAGGCCCTATCATTAAACCACCGGATTGGAGCAAGCCTTTTGAGCTAATATGTGATGCTAGTGACTACGTGGTTGGTGCGGTGCTTGGGCAGCGTGTGGGGAAGATACCTCATGTTATTTATTATGCTTCTAGAACGTTAAATGAAGCCCAACAAAACTACACAACCAATGAAAAAGAGTTTTTAGCTATTGTATTTGCATTGGAGAAATTTTTCTCTTATCTAATTAGTTCAAAAGTTGTTGTTTATTCTGACCATGCAGCTCTTAGGTACTTGCTAATGAAGAAAGAAGCGAAACCGAGGCTCATACGATGGATTATACTCTTACAAGAGTTTGATATTGAAATCAAGGACAAGAAAGGAATTGAGAACACCGTTGCGGATCACTTGAGCCGTCTTGCTGTGGACAAGGAAGCTATCCCATTGCGTGAAAGTTTCCCGGATGAGCAACTCTTCTCAATTGCATGTGGAGAACCATGGTATGCTGACATTGTGAATTACTTGGTAACTAAACAAATCCCAAAGAACTTGTCTCGTGATGAGAGGGACAAACTAAAGAGGTTAGGGAACCAATATATATGGGATGATCCATACTTATGGAAACATGGCAGCGACCAAGTAATAAGAAGGTGTGTTCCCGAATCTGAGTTTAATTCTATCTTGTCATTTTGTCACTCATATGCTTGTGGAGGACATTTTGGAAGTAAAAGAACCGCTTACAAGGTACTTGAAAGCGGTTTCTATTGGACAACCTTGTTTAAGGATGCACATATATTTTGCACAACTTATGATAGGTGCCAATGAACAGGCAATCTAGGTGCCCGAAATCAAATGCCACAAACCTTTATTCAATTTATTGAAGTTTTTGATGTATGGGGTATTGATTTTATGGGTACTTTTGTCAACTCTCATGGGGATTATTACATCTTAATTGTTGTTGATTATGTCTCTAAATGGGTGGAAGCTAAGGCCACCTCTACTAATGATTCCAAGGTTGTTTCAGATTTTGTGTAAGCTAACATTTTTGCAAGGTTTGGAATTCCAAGAGCCATAATTAGCGATGGGGGTTCTCACTTCAACAACAGGACTTTGCAAAGCTTGTTGAAGAAGTACAATGTGTCACATAAGTTTGCAACACCTTATCATCCCCAAACAAATGGACAATCCGAGGTGTCTAACCGGGAGGTGAAATCCATTTTAGAAAATACGGTGAATCCAACAAGGAAGGATTGGAGCATGAGGCTAAATGATGCTTTGTGGGCTTATAAAACCGCATACAAGACACCTATTGGGATGTCTCCCTTTAGGCTTGTGTATGGTAAACCTTGTCACTTACCCGTGGAGATTGAGCATAAAAAGTTTTGGGCGATTAAGCAATGCAATATGGATATGGATGGGGCTGGAAAGCAAAGGAAGCTACAACTCCAAGAGCTAGAGGAACTTCGCAATGATGCATTTGAAAGCTCACACATTTATAAGGAAAAAACGAAGGCCTTTCATGATACTATGATTTCTAGAAAACAATTTTGTGTTGGGAAGAAAGTGCTTTTGTTTAATACTCGCTTGCATTTATTTCCGGGTAAATTAAGGTCACGTTGGATCAGACCTTTCATTGTTACTAATGTGTTTTCTCATGGTGCAATAGAAATTCGTAGCATAGCTACAGGCAAGGAACTTAAAGTTAATGGGCACTGGTTGAAACCATATTATGAGAATTTCACTTCCGAAGTGGTGGAAAGAGCTAATTTTGTGGATGCACTCCCTCTGGAGGAGTCATAGAAAACAAGGAGCAAGTCGGGATGACGACTTTAAACCAAGCGATAAGTGGGAGGAAACCCACCGGTTTTGTATCTTTACCTTTATCTTTTTATTCTTTAAGCATTTTATCTTTATTTTCTTGTTTTTGCATATCATTTGCGGAATTTCCCACCTTGAATTTTCTTTGAACGATTCAATTTTACATTGAGGACAATGTAAAGTTTAAGTGTGGGGGAGCATTTATATGTTTGTATAGTTTGTTTTAGTTTGTTTTATGCCTTTAGTAAAAAAATAAAATAAAAAAATAAATAGAAAAAACAAGAAAAAGTTTGTGTTTTTTGAACTCCGAAATATAGAAACTTGTGCCTTTAGGATGACACTATTAGTGGATGGAACCATTTTGATTGGAGGAGTTGAGGAACCAATTAACTAAAAGGGACGAACATAGCTCAGAAACCATAAATACCATGATAGTTGTTACCATATCTCGGAATATCACCATATCATGTTCTACTTTTATTTTTCCATATTTATCTATTGTTCTCTAAGTACTTTGGTGGGTCACTAAAAATCGAGTTGTTATTACTGTTAGGATGAATTAGAGTGATTGAGTTGCTAAAAAAAAAAAAAAAGATCGACCAATTAGACCAAACGGAATAAAAATGACACTTGGGAATAGCAGTATGTGTGAAAAGTAGTCCCTGTCTCCGTCGCCTAAACAAGCGTGGAATGCAGGATCCAAGGCAACTATCACATGCTTGCTGACAAGGAAGCATGCGCTTGGATCCAAAAGATCTAATCATGCAATCTAAAAAAAAAAAGAAAAAAAAAATTGTTGAATAAAGTCACTCCTGGTTCCCTTGTATATGCCAGTGAGTTGATGTAGAAATAAGTTTGTTGACCACTGGTTCCCTTGTATATGCCAGTGTGTTGACACTAGAATTGACCAGTAGCTCAATCCAATAAGATGCATAGGTTCATCTTGGCGGTGACCTTCAAAAAGATATGGGAAACATTGATCACTTGTGAACATTCGCCAACATCTACATTTATATCCATCTTCTTTATCTTTTCATTGTGATTGTGGTTAGTCAGATTCCGAGTATTGTGGTTTGTTCGACTTTCTAAGAAAACTTTATTAACTAATATATGAATTGAATTTGTGCAAGGTACCTCCTCCTGTAATCATTTTGGATTCGTTCATTGATTTGTCACAAATAGACGGAGTTGGAAATATAGGTTTTGTAGGCAGACCTCTTGTAAATCTTCATGAGACTAAAACTCGTCCACTAGGGACACCTAGGGGTTCAAAGGCTTGTTATTTATTCTTAAAGTGACTGTAGCCTCAACGAGACGGAGTTGTATGTATTTGTTTTAGAATTGTTTTGTTTGATTTTCTCGAGGAATAGCAAAGCCTAAGTGTGGGGGAATTTGATAGGTGTGATAAACACCTAATTTTATATCTAGTATTTATGCTTTCTTTGCGATTTTTCATGTAAATTATGTATCTTATATGTGAATTTGAGTTTGTTAGGTACTTTGGAGTCGTTTGGAGCAAAAGAAGAAGAAACAGGGCAAAAGGTGCAAATGTTATTGGAGGCGATTATTTCTCATATTTGCTTTTATTTCTTCATCCCTATCTGAAAAGTTTGTCGGCTTTAGTGATGTGAATTTTGTCTGAAAAGCATGACTGCTTTAGTGATGAATGAATTGAAGGAAAGAAGTGAATATGAGGAGTAAAAGACGGCTGTTGTTGGTGGAAGGCGAAAGAAGGCGTTCAAATGGAGCGAAAAGGAGCAAAATCAAGTCGCGTGCGAAGAATAAGCTGTCAGTTCCCTGCATCTGACATGCCAAATACAAACTTTGGCAGCCCTTATCCTAGTCACTGGATTCCAATATCCTGTCCGTACAGAATTATAGTGTTTCTTGACAACTCACATTTATTTTTCTTCCTTCTTCATTACAGTTTACCTAAAATTCAGAAAAAGAAACTGCTGCTGTCTGAGAGCTGAAATTCAGAGAAGTAGATCGAGAGATTCGAGAAGAGAGTGGATTTTCTGTTGATGGGGTTTGAGTCCGGTGGTGTTGATATGAAGAGTAAGAAAAGAAGGAATCAGATGAAGGAAATGCTACGGCTATTGATTGAAGCTGTAAAATTAGGGTTAATGTTCATATGTTGCCATGGGAGATTGAATCTAGAGCTTTGATATCGAGCTAAGGAAGAACCATGGGAAGAATGGGTGAAAATCAATGGAAAATTAGGGTTTGAACAAGAAATTACAGAATTAATGAATTGTTGTAACTGAACTGAGGTGATGGTGATGTTTACAGTGAGAGTCTTTGCAGGAAAGTGAAGCCACATCAGGGAGAAGATAGCTAAACTGAATCTGTGTAGATGAATGTTTAGGGTTCAGGTGGTGTTACTAATGGAGTTAGAAGTATGATTAGGATTACAGGGCAATGTTTATGTGTGCTTTGTAGAATTGTGTTGTGGTAGAGATGGAGATTGAGGTGTTGTTGGTAGCAAGGTTGAGCTGCAGGAATTGTTATGAGACAATGATGCTGTTACATTATAGGGCCATTGCGATGCTGTGCAGTGGGTATTTGTTGCTGGAATTTAGTGGTGCTGCAATGGAAGAATATGTGTGGCAGTAACTCGATGCTGTTGCAGTTGGTGAAGCTATGGAGTGGAGCTGCAGTCACTGCGAATAAAGAGAATGGATGTTTGGCTTGCAAGGTTGGTATGCTGCTAGTTCCAGGTAAATGTAGTTGTAGCTGTGACATTTGCAGGTGCTACAACAGGTGTAGCTGGGGAGTGTTATGGACTGAGTGGCAGGAGCAATAACTGAGGTGACGCATTTGTTGGCTTGGCTGTACTGGTTGCTTGTGGAAGTGTTTGATGGATCGAAATTGGGAAAGTGGTGCTGAGTCGAGCAGAGCTGGCTGGTACTGGCAGTTATTGGCAGTGGTAGAGGTGGTTTCTAGCATTGAATTGGGTATAACCCATATGCGGAACTGGTGCATAGAAATTCTGAGAAATCGAATCGGTGGAGGAAGACGCTAACCCAGCTACCCAGCCATGAGTTCGATGTGTAATTGTCGATCTTAAAAGAGATGATTAATGCAGAGAAATTAGTAGAGAATGTGGCGCTGGTTGTGAAGGTATTGATCGACGCATTTCAGGAAAGGAGCAATGCTTCAATGGCCATGAGAATTGGGTAAAATGAACTGGTGGTTGGGTTTTTGTGTAGTGTTGAATGGTAGCAGAAATAGAACTGCAGTTACAGGTGTGAAGCTAATGGGTCTGAGCTGGGAGAAGGAGAGAAGGCAATAGTGCATTGCAGGTGGAGTTATGAGATTTCAGGTGGCTTTGGTGGTGCTGGTTTTCTTTGAACTGATGCTGCTGTAGGAGATGATTGAGCTGAGATTCCAGTAAAGAAGAGGGCTTGTTTGAGTTGCAGGTGGGTCGAAGTCTATATAGTAGATGGCACTGCTGTTGTTTGATGTTGCTCAATGGTGAAGACAAAGATCAGACTGAAAGCTACAGGCACATGATGAATTCGTTCGACTGCCGGAGAGAGTGATATGCAGCTGCAGCTGTTACTGATTGAATAATGAAGTTGTTTACAGGGTTGAATTTGTTGGTGTTGTTTCAATGGGGAGGAAGTGTTTGAATTTGGTGTTGTGTGAAGGGTGTGTCTGTGTGGTGTTGCCACTGAGAATGATTACAGGATAGAGAGACTGGTGATAATTCTAGGTATGGCATATGGAAGTTTTAGATGCAGTGAACTAAAGCTGCATAAGTTGGGTTTTGCTGGCCGGTTGTATTTGTGCGGTGGTGTGAATGAAATGCAGCTGGTTGCTACAAGGAAAGAGAGTTGTGTGTGTGTTTGTTATCCGTTCGAGATGGTGGATTGGTCTGTGGTGACTAAGGAGCATGGCTGTGCTGCAGAAACTGTTTTGGTGGTGATTGAATTGATGTTTGTGAACTGAAGCAGTTGCAGGCATCTGTTGGAATGTATGTCAGTTGCAGTTGGAGCCTCGGATGTTTATGTTGCAGAGTTGGAAAATTACAGATAAAGGCTTGGTGATGCTGGTTGAGTTCTGTTGCTCAGAATAATGAGGTGAATGAGGCAGTGGAACTGGTGAAATGCAGTTGGGGTTCTCAGGCAGAGATGGCATGAATTGCACTGGCAGGGTCATCATGGTTGTGAAGCACCATCATTGTGCAACAGCTCAGGCATATGCAATGGGTTATGCCAAGAAAACTTAATTCAAATTATCCAAGTCAGTTGACTGACCACCATTTGATTCAGTGGCTTTAACCTAGTTGACTCAGGTGGCCGGGTGGACTTTGCCGGTCACCTGAGATTTTTTACGGCACCGGATTCTGGCAGGATTTCGGCCATTGCACCAGTTTTCCGGCGAGCTGTTTTGTCACACTTTTACATGGGTTTTTCTCACACATGGTTCATGGGCTTGATGGACTTTTTGGTGATGGACTTTGAAGATTTAGACCTAGTTTTGGCAAGTTGAAAAACTATAAAAGAAAGAAGTTTCTATTCTTTTGGGACGGATCATATCACAATCTTTCTACTGGATTTTTGGAGGAGAGCAGTGACTAGGGTTTGCTTCCATTTATTTTTCATGTTATTCAATTTATTTTTGATAATAATTATGTTGAATCTAAAAACCATGAGTAGCTAAATACCTTTTATTGGTTATGGGATATAAAGCGGATTTCACAAATAAAATCTGATTCAATGCATTAGTTTTGTCTCAAGTTTATTGTTTATGATTCATTGTTAATAATGATTATATGATTTGTTTGTTTATTGGTTGAGTCCGGAATCAATCCGATTTACATTCATATCTAGAGCTATATTAGGGTTTTCAATACGAAAATGTTGTTCATCCCTGATTCTAAGTAGCATAAATGTGGGTAGTGCTTGTAGAGATATATCCTACTAGTCACATATGAATCATAACTTGGGTTAAATTGATTTAGTGCTTTTACACATTTCGATTGCCTTGATTAGTCTTATTCCATATAGCTTATTGCTTCTAGGGAGTTAAATCTAATTTGCTTTTACACTTTAGGTTGCTTTCTAGGAAGAATTCACATATGCATCTTTTAATGTGGTTGTGATGAAATCAGGAATTAGCGGGATATTCTTGCGATCAAGGTATCCTAGGACTTTTAGTAAATGAGAGATTAAATTTCAATTCTAGTCATTGATGAAAATATGTATTTGTGAATGAAACTATCCCGTGACCAATACTTTCTCCATATTGATTATTGTAATATTTTATTGCTTTCAATTTATCTTTATTGTTTTGTGAAACTCAAAACCCCCCTTTTGGTTACTAAGAAACTGAAATTTGCATAACAACATTAGCCTCTCTGTGGATACGAACTCTTTCTTATTGCATACTACTTTATTTTAATGAAGTAAGAAAGTGAAATTATTTCTGCCGGCTGACAACCGACCAGTATTGTTCCATTATAGTTATTTGGAAGGTGGAAGTACCTTGAGAGAATCTTCGTTATGACGTCACTTGAGAAAAGTTCTGCCGTACCAAAAGACATTGGAAATTCCAAGCCAAACGTAAGTGATGAATTCTTCAAAACATCGGCTACGATTAAGAGAAACCACCCCAAGAACGTGTTGGTTCTTCTGACTAGTCCGGAAAGTGAGGGAGAAGACCGGTCGGTTCGTCCAGGAGGCGTAATAAGGTTTTGTCTTCAGAGGAAATAATATCATGCCTATCCTATCGACTTTAAAATCTATGTGAGTCCATTGCGTCCCTACGAGAAATGGATGTGATTCATGGTGAGCCAGGAGCATGTAAAAACCAATTTAACCAAGGCGCAGATCATTGATGTTGTTGCGGCTTCCGCAGTGCTTCAGATTAGGAAAGATATTCCAGGCTTGGTTGATTTTATTTCCGGATGGTGTCCGGACACCCACACGGCCATATGTAGGTGGGGTGAAATGACCATCTCCTTAGAGAGCGTGGTTGTATTGCTGAACCTTCCCATAATAGGGAACCTCAATGTTAGGTTGTCCGTAGATGAAGAAGAAATGCACGCCGCCCTGTGATAGGTGTCTAAAACACCTTATTATTTATATATTGTTTATGCTTTCTCTGCTAGTTTTCTTGTAAATTATGTATCTTATGCTTTGTTTTTGAGTATTTAGTTACTTTGGAGTCATTTGGATCAAAAGAAAAGGAAACATGGCAAAAGCGTTGGAGGCGGATTGTGGCTCATTATTTGCTTTTATTTCTTCATCTCTGTCTGAAAAGTATGCCAGCTTTAGTGATGCAAATTATGTCTGAAAAGCATGGAGGCTTTAGTGATGTTAAGACATTGAAGAGAAGAAGTGGACTAAGACATTGAAGAGAAGAAGTGGACTTGAGATGCAAGAGGCAGCTGCAGCTGGTGGAAGAGCATTCATTTGGAGCATAAAGGGAGCAATTGTCATTTTAGGGAAGAACATTATCTAGATCCCGGTACTGGTTAAGGGGCATCTCTTTTGAGGAGTACTAAACAAAGTCCATTCAAGGTTAAGGGGTGCCATATGGGTATCCCTTATCATTCATGTTTAGGTGTAGATATCCTGGATGGATGCATAAAGGGGCGTAAATAGCTATCCCAATGATTGATCCAACCCTAAATCGAGAAAGTCATTTTTTTCTCAATTATTTGTTCATGAAATTGAGGAGAAAAGAAGGTCAGCCATGACTGCTGATTAAAACCGAGAACTGAAAAGAGACTTAGGATGAATTAAAGTTGTATGCTGTTGAAGAACTGGGAAGGTTTAATATCATGATTTTGAGTTGAATTAACCTGGGTTTGAGTTGAATTGGCGTTAGATTGAGAAGATTGACAGAGAAGAAGAAATGGGGAGAAATTCTAAGTTAGGGATTTTGTATTGAAGTGAGATCGAATGGGTTAAATCGAGATTGAAATGGGTTTGTGACTATGACCGAGTTAGTTGTTGCTGTTGGTGTTAAGTTGGTGGTCAAGAACAGTTGGTTAGGACTCATTCTAGAAGGAAAGAAAGGAGATCTGATGTTACAGAAAGATGAGATTTCTTTATGAGTTCAAAGTTGAAGCTGGATTTGTTTGTGGTAGTACCACCAAATGGGTTGTTGTGTAATAGAGTGCTATGTCAGCGTGTAGCTGGATGCAAGAAGGAGATGGCCCAGGTGGTGATGCTATAGTTAGAAGCAGTAAGCTGTGGTTGTAGGTGATGACTGAGAAGGAGTTGCAGCTGGGATATGGTGCTACAGTTGAGAGCTAGCAGGTGGATGGTGCAATGCAAGACTCAAGGAAATAGTGGTAACTGGTGCTGGTGAACCTGATGCTGCTGTGAAGATGATCTCTGGGTTCCAGAAATGTATGTGTTTCCGAGTTACAGATGCTCATGGTGGTGGTCTGAGATGCAAATTGTTGCTTCTGCCAATCCTAGAGAACAAGAGAAAGAATGGGTCGCAAGAATTGCAGTTAATGGAAAGCTTGAGACTGATATAGTGCAGGGATGGAGGCAGTTGTGTGTTGATGCTAGAATGGAGCTGAGGGTGAATCAATTGCAGGTGGAGTATGTACTGGGGAATGTGGTTGTTGAAAGTGGTTTGACGGAAAAGAGTGTGGAGATGGAATTGTAATTGCAGGGTTGATTGAACTGATGATTGGAGGTTTTTGCTGGTGGAATTGTGTACTTGTAGGCACAACTGGTGCTTGGAGGTGCAAGGTATTACAAGTGAACTGGCTGGCGTGAACGAGATATTGCTGCGTAGCTGGAGTGCAGACTGTGCTAATCTTGGAGGCTACATAATTGTAGCTGCTAGTCATAACTGGAGTTGAAACAATGGTAGCTTAAATGGTTGGTGTATGAGTGATATTGGATTATATGAAGTACTGTGTATGTTGGTTGGCATTACAGGGGTGTGGTTACTGGAATACGTAGCAATGAAATGAGGTGCACCAGTGAGCAGTATTGGTGGTGTTGGTTTCAATTTATGAACTGCAAGTAATGAATAATTGTCACAGGGCAGAAATGGCAGCGTTGCAGCTAAGAACTGGTGGTACGCAATGAAGCAGCGAAAACTTGAACTGTAAAAGTGATAGATTTGAGCTGGTTATTTTGGTGGAAAGTATGCTTAAATGGCCATCATGGCTGGATGTGCTGTTGTGAGCGCTATCATTATGCATCAAAGCTCTAGCCTGTGTGGAATGGCTGTGGCCCAAAACAAGTCAGCTGAGTTAGCTCTAACTCAGACCTGACTCATAATCTGACTGGGTGACTTGGTGCTTGACCCGAGTTGACTCAGTTGACTACCCGAGCTGACCTTGTTGATTGGTGACCGGGTGGACTTTGCCGGTCACCGGTGATATTTTCCGGCGTCTGATTCCGGCCATATTCCGACCAAAACCCAGTTTTCCGGCGAACGTTTTTGGGACAGAATTTCTACACGGGTTTCTCTCACTTGTGGGCTTGGTGGATTTCTATCTAATGGACTTTGAAGACTTGGACCTAGTTTTGGAAGGGAGAAAAGCTACAAAAAAAGAAAAGTTCTACTAATTTTTGGGGGATAACGTTTTATTCTATTCTTGGAGCTTTTGCAGAGAACTACTTCTAGGGTTTGCTTTCTTCTATGTTTCATCTACTTTCTTTGAATATTATGATGATGAACTCCAATAATATGAGTAACTAAATACAACTATTGTTTATGGGATAAAATTTGATTTCTTCAAGCATGTTATTTGATTTTATGAATTAGTTTTGTCTCAATTCTATCGTTTATGATTCATTATTTTTATTTTCATATGATTTGAATGCTAGTTTGGTTGAGTCCGGAATCAATTGGATTTATTTTCATCTCTATAGCTATATTAGGGTTTTTTAATACGTAAAAGTTGTTTATCCCTGATTTCTAGTAGCATCTTGTGGTTAATACTTGTAGTGATACATCTTTTTAATCGCATATGAATCATAACCTTTGTTAAAATGAATTAGTGCTTTTACACGTTTGTTTGCATCGATTAGTCTTATTTCATAGAACTTATTGCTCTTAGGGAGTTAAACCTAATTGTGCTTTTACACTTTAGGTTGCTTTTTAAGTAGATTTCACAATAGCATCTTTTAATGTTGTTTGTGATAAAATCAGGAAATAAACGGGATACTCTTGCAATCAAGATATCCTAGGACTTTTGATAATTGCGAGATTAAATTACCAATTCTAATCATTGATGAAAATACATGTTTGTGAATGACACTATCCCTTGACCAATATCTTCTCCTTATTGATTATTCGTATTATTTACTTTGCTTTATTTAGTTTTATTACCTTGATAAAAACAAAACACACTCTTGGGTTATTTTGGTTACTTAAGAATCTGGAAATTGCATAACAACAATCGCCTCTCTGTGGATATGAACTCTTTCTTATCACGTACTTCATTCATATTTAGTAGAGTGAGAAAGTGAATTATTTTTGACGCTTACGGCAACGATCAAATTTTGGCGCCGTTGCCGGGGAGGCATTCGGCTTGTTATATAGTTTTTAGATTCTTTTTATTATTTTTGCTTTTATCATTGCTTCTTATTTCTGGTTTCGTTTTTCTGACTTAGTTTTGAGAATTGTGTTTCAGATACCCTACTGAAATACAAACCGGAAGAAGCAATGGGTGATGCAAATCGTACACTCAAGGAGCTGGCTTCTCACAAGTTGGATACACAACATGGGTGTATTCAAACAAACTCTATTTTTGAGATCAAGCCGGGGTTGCTTAGAGAATTACCAAAGTTCCATGGCATGGTGAATGAAGATCCAAACAAACATCTTATGGACTTCCACACCATTTTCATGGCCGTACTTCCAGCGGATGTTGAGGCGGATGGTGCAATGTTGAAAATTTTTCGATTCTCTTTGGCGGATAGTTCTAAGGATTGGTTATATTATTTGCCTCCTGAAAGTGTCACAACATGGAATGGGTTGAAGAAACTCTTTTTAGAGAGATATTTTCCTGCATCAAACGCTACTCAAATTCGCAAGGAGATTTGTGGGATGAAGCAAAATGTGGGAGAATCTTTATATGAATGTTGGGAACGATATAAGAGATTGGTGGCAAGCTTCCCTCATCACCAATTTAGTGACACAATGATTATCCAATACTTCTATGAAGGTCTCCAAGCAAGTGATAGGAATCTTATTGACGCTGCAAGTGGTGGTGCACTTATGAACAAGACGGTGACACAAGCTAGGGAGTTGATTGAGAGTATGGCAGCAAATTCTCAACAATTTTCAAGTCGTGGATCAGAACCACCTACCAAGGGAGTTATTCAAGTTGACGAGATTATTGAATTACGTCAACAAATGAGCAATATGATGGCAATGATGCAACAAACTGCAGCAGTGGTTATAAAACCATCACGCCCAACTTATGAGAACGTAGAGCATGTCAATGCTATATTCTCAACTCAGCCGTATGGTATTTACTCCAACACTTACGAGCAAGTTGCAAGTGCAAGTTCTATTTACAGCCATCTGCATGAGTTCCAACAACAAGTGCAACAACCACAACAAGGGCATAATCCAGAATTGGAGAAGATAGCTACTTTGGTAGAGGCTCTAATGTCCGTGGTATAGCAAAATCAACAACTAGCGATCTTAAATCAGCAGAAAACGGATAATGCAATTAAGGAGTTGAAATTACAAGTTGGTCAACCGCAACAACAACAGTTCCAGCAACAACAACAACCACTTGAAAATCAAGGGACCAATATGGAAGAGTTGCTGAAATCTTTTATGCAAAGAACGGAGGGTGTGGTCCAGGACTTGCAAACACAAGTAGGTTCAATGGCCGAGGAGATTAATCAGTTGCATGCACAAAATGGTGAGAAACTCCCTTCCCAACCTCTTAACTCAAGAGAGGGTGTCAATGCTATTAAGTTGGGAAGTGGTACACAATTTGTGCAACCCGAAGTTACAAATTCGGGTGAAGAAGAAGCGCCAATGGAACCAATTTTGGAGGAAAAGAACGCAGATTTTCCCCAAACTCCCGAGGTAACTAAATAAAACTCTAAACCTCTTGTTTCTACTTATGTTCCTCATCTACCTTTTCCTGGCAGGTTCGCTAAAGCTAATGAGAAGGTGGAACAAGATAGGGATATTTGGGATGTTTTTAAGAAGGTCCAAGTGAATATTCCACTCATTGAAGTAATTAGGCAATCTCCTCGCTATGCAAAGTATGTAAAGGAATTGTGCACTAACAAGCACAAGCTAACCGGTAATGAGGTAATGAGTGTGGGGGGAAACGCTTCGGCGTATCTTATAAAGAAACTCCCACCTAAATTGAAAGATCCCGGTAGTTTCACTATTCCATGAACTATTGGTAAAACAAGGTTTGCGAAAGCTATGTTAGATTTAGGAGCGTCTATTAATGTTATTCCTAGTTCGATTTATGATGCTTTAAATCTTGGTCCTCTCAAGAAAACCGGCATAGTTATTCAACTTGCCGATAGATCTAATGTTTACCCTAAAGGGATTGTTGAGGATGTTTTGGTGCAGGTAAAATGACTAATATTTCTAGTGGATTTCTACGTTTTAGAGATGAGTGATGTGAATTCATCCTCGTCTACATATTTACTGTTGGGTAGACCATTTATGAGTACCGCTAGAACGAAGATTGATGTCCACAATGGCACCTTGACTATGGAGTTCGATGAAGAAGTCGTACACTTCAATATCTTTGAGGCGAGGAAACATCAAAGTACCATTCAATCAGATTTCCATAATGTGTTGGAAGCCGGCTATTGCGTAACAAGTAAGGAGAACGTCGGGCTTACGACTTTAAACCAAGCGCTAAGTGGGAGGCAACCCACCGGTTTTGTATCTTTATCTTTATCTTTTTATTTTTAAGCATTTTATCTTGATTTTCTTTGTTTTTTGCATATCATTTGCGGAATTTCCCACCTTGAACTTTCTTTGGACGATTCAATTTTACATTGAGGACAATGTAAAGTTTAAGTGTGGGGGAGCATTTATATGTTTGTATAGTTTTATGCCTTTAGTTTGTTTTAGTGTGTTTTATGCCTTTAGTAAAAAATAATAATCAGAAAAATAGAAAAACCAAGAAAACATTTGTGCTTTTTGAACTCCGAAATCTAGAAACTTGTGCCTTTAGGATGACACCATTAGTGGATGGAACCATTTTGATTGCTAGAGTTGATGAACCAATTAACTAAAAGGGACGAACATAGCTCAGAAATCACAAATAACATGATAGTTGTTACCATATCTCGGAATATCACCATATCACATTCTATTTTTATTTTTCCATATTTATCTATTGTTCTCTAAGTGCTTTGGTGGGTCACTAAACATCGACTTGTTATTACTGCTAGGATGAAATAGAGTGATTGAGTTTCTAAAAAAAAAAGGAAAAAAAAAAAAAGAGACCGACCATTTAGACCAAACGGAATAAAAAAAAGACACTTGGATAGCAGTATGTGTGAAACGTTGTCCCTGTATCCGTCGCCTAAACAAGCGTGGAATGTAGGATCCAAGTCAACTATCACATTCTTGCTGACAAGAAGCATGCGCTTGGATCCAAAAGATCTAATCATGCTGTCTCAAAAAAAAAAAAAAGTATTATATTGGTTGAATAAAGTCACTCCTGGTTCCCTTGTATATTCCAGTGAGTTGATGTATAATTCAAACCAGTAGCTCAATCCAATAGGATGCATAGGTTCATCTTGGCAGTGACCTTCAGACATATATGGGAAACATCGATCACTTGTGAACATTCGCCAACATCTACATCTATATCCATCTTCTTAATCTTTTCATTGTGATTGTGGTTTGTTAGTTTCCGAGTATTGTGGCTTGTTCGACTATCTAATTAGAGCTTTATTTACTTTAATATGAACTGAATTTGCGCAAGGTACCTCCTCCTGTAGTCATTTTGGATTCGTTCATTGATTTTTCATAAATAGACGGAGTTGGAAATATAGGTTTTATAGGCAGACCTCTTGTAAACCTTCACGAGACTAAAACTCGTCCACTAGGGACACCTAGGGGTTTAAAGGCTTGTTATTTATGCTTAAAGTGACCGTAGCCTCGACGAGACAGAGTTATATGTATGTTTTATAATTATTTTGTTTGATTTGCTCGAGGACTAGCAAAGTCTAAGTGTGGGGGAATTTGATAGGTGTCTAAAACACCTTATTATTTATCTATTGTTTATGCTTTCTCTGCTAGTTTTCTTGTAAATTATGTATCTTATGCTTTGTTATTGAGTATTTAGGTACTTTGGAGTCATTTGGATCAAAAGAAGAGGAAACATGGCAAAAGCGTTGGAGGCGGATTGTGGCTCATTATTTGCTTTTATTTCTTCATCTCTGTCTGAAAAGTATTCCACCTTTAGTGATGTAAATTATGTCTGAAAAGCATGGAGGCTTTAATGATGTTAAGACATTGAAGAGAAGAAGTGGACTTGAGATGCAAGAGGAAGCTGCAGCTGGTGGAAGAGCATTCATTTGGAGCATAAAGGGGAGCAATTGTCATTTTAGGGAAGAACATTATCTGGAGCCCGGTACTGGTTAAAGGTCAGCTCTTTGGAGGAGTACTAAACAAAGTCCAGTCAAGGTTAAGGGGTGCCATCTGGGTGTCCCTTATCATTCATGTTTAGGTGTAGATATCCTGGGTGGATGCATAAAGGGGCGCAAATAGCTAGCCCAATGATTGATCCAACCCTAAACCGATAAAGTCATTTCTTTCTCAATTATTTGTTCATGAAATTGAGGAGAAAAGAAGGGCAGCCATGACTGCTGATTAAAACCGAGAACTGAAAAGAGATTCAGGAGGAATTAAAGTTATGTGTTGTTGAAGAACTGGGAAGGTTTAATAGCATGATTGTGAGTTGAATTAACCTGGGTTTGAGTTGAATTGGCGTTAGATTGAGAAGATTGACAGAGAAGAAGAAATGGGGAGAAATTCTAAGTTAGGGATTTTGTATTGAAGCTGAGATCGAATGGGTTCTGTCAGGATTGAAATGGGTTTGTGACTATGACCGAGTTAGTTGTTGCTATTGGTGTTAAGTTGGTGGTCAAGAACAGTTGGTTAGGACTCATTCTAGAAGGAAAGAAAGGAGATCTGATGTTACAGAAAGAGGAGATTTCTTTATGAGTTCAAAGTTGAAGTTGGATTTGTTTGTGGTAGTACCACCAAATGGGTTGTTGTGTAATAGAGTGCTATGTCAGCGTGTAGCTGGATGCAAGAAGGAGATGGCCCTGGTGGTGATGCTATACTTAGAAGCAGTAAGCTGTGGTTATAGGTGATGATTGAGAAGGAGTTGCGGCTGGGATATGGTGCTACAGTTGAGAGCTAGCAGGTGGCTGGAGCAATGCAAGACTCAAGGAAATAGTGGTAACTGGTGCTGGTGAACTTGATGTTGATGTGAAGATGATCTCTGGGTTCCAGAAATGGATGTGTTGCCGAGTTACATATGCTCATGGTGGTGGTCTGAGATGAAATATTTTGCTTCTGTCAATCCTAGAGAACAAGAGAAAGAATGGGTCGCAAGAATTGCAGTTAATGGAAGGCTTGAGACTGATATAGTACAGGGATGGAGGCAGTTGTGTGTTGATGCTAGAATGGATCTGAGGGTGAATCAATTGCAGGTGGAGTATGTACTGGGGAATGTGGTTGTTGAAAGTGGTTTGACAGAAAAGAGTGTGGAGATGGAATTGTAATTGCAGGGTTGATTGAACTGATGATTGGAGGTTTTTGCTGGTGGAATTATGTACTTGTAGGCATAGCTGGTGCTTGGAGGTTCAAGGTATTGCAAGTGAACTGGATGGCGTGAACGAGCTGTTGCTGCGTAGCTGGAGTGCAGATTTTGCTAAGCTTGGAGGCTACAGAAGTGTAGCTGCTAGTCATAACTGGAGTTGAAACAATGGTAGCTGAAATGGTTGGTGTATGAGTGATATTGGATTATATGAAGTACTGTGTATGTTGGTTGGCATTACAGGGGTGTGGTTACTGCAATACGTAGCAATGAAATGAGGTGCACCAGTAAGCGGTATTGGTGGTGTTGGTTTCAATGTATGAATTGCAAGTAATGAATAATTGTCACAGGGCAGAAATGGCAGCGTTGCAACTAAGAACTGGTGGTACGCAATGAAGCAGCGAGAAGATGAACTGTAAAAGTGATAGATTTGAGTTGGTTGTTTTGGTGGAAAGTATGCTTGAATGGCCATCATGGATGGACGTGCTGTTGTGAGCGCTATCATTATGCAGCAAAGCTCTAGCCTGTGTGGAATGGCTATGGCCCAAAACAAGTCAGCTGAGTTAGCTCTAACTCAGACCTGACTCATAATCTGACTGGGTGACTCGGTGCTTGACCCGAGTTGACTCAGTTGACTACCCGAGCTGACCTTGTTGATTGATGACCGGGTGGACTTTGCCGGTCACCGGTGATATTTTCCTGCGTCGGATTCTGGCCATATTCCGACCAAAACCCAGTTTTCCGGCGAACGTTTTTGGGACATAATTTCTACACGGGTTTCTCTCACTTGTGGGCTTGGTGGATTTCTATCTAATGAACTTTGAAGACTTGGACCTAGTTTTGGAAGGGAGAAAAGCTACAAAAAAAGAAAAGTTCTACTAATTTTTGGGGGATAACGTTTTATTCTATTCTTGGAGCTTTTGCAGAGAACTACTTCTAGGGTTTGCTTTCTTTTATGTTTCATCTACTTTCTTTGAATATTATGATGATGAACTCCAATAATATGAGTAACTAAATACAACTGTTGGTTATGGGATAAAAGTTGATTTTTTCAAGCATGTTATTTGATTCTATGAATTAGTTTTGTCTCAATTCTATCGTTTATGATTCATTATTTTTATTATCATATGATTTGAATGCTAGTTTGGTTGAGTCCGGAATCAATTGGATTTGTTTTCATCTCTATAGCTATATTGGGGTTTTTCAATACGTAAAAGTTGTTTATCCCTGATTTCTAGTAGCATCTTGTGGTTAATACTTGTAGTGATACATCTTTTTAATCGCATATGAATCATAACCTTTGTTAAAACGAATTAGTGCTTTTACATGTTTGTTTGCATCGATTAGTCTTATTTCATAGAACTTATTGCTCTTAGGGAGTTAAACCTAATTGTGCTTTTACACTTTAGGTTGCTTTTTAAGTAGATTTCACAATAGCATCTTTTAATGTTGTTTGTGATAAAATCAGGAAATAAACGGGATACTCTTGCGATCAAGATATCCTAGGACTTTTGATAATTGTGAGATTAAATTACTAATTCTAATCATTGATGAAAATACATGTTTGTGAATGACACTATCCCTTGACCAATATCTTCTCCTTATTGATTATTCTTATTATTTACTTTGCTTTATTTAGTTTTATTACCTTGATAAAAAAAAACACACTCTTGGGTTATTTTGGTTACTTAATAATCTGGAAATTGCATAACAACAATCGCCTCTTTGTAGATACGAACTCTTTCTTATCACGTACTTCATTCATATTTAGTAGAGTGAGAAAGTGAATTATTTTTGACGCTTACGACAGCGATCACTCTGGTTACGAAATCAAAAGGATTCACTCAGAAATAAAACGATACGAAGTGCTTCTATGACTGGTGGGTGTCTCAGTGGTTTCCTGATGAGTTGGAATCGAATTATAAGAATAGTACGCTTCATGTCGCGACGTTCTT
Organism: Papaver bracteatum; assembly: GCA_023529315.1. Taxonomy (NCBI): domain Eukaryota; kingdom Viridiplantae; phylum Streptophyta; class Magnoliopsida; order Ranunculales; family Papaveraceae; genus Papaver; species Papaver bracteatum. The sequence continues at coordinate 676,628 of JAJJWX010001081.1, read as the reverse complement.
GGCTCTTTGGTTATCCAGAGATATTTTTGATGACGGCTCAGGTAAGGAGATAAGGCAGGGACTTATCAAGTTTTCCATAAAATTGGCAAAAGGCGTCATTCTCCCTATCGGCGGTTTGTTTCTTGGTTATCTGTACGCACACTTGGATCAGCTGGTCTCGGATATGTGCACTTCAAACGTCTATATGAAAGTGGATTCGTACATTCATGCCGCATTTCTTCAGGCGTGGATGTGGGAGCACTTCGAGAAGTACTCCCCAAAACCGTTGGCTGTAATTCCCGAGTCTTGGGGTGGCTCCAGGATACTGCGCTGGTCTAATAGGCGTCCAAAGATTGGATCGAATCTGGTTGGATTTATTGAGAACTCGTACATGGTTAACTTTCGTCCATGGGCTCCGGTGTATGCGTCCATAACTCAGATCAATACCTTTTATCCTTCTCCTAACATGTCTTTGTCTTCTGATAAAGAGGATCTGAGTATTGGAGAGATGGTGTTCATGCGAAGCTGCACGACCGATCATGTGACGTCTTTCTTTCGAGGATCTTGTAAAGCAATCTCTTACAACATTGATAGAGCGGCTCGACATATGGTTTTTGACCAAGGGGTCCTACTCATTCGTTATCCGGTTGTTCCAGAAATCCCGTTGTTAATTTTCCTCGACGCTAGTGTTATTGTGTCGGGTAAAAGTCTCCCTTTTTTGCTTGCGGAACGAAATCCATCAATAACCTCCCAATATAAAATATTTTGGCAGGACGAGTTTCTCTTTATCCATGGATTTGTGAATGATGTGGTAGAAAACCGTCGCGGTAATCCTTCTCCGGCGGTTTTAGCGGAACATCCACTGCTGAGGGAGAGGGATCCCAAGCGAAAATACGTTAGCCCGAATGCAGATAGTCCCCAAGTGAAGGAGCGAAGATCTAAAATCCGTGCTGGTGGTTTTCAGTCGGGTCCGACGGATCTTCCGACTTTTAGTTCTTCCAATATGCGAGTACATATAATTTTCTTCCAGATTCAGTCGGATTACGTATGTCTTTGTCTCATTTATGAGTGTATGTTATTGTGCCTTTCCCAGGGTCTAAGCAGTGTGAACTCCTTCACTAAACTTGCACGTAGTCAGAATACAGCATCTCTTGAGACGGAAAGCGGCCATGTTGAGCCTACCCATGGTGATCCGAGAAGGAAGAGAGTTTGGAGTCCAGTGACGGGGAAGATAGTTCTTCTGGTAGCAGAGTTGAATCTTCCTCCAGTGAGTCCGGAAGTGAATCGGTGAGCTTTCCACTTTCTTTATTTCCTCTTCCTCTTTTTTTTTTTTTTTTTTTGAAGCAAAAACCAAGTCTTGATATTCTAGGAGGAAACCGTTCCCGAGGATGTCTTTGAAGTATAAAACCCCCCGAGTGAAGGTGTAGACATACCTCCAATTGTAGAAACTGTACTGGCTGGTGACTTGGACATTGAAATTCATCATCCTGAAGACATGGCCACGGCTCAAGTGGTGGAGAGTACTCCAGGTACTGCTGGCGCAATTGTAGTTAGGGGTCTCTTGCCGGTTGTTGATTTAATTGCAGGTGTCACTTTCAACCCTCCGTAACTGGTCACTTATCTGGGTCATGTGTTGATCATAGGATTTAGCGTGCCAGCCAAACATGCGGTGCTATACACTAAAATATGGGAAAGCCACGGACATATTGCCACAACCAAGAAAATTACTAGTCGATTTGCGTTGGTTAAGCGGGTGGAGGAAGCTTTGTCTTCGATTGACGACATGTGCAACGTGACTGGTCATACGGTTTCTAAGGATGTAATCTCGATATTGAGGTTCCATTGTGACATGTGTGTGAATTTTGAATTCAATATCCCTTGGTTCGTTGAAGGGTTCTCTGAGGTTGAAAATTTGCTGGTCAAAACAGTCGAAGGTCCTTCCGCAGACATGGTGAAGAAGCAGGAAGCGGAATTCAAAAGATTGTGCAGGCAGCTGAAGTTGAAAAGGGTGGCTCCCCAGAGCACGAGGGAGGCCTTTTCTAAGAGGAGAAAGCCGTTGTTGGAAAACTTTCCTTGAATACATTTATGTCTTTTGAACTTCTTATTTTTAGTTTTTTTTTTTTTTGAAAGGAAAATAAAACGCCTAGTTCATGGTTTTGTTTGCTTGGATTTCTTAGGTTGATAAATAAATGTTACCTTGACGGTTTTGGATTATTTTTTTGGAATGAATCATTTAGGAATGAATTATTTTGAAAATAATATTGTCTTGGTTATGATTGAAAGTAATGCAGGCATCCCAGGAAAACCATTGAACTGTGCGTTTGGTAGATGACATGGGGTGAAAAATAACATGGCTATTGGTTTTATCATTCCCGTGAAAACTTGAAGAAGCAAACCACGTATCTTGTCTAGGTAGGACTTACTTGGTTTTTTAGGTATTTTGATGAAAAGGAAACCTTCCGGGTGTAAAACCGAGTTTTATGGGAAGCACCGTCGTGATTGTGGAAAATCCCCAGTCATTGCTGAGTTACCTGATAACCATGTTATCGGTTCTCGGGCAGATCGTTTGCCTCAACCCTCTGGGAAGTCCCCAGTCATCCCTTGTCATGTCATGATTTGATAATCGAGTCGTCTGGTAATTGAGTCGTCGATCCCTGAGCGGATCGCCTGCTTCTACCATCTTGATGTCTGGGTCGAAACATGAGATCAAAGGTCGAAAATTGACACTGTAACTGAAATATCAACCTCCCACTATGGTCGCCAATTATTTGAGGGTGAAAACAGTTTCTGCTGATTTTGGTAATTTCGGGCGTGTGGGTGAGAAACGAATTTAAACCCTAAACAATGTACTGCAAGGGAGTTCTTTAGATTCGAGAGATCAAACTGTACAAGTCCGGCCTAAACCAAGAAATAGCTGTTCCAGACTTGCTTTGGTCACAAATTCAAGGAGAATGGGTTGGTTATGGGTAGGGAAGCAAGGAAAGTGATAAGACCATAATAGTTGATTCTGGAAGAGTAATTGTTTTCTATGACTTGTATCAGAAAGTGGAAAGCTAACAAATGGAAAGCTAGCAAATGTTTTCTGAGTGTTGTATTCTCCTGACTGAACTTGTTGTTCGGTGGAAATAGGTAAGACCTATTTATACAAGTCGAAGTGAAACGTACTCTGGTCTCATTAAGGAATGGAAAAATGGGTGAGTAAATGGGAGGAGGTGGTAACCGTTAATGCATGGAATTGATATTCCATAAAAAAAGAGCGTTTCACCATTAACTCCCTGTATTTACTAACCACCTCATCCTTATGACACTTCCTTATTGTTAGAGCACTGCTCGGTCAAACTCGCATGTGTTGCTATCTCAAGCATGTTTGTCAATCTTAGTGATCAAAACTATATAGTCTTGATTTCTAGTCTAATATATCTAAGGTATCGGACTAGGATAGAAAGTGTAGTTGAGCTCAAGAACTCCATGGCGATCATCATACAAGACGAAGGACTACTCAATGAACCAGTGGATCTTCATCGACTAAAAAGTATGTGGAGACTTGAACTTATCTATCACTTAAAAGTCCATCTACTCTATCTCCTATATTGAGACAAAATTCGGTTTATTATATAGACTAAGAATATGCACATTTGATATTTCGAGTTGAATATATCTCGCTTATCTATTTCTCGAAATGGGTGTTGGTAAAGATTTCTCTTTAGCCAAGTTCATCTTTGCCTAGTGACGAAAGTCATGTTATGTTTCAATCACTTTGGAAATTTCTCAGACGAAAACTAGTTCCTGAACAACAACTATATTACGTCCTCTGAGAATGTTTCAATGATTGAAATGAGAGTTTAGACTATATAACCATTGTGGGATATAAACATTGTTGTGGCAACACATATATGTATAAGTCCTTAACACTTGAACCGAAGTTTGCGAACCTTGTTGATCAAGTGGAACTGGAACGTGAGCATCAACTCAGTCCGCAAACTGGCGTAAGTTCTCGAACCCGAGAATATCTGCTGAAGTTGAAGATCAGGTGCAGTCCATGAACTGACGGAAGTTCTCATCCCGAGAAATTCTGCTGGAGTTTATTAACTTCAACCGGTTAACTTGAGCCCGCGAACTCACGAGGTTATGTCTGAAAACGTTGTTCGTGAACTTATTTAAAATTAATAAGAAATGCTTTTGCAAACCGAGGCTTTATAGTTCATGAAATAATTCGAGTGAATCACATCGTTTTTGATTCAATTGTGTCTCTTGTAGTACTTGAGATCTCATAGCAATTGAACAACTCTCTAACTAGTTCATTTGAGTCATTTGGACTAGTTATGGTGAAGAAGAATATGGTTGATATGAAAGTTATCATTTGGCTAACCATTTGGTTGACTAATATTGAACCAACCATTGTACACGTTTGGGTACGGTTACACGAACTCAAAACGTCAAGTACATGTGTGTATGACAAGCTAAGTTTTCGATCTAACGGTTGAGAGATATTAGCTTGTATCTAATCAGGTTTTCATCTAATAGTGAATATTGAATGCTTTGTTACTAAGCTAACATTGATTGCAAACCCTGATTTGAAAGACTATATAAGGTAGAACTCTAGTAACTGGGAAACCTAATCCCCACACATTCTGTGTGATACTAGTTTGCTAAAGCTAGAGTCGATTCTCCTTTAACCTTTGGTTTTCTTCTTCTAAAACCAGGTTAACGACTTAAAGACTTCATTGGGATTGTGAATCCAGACCGATACTACTTTTCTTATAGTTGTGTGATCTGATCTTGCTATTTCTATCGTACGAGTACAATTATAATAATTGGCTTGAGATTTCTATCTCCGATAGGCAAGATAAAATTAGTCACAAATATCTTCGTCTCATTGTTTGTGATTCCTCAATAATCTTCTTCGCTGCGTCGATTAAGTTTATTATGAGGTTGTTGATGAAACTGAGTTTTTCTTTAGGAATATAAGTCTGGTTTTATCGATTGGTTCCTGTTCACCTTGATTTATCAAAAGACGGAACAAAACTCATAGGTTTATTCGTGGGAGACGAATTTATCTATTACCTGTAGACTTTTTTGTGTGAGACAGATTTGTTTGCTAAGTTATTCGACTTTGCGTCGTAGTAACTCTTGGTTGTGGGTGAGATCATCTAAGGGAATCAAGTGCACAATATCCTGCTGGGATCAGAGGCGTAGGAGCATAACTGTACCTTGGATCAATGTGAGATTGGTTGGGGTTCAACTACAGTCCAGACCGAAGTTAATTTGGAGTAGGCTAGTGTATGTAGCGGCTTAATACGGTGTATGTTTAATCTGGACTAGGTCCCGGGGTTTTTCTGCATTTGTGATTTCCTCGTTAACAAAATTCTGGTGTCTGTGTTATTTCTATTCCACATTATATTTTGTTATATAATTGAAATAATACAGGTTGTGCGTTGTTCAATCAATTAAAATATCAGACCTTATTGGGTTGATTTAAATCGATTGACACTTGGATATTGGTCTTTAGTACCATCCAAGTTATCTATTTTTGATTAGACTCGCGAATCATATTTGCTTGAGTAAATCAAATCGAGAGATTGAGATAATAACTCCTTGAGTATTTTCTATTGATTGAGTCTAACTGTCTAGTTGATTCTCTAGAAAATAACTCGGAGTTGTCCATACAGATTGCTAATCGAAATATTGGGTGAGGTTGTTAGACCCCCACATTTTCACTTATGACGGGCGTAGTGTACGCCACACGCTGTAAACCGCCAAACCAATACCCAAAGTGGATCCCCCAGTTTGTGATATGTGTTGATGTCTCGGATATTTTTGTGGAAAACATGTAGCATATTGTTGTTGCCTGGCAATTCTATTTTGGGAGACTTGCTAGCTTGGTGACCTTCGACGGTCGAGATTTTGCATCTTAAGACGAAAGATAGCCGTTGATCGTTGCACACTTTCATGTTGGTGGACGCATAGGGAAGGCCAGCATGGTGGCGCGGCAAGGTTGGCATGCCGTTGGCGCGGTTTGGCGTGGCCAAACTAGGGTTTCGGGCCAAAGGTTATCATGCGTTGTCTGGTAACCTTGGACGGCTAGGATTTGCTCCTGGGATCGAAGGGCAACCGTTAATTGTCGCACGCCTTTGTTTTGGTATCCGCATAGGGAAGGCCAACATGGTGGCGCGATAAGGTTGGCATGCCTTGGCGCGGTTTGGCGTGGATAAACTAGGGTTTCAGGCCTAAGGTTACCATGCGTTGTCTGGTAACCTTGGAAAGCTATGATTTGATCCTGGGATTGAAGGGAGACCGTTGATTGTCGCAAGCCTTCGTTTTGGTAGCCGCATATGGGAAGGACAGCATGGTGGCACAGCTGGGTTGGCATGGTGGGGCCAAAGGCTTGGCATGCCGTTTGGCACATGGTGCGGCTAGCATGGCTAGGGCCAAGGGTTTGGCATGCCGTTGACACATGGTGCGGCTAGCATGTCTAGGGACAAGGAAAGGTGTGTTTGGATTGGCATGGTGGGTCCAAGGGCTTGGCATGCTGTTTGGCACACAGTGCGGCTAGCATGGCTAGGGCCAAAACAAGGTGCGTTTGGCTTGACATGGTGGGGCCAATAGTTTGGCATGCCGTTGGCGCATGGTACGGCTAGCATGGCTAGGATTTTGGAGTTGGGACAAAGGTTAGCTGGTGGTTTTGGACGGCTAAGATCTGCATCTTAGGTGGAAGGGTGGCCGTTGATTATCGCATCCCTTTGTTTTGGCATCCAGCGTTGTTCATGGAATGTTAGTATGGCTAGCATGCTTGGCATGCCTTAGCGTGGAGATGTAGCTGGAATTGTTTGCTATTGGCACAGTGGTGCGGTTGGCATGCCTTTGGCGCGGTGGGTGTGGCTGGCACGGCTTGCCATTGGCATAGTGGTGCGGCTGGTATGGTTGGCATGCCTTTGGCGCGGTAGGTGTGGCTGGCACGACTTGACATTGGCACAGTGGTGCGGTTGGCATGCCTTTGGCGTGGTAGGTGTGGCTGGCACGGCTTGACATTGGCACAGTGGTGCGGCTGGCATGGTTGGCATGCCTTTGGAGCGGTAGGTGTGGCTGGCACAGCTGGCATGGTTGGCATGCCTTTGGCGCGGTAGGTGTGGCTGGCACGGCTTGCCATTGGCACAGTGGTGTGAGAATTAGGGTTTGGCTTATCGAAACCCTAATTAGTAATTTTTTTTTTTAAGATACCCTGGTAATTTTCTCGCAGACACGTTAAAAGGGTTCAATAAATGTGCCTAGTAGAGATATTATTACTTAAATTATGTGACGTCATGGTCTGGATAGAGTTTTATGATTTTAACCCTAAGCTAAAAACCACCATCAACAACTGTTTACCTAACCAGAGTGTATATCTTGTTTATGTGAATAAGATTCAACGCTTTCATCTAACTGTGAATATTGTTTGCTTGGTTCCAAAGCTTTCTTAGCTTAAACCTAAAGCAACCTATGCTTTGAAGTCTATACAAGGGGAACTCTTGGCAACTGGAATCTTTGAATCCTGACACTACTTTTTGGTATGTCCTAGTTGTATCTAGAGTCGTCCTCTCCAGAAACCCTTTTAAGGTTTAACGACTATTAAAGACTTCATTGGGATTCGTGAATCCAGGTCTAGTTTTTCTTTATCTTGATAACTTGATTATCCCGATCTTGTTCGATCGTTGATTTATCATTTGAACAAGGTAAATAGAAATCACAAAGTTCTCTTCGTCTCAACTTTGTGATTCCGCAAGTTTTATACTTGTGAGGTGAATAATAATATAGGGTGCACTCCGGGTTTCATAAGTCCGGATTTTTAGGATACCCAGACTTTGTCAAGTTGCTATCGATTTCCATCACCTAGATCCTGCGCTAGATTTGATCACCCGTTTCAATCGTAAATCAGGAAATCAAATATATAGGCTTAATATGTGGGGGATAAATTTGGTTTAAAGTCTTCAATTGAGTTGAATCAACTCTTAGTTAGTGTGAAGTCATAAGAGAATCAATTGCGCGGAGTTCTGCTAAGATTCAAGAGGTGTAAGGAGCGCGATTGTACCTGAATCAATGGGAGACTGATTCCAAGCTCAACTACATTCCAAACCGAAGTAAATTGTAGTAGACTAGTGTCTGTAGCGGTTTAATACAATTTGGTGTTAAATCTGGACCAAGTCCCATGGTTTTTCTGCATTTGCGGTTTCCTCATTAACAAATTTTTTGGTGTATGTGTTATTTCTTTTTTCGCATTATGTTGTTTATCTTTTTTTTTTTTTTTTTTTAGCCCAATTATTTTTATTATTATAGAAGAGAAGTTACATAGTAGGCAAGCGAGCAACAAGCTGTGCCGCTAGCCCTTTATAATTAAAATATCACATGTTGTGCGTTGATCAATCAGAGTAGATACCTCTGACCTAGTTTGTTGGATACGACTTGATTGATCCTTGGACATTGGTTTTTGGTGTTAGATCACTTCTCAGTCGAAATCGCATGCGTTGCTATCTCAAGCATGTTTGTCAATGTTAGTGATCAAAACTATAAAGTCTTGATTTATAGTCTACTATAGCTAAGGTCTCGGACTAGGATAGAAAGTGTAGTTGATCTCAAGAACTCCATGGAGATCATCATATAAGACGAAGGACTACTCAAGAAACCAGTGGATCTTCATCGACTAAAAGGTATGTGGAGACTTGAACTTATCTATCACTCAAAATTCTAGCTACTCTATCTCCTATCTTGAGACAAAAGTCGTATTACTATATAGACTAAGATTATACACATGTGATATTTCGAGCTGTGTATATCTCGCTTATCTATTTCTCGAAATATGTGTTGGTAAATATTTCGCTTTGCCAAGTTCATCTTTACCTAGTGACGAAAGTCATGTTATGTTTCAATCATTTTGGAAATAGCTATGACGAAAAATAGTTTGTGAATAACAACTATATAAGGTCCTCTGAGAATGTTTCAATGATTGAAATGAGAGTTTAGACATTATAACCATTGGAGGATATAAGCATTATTGTGGTAACACATATATGTATAAGTCCTTATTGCTTGAACCAAAGTTTGCGAACTTTGTTGATCAAGTGAAAATGGAGTAGTGCGTGAGATCAGTCCGCGAACTCAGCATACAAACTCAGTCCGCGAACTGGCGTAATTTATCGAACCCGAGAATTTCTACTGGAGTTTGTGAACTCCATACGGGAACTTAAGTCCGCAAACCTAGTCCGCGAACTTGAGTAGGTTATTTCTAAAAATGATGTTTGTGAACTTATCTTAATAAACTAAGGAATGCTATTGCAAACCGTGGATTTATAGTTCATGAATCGATTCGAGTGAATCACATCGTTTTTGCTTCAATTGTGTCTTGTGTAGTACATAAAGATCTAAGAAATTGAACAACTCTCTAACTAGTTCATTTGAGTCATTTGGACTAGTTATGGTGAAGAAAAATATGGTTGATATGAAAGTTATCATATGGCTAACCATTTGGTTAACTATTTTTGAACCAACTAATGTACAAGTTTGGGTACGGTTTTCACAAGACTACAAACGTGCATTTCATGTGTGTGTAACAAGCTATGTTTTTTATTTAACGGTTGATAAATATTAGCTTGAATCTAATCAGGTTTTCATCTAACGGCGAATATTGAATGCTTTGTTACTAAGCTAACATTGATTGCAAACCCTGATTTGTGAGACTATATAAGGGAGAACTCTAGCAACTGGGAAACATAATCCCCACACATTCTGTGTGATACTAGTTTGCTAATCTAGAGTCGATTCTCCTTTAACCTTTGGTTTTCTTCTTCTAAAACCAGGTTATCGACTTAACGGCTTCACTGGGATTGTGAAGCCAGACCGATACTACTTTTATCATAGTTATGTGATATGATCTTGCATCTTCTATCGTACAAGTACAATTGTTATAATTGGCTTGAGATTTCTATCTCCGATATGCAATATATAAAAGTAGTCACAAACACTTCGTCTCATCATTTGTGATTCCTCAATAATATTCTTCGCTGCGTCGATTAAGTTTATTGAGAGGTGATTGATAAAGCTGGGCTGTTCTTCGGGAATATAAATCTGGTTTTATCAATTGGTTCCTATTCACCTTGATTTATCAAAAGACGGGACAAAACTCATAGATTTATTCATGGGAGACGAATTTATCTATCTTTGTAGACTTTTCTGTGTGATACATATTTGTTGATTAAAGTCTTCGACTTTGGGTCGTAGAAACTCTTGGTTGTGGGTGAGATAAGCTAAGGGAATTAAGTGCACACTATTCTGCTAGAATCAGAGGCGTAGGAGCATAAATGTACCTTGGATCAGTATGAGATTGGTTGGGGTTCAACTACAGTCCAGACCGAAGTTAATTTGGAGTAGGATAGTGTCTGTAGCGGCTTAATACGGTGTATGTTTAATATGTACTAGGTCCCGGGGTTTTTATGCATTTTCGGTTTCCTCGTTAACAAATTTCTGGTGTCTGTGTTAGTTCTTTTCAGTATTATATTTCGTTATATAATTGAAATAATACAGGTTGTGCGTTGTTCAATCAATTAGAATATCCGACCTTCTTGGTTGTTGATTTAAATTGATTGAAACTTGGATATTGGTCTATGGTACCATCCAAGTTATCTCTCTTTGATAAAGACTCGCATATTGTATTTGCTTGAGTAAATATCAAATTGAGAGATAAAGATAATAAAATCCTTGAGATATTTTCTATTGATTGAGTCTGACTGTCTAGTTGATTCTCTAGAAGGTAACTCGGAGTTGTCCATATAGATTGCTAATCGAAATATTGGGTGTGGTTGTTAGACCCCTGTTTTTTCAATTGGTATCAGAGCAGACAAACACGTTCAAGACCTTACAAGTCTGTGTTTGTAGAGACCTGACTCTATGGACAAAGGTGATATCTCAATTAACGTACCACCAGTCTTCGTTGGATCTAATTACTTATTGTGGAGAATTGTTATGCGATATTTTCTTCAAGCACGCAATCTCCAATCATGGGTATATGTTGTTAATGGCTATGATGCTCCCGTTGAGTCAGTTAGAGGTGTAAACGTTCCAAAGAATATTATTGAATACACTCCTGCCGAGATTCTTTCTGCTAAGCAATACTCCGACGGTTTGAATGGCATCATACATGCCATTACCCCAAATCTTCAGCACCATGTGTCTAATTGCACTAAGTCGCAAGAAGCTTGGGATATCTTAGCCACCGTATTCGAAGGTAATTCCAGTGAAAAGGAAGCTAGACTTCAAAATCTTAATTCTGATTGGGAAAACCTTCATATGGCAGATGAAGAAACATTTGATGAGTTTAACCACAAAGTGTCTGAAATTGTTAACGTATCTTTTGCATTGGGTAAGATTATTCCTGAAAAGGACATTGTGATGAAAATTCTCAGATCGCTTCCATCTAGATACGATTCTAAGAAGCATGCCATCGTTGAGGAAAATAAACTTAATACTCTCTCCATAAATACGCTGGTTAGAAAGCTTAAGATCTTTGATCATGAAAATTCATCCAAATCTAAGGATGTTGCGTTCAAATCACTAAATGACACTAAATTACTTGATAAAAGTAAAAAAGTGTAATCTATGAAGATGATCACTTTGAGACAGATTCATCAGATGAAGATCTTGACAAATCAGTCTCGATGATCACAAGACAGTTTAGGGATCTTCCGTTGAAGAGAAGTAAACGGTTCTCCAGAGATAAGCCTAAGGCATCAGTCAAACCTCGTAATCGTGTTCCTCCTAAAAACAGGGATACTGATGAAACTGATGATGAGGATATGTCTGAGTGCTTTAAGTGTAAGGGATTTGGTCATGTTGTAAATGAGTGTCCAAATCGGAGAAAATACACCGGGAACAAAGGTCTTGCTGCAACTCTTGATGAAATGTCTGACAGTTATGACTATAATGAAGACGAAAAATCAAGTGTTGCACTTCTTGGTGAAAATATTAATTTTAATAGTTGTAGCAATACACACATCAATCTTGATATTCTTTCAGAAGATAATCCAACTATTCTAGAAGAAAAAGTTAACCCAGTTTTTGGAAACTCTATTTATAATGTTTCAGGATCTACGTTGTGCCTAGTTGCTTGCACATCTTAGAAGCCTGATTTGTATCCAATCTTGACGTGTTCATATTGTTCATTAAATGGTCATGAACTATCAAAGTGTTGTAAATTCAAACACCAACAAAGGGATGTCAACAAACTTCAACGGAGAGCAAATTATTTAGCAAGAAAACTTAAGCTTGCTCAGAAAACCGCTGAGATGTGTAAGATTTTATCCTCGTCTAAGAAGTTAGTTTCCTAGGATAAACCAAGACCATTAAAGAACAAATTATGGTCAAATAGTTTTAATAGACAGAGGTTTGTGGTTTCCTCCTAAGAGGAAATTGGTGGACAAATTGTTTTGCACCATAGCGCAACGTGATTGTGTTGGTTTTAAAATCTTGTCTCTTGTGCCTGATCAAAAGAGACAATGATTTTGTACCTCTTAGGCTTTAGGAAAAGTTTTTTTTCTTCTCTTTTCTTAGATTTGTCTTTTATTTGTCTATCAAACAAAAGAAAAGGTACTATCAACAATTCTACTCTTCATAGGGTTAAGAGTTGGTCATTTACGAACCTGTTTAAAGGTTTCGAACCCTACATTCCTTTTTCCTTCTCTAAAATCTCTTTTTATATCAAGACTACTTGTTGAGTTAATTGTGAATTCCTCTCACAAACCCACGTTCATGGACGCTCCAAGTATGATGTCTTCAGATCGAAAAGAAGGTAATATGATTGCTAATCCATCAATCATGAAGGAAAAATAAAAATCTCCATTTCCGCCTACATTGAAAAGGAAAAGAATGAATGTGAGGAAGCCAAGAGCCGTTCCTTAAAATTCTCAGAAGTTTTTTGATGATCTTGAATTGATGAAGGAGTTGTGTAAAGAGATTCAACAAATAAAGGCTTTTGTGTATAAGACTCATGAGATTCAGAAGGCCCTGGTTCGACAACAGCAACCTAGAAGGTTTATTGTTATAAACTCCTACCTTAATGAACCTTATGTTCCAATGGCTGTTGACGACAAGGAGTTCGGGGACGATAAAAAATTCTTCAAAGGTCTTATTGCCTAGTAAATCTTCTATTTTTCTTGTTTTGTTTAGAAGAATAACTAGTATTTTGGAATATCCATTATTGTGATTACACATAGCTATGTCCAAAAGTTTTCATCTTCTTGTTTTTAGATTTATTGATTTAAATTCTAAACTTGTTTGGAAGATGATTTTTGCAGTATTAATCTTTATGATTTTATATATTGCAATATTGTTATTGGATATGTGTGTTTACGTCCGTGAACTTGTTGTCCCATACTTTGTCAAAAGTAAAGTCGTTCGTGAATTGATATGCAAGTATTGATAAAAGAATGAATAGACTTTTGACAAACACAAAAGTTAAGCTTATATTGTCAATTATTGATGTAATATAGGTTAAAATCTTTTGTGATTCAAGGATTATGTTTATTGTGTGTCATTGTGCAAATGGTAATTAAAAATAGAATGAATCCTTGCTTATTCCACGGTATAAGGTTGGTCTCCGATCCAAAATTTTTGTGTAAATACTGTGTTGTTCCATGAAGTGCCTTTTCATAAGGTACTTTATGTTGAAAATGTTAAACTAAATTAATCATCTTGTGTGGTTATTTAGTTGGCACTCCATAAGTTTTCTTATGTTTGAGCATTTCTTCGTCTGGGTTGGTGTTGATGGTGGTTTTTAGCTTAGGGTTAAAATCGAAAAACAATAAACCCTAGCAGACAGTAATGTCACGACATTTAAAGCAATAATCATTTACTAGGCACATTTACTGAAACTTTTAATGTGTCTCTAAAATAATTACCCGGGTATATTTTTCAAAATTAGGGTTACGACGAACCAATCCCTAATTCCCATGTGTGCCAATGGAAAATCATACCAGCCACACCGACCAAGCCAAGGAATGCCAACCATGCTAGCCGCACCTCTGTGTCAATGGCAAATCATGCCATCCACACCAACCGCGCCAAAGCATGCCAACCATGCTAGCCGCACCTCTGTACCAATGTCAAATCATTCCAGCCACACCAACCGCGCCAAAGCATGCCAACAATGCTAGCCGCACCTCTGTGCCAATGGAAAATCATGCCATCCACACCGACCGCGCCAAGGCATGCCAACCATGCTAGCCGTACCTCTGTGCCAATGGAAAATCATGCCAGCCACAACAACCGCACCAAAGCATGCTAACCATGATAGCCGCACCTCTGTGCCAATGGAAAATCATGCTATCCACACCAACCGTGCCAAAGCATGCCAACCATGCTAGCCGCACCTCTGTGCCAATGGAAAATCATGCCAGCCACACCAACCGCGCCAAAGCATGCCAACCATGCTAGCCGCACCTCCGTGCCAATGGCAAATCATGCCAGCCAAACCCAGCCCAAGCTAGCCGCGCCATGCCAAACACACTCTACCTTGGCCCTAGATATGCTAGTCACACCAAGCCAAGCCAAATTCCCCTACCTTGGCCCTAGCTGCGCCATGCCAAACCATGGCCCCTCATTCCGCACCACCATGCTGTCCTTCCTCATGCGGCTACCAAAGTGAAACCAGGCGATAATCCACGGTTGCCCTTCAATTCCAGGAGAAAATCCTGGCCGTCTAAAGTCCCCTTACGACTTTAGGCCCAAAAACCTAGCTTGGGGACGCACCTAGCCAATCTAGCCACGCCATGCCAAACCATGGCCCCTCATGTCGCGCCACCATGCTGGCCTTCCTCATACGGGTACCAAAGTGAAGCCAGGCGACAATCCACGGTTTCCTTTCAATCCCAAGAGCAAATCATGGCCGTCTAAAGTCCCCTCACGACTTTAGGCCCAAAACCTTAGCTTGGTCACGCACCTAGCCAAGCTAGCCGCTCCATGCCAAACCATGGCCCCTCATGCCACGCCACCATTCTGGTCTTCCTCATGCGGCTACCAAGGTAAAGCCAGGCGACAATCCACGGTTTCCTTCAATACCAGGTGCAAATCCTGGTCGTCTAAAGTCCCCTCATGACTTTAGGCCCAAAACCCTAACTTGGTCACGTGCCTAGTCCAAGCTAGTCACGCCATGCGCCCATGGCTACCCCTTGGCCCCACATGCCAACCCAACACATACCTAGACAAGCTATCCACGCCATGCCCTGGCCCTAGCCGTGCTATTCACGCCACGGTTAGCCAAGCGCCCTTGCCTTGTCCCTAACCATGCCATACGACCATGGCAAACCCTTGGCTCCACGTGCCAAAACAAACCTAACTTAGCCAATCTAGCCTCGCCATGCCAAACGCACTTTGCCTTGGCCCTATCCATGACATTCCGAGCCAAGCGCCCTCACCTTGGCCCTAGCCATGCCATACGCTCATGGAGAACCCTTGGCTCCTCATGCCAGGGCGAAACACACCCTAATCGTGCCAACCTGTTGGACCTCACTACGCGGCTACCAAAACGAAGGCGTGCAATGATCAACGGTTGCCCATCCTCTCAAGATGCAATATCTCGACCGTCGAAGGTCACCTGGCTAGCAAGTTCCCCAAGCTCGACTTGACAAGCCACAACAACGTTTTACATGTTTTCCAAAATATTCGAGACATCAACACAAACATGGGGATTCTCTTTGGGTATTGGTTTGGTGGTCTACAGCGTGCGGCGTACACTATGCCCCTCATAAGGAAGTGTCATAAGGGTGAGGCGCCTAGTAAATACAAGATTTATGTGGGAAAACGTTCATGGGACATAAAGGTGTGAGTTAACAAACTTTATGGAACATAAATTCCATAACGTTAACAGTTTCATGAACACCAATTTCACGCGTTAACTACTTTATGGGACATCAAGTCCATGCATACGGTTACCACCTCCTCACATTTAATTCCCCATTCCTTAAAGAGACCAGGGTACGTTTCTACCTCGACTTGTATAAATAGGTCTTACCTATTTCCATTTGAATAACAAGTTCATTTGGACCAGACAACACTCAGAAGTACTTACCTGCTAGCTCTCCTCGTGAGCTCACATACTTCTCTAATAACAAGTCGTAGAAACCCAATTGCTCTTCAGAATCAACTATTCTGGTCTCACCACTCTCCTTGCTTCCCTCCCCAAAACCAACCCATTATCCTCCTCTTTGTGACCGAAGCAAGTCTGGAACGGCCATTTCTTGGTTTAGGCCGGACTTGTACATATTGATCTCTCGAATCTAAAGTACTCCCTTGCAGTACATTGTTTAGGGTTTAAATTTTTTCTCACTTTCACACCCGCAATTACCAAAACCATTAGAAACCATTTTCACTTATAAATAATTGGAGACCACAGCGAGAGGATTGATCTATCAGTTACAATGTCAATTTTTGACTGCCGATCTCGTTCTTTGACCCAGAAGTCAAGATGGTAGGGGAAGGCGACTCACTCTGACTCGGCCACTCGGTGACTCATTATCAGTCATGACACGACAAGGGATGACTGGGGACTTCCCAGAGGATATAAGCAGACGATCTACCTAAGGATCAATGACTCGGTTATCAGACAACTCAGTAACGACTGGGGACTTCCCATGGCGGTGTTTCCCATAAACTCGGTCTTACACCCGGAAGGTTCACTTTTCATCAGGAGACCTAAAAACCAAGTAAGTCTTACCTAGACAAGATACATGGTTTTCTATTTCAAGTTTTCAAGACAAGATACATAGTTTACCCCATGTCACCTACCAACACATGGTTCTAAGGTTTTTCTTGGGATGTCTGTGTACCTTTCAATCATAACCAAAACAATCAATTCCTAAACAATTCATTCCAAAAAGAATAACCCAAAACAGTCAAGGTAACATTTATCTATCAACCCAAGAATTCCAGAAAATCAAAAACCATAAACCAGGTGCTTTGTTTGTCTTTCAAAAAAAAAAAGTCACCTACCCGTACGTGCCTACTTTGGACAACAATGATTACCTGTCACTATTAGCAGATGTTACTACGGTGACATTCGAAGAATTGTTTATGATGAAGTATTTCCACAAGTTTATGAAAGGCATACCCATGGCTAGGGTTTACACCGGTTGAGAAGAAAAATATTTCTACAGATTTATGGAAGGCATACCTATGGCTATGGTTTGCACCAGCACAAGAAAACAAGAAAAAAAAACATTTTGAAAGAGAAACGCTAGAGTACATAGCTAGAATATTCTTTCCCACTTTATTGCTCCCGCGGTACCACTAACACCATGACGTGATAACAAAGACACGAGATAAAAAGGGGAGCCAACCCATTTCATAAGCATAACACTTTTTGGAATTTGATTAAGGAAAGGATTTTTTGTTTGAGCTACGTATAGGAAGAGGCAACTGGGCCCGCAAGAAAAAGTCCGCGCCACGCCAAGCCAGCCTCATGTCAGGCCAGCAATGTGCCAAGACAACTGTTCACGCCATGCCCAGCCAACGGTCCACGCCGTACCAAAGTCCAAAGCCAGCGTCCACGCCAAGCCAGTGCCCATTCCAAGCTGAGCTAGTGCTAACTAGACACGCTTCCCAGATGTACCTACCAGAGGTGCTTGCCAGACGCACTTCCCAGACATGCTTACCAGACGTACATGCCGCACGTGCATGCCAGCCGCAATACCACACTTTGCGCTAACAGTTTGCATCCTCCCATCGCTAACATTTTGCGCCCTTCCAGCACAATCCTCGCCCTTCGAAACAACGCCATGGCTCTAACACTTCGTGATCAAAACCGTGTTATCTCCGCACGATACACTTACGATCACCAGAACCAGATCCGCTTCCGCCACCCCAGCGGTTCTTCAAGCATGGAAGCTCCAACCGTCACCAGGGACGCTACTCCACTATCATGGAAAGATACTGGAAGAGCCGGAAGAAGCCGACCTCCTTTTAACACTGTTGATTTGATGAAATGACAAAAGATACTTCAACAGGACATGCATTTATAGATGAAAAGGTTCGCATTTTTCTTGAACGCCCAGTAGACGGGGATAAGCAATCCAATTTCATCACACGTAAAGATCAGGAAAGACTTCTCCAAAATCGAAAGCAAAGGAAATCAGCAACCCTCCTGAGTTCACAGAGACCCTCTTCCCGTCAGGACCTGCACGATGGGAACTTAGCCCACAAAGTCGTAGAGTCTATGATGAAACAATTATTTAAAATTCTATATTTCTCCAAGGCATAACGTCAAGACATATTTTCATCCCTCAACCGCACTGCATCAGGGAAAGCAAGCGTTTCTAGCCAGGGAAGACGTTCCCAAACCCCAACCTCTCCTGGAAAGCACGATCGATAGATGAAATAGGGTACTCCTAACCTCTGTACACTTGAGGGATGTCGATTTTGAAAGAACGTGACGTAGCCTCCGACTTCAACATAGTAACCACCAAGGCTTTGAAAATTCCAAGGAGTTTTCTCAACATTCTCCAGCAGTGTCTCCTCTTCAACGTTCGCTTCAACACCACTCCTTCATGTAAAGGGTCATGCCACCACACTCCCCATGTCAAAGATCATGATCGCAGACATCCAATCTTCGTAGTCATGGCCACCTTTTAGTTCATCCCGCCAAACTCGTGACCATGGACAGCCAGAGCTTTACCACAACAACAATTACTACAAAGGTAACCCATACTCCTCCATGTTCTGAGTTCCACATGGAAGAAGTAACAAAATCAGCAATACGGATGCACGATGACGATATTTTTATCATGGTCAACCCACTGACCACATAATAAGGAAACATGTAAACCATACTTGGGGACTGAGGGTATACGCGAAATCCCTTTACTGTCAAAGATCAGAAGACATAGTTAACCAAAAAGGCCATATCCACAACAAGGTCATATACTCTTCAAGGGTGCAGCGCAAGAATATCATCACCTCTCTGTCAAGAAGATGCCTACAACACTTTACAAAGACGCGGTGGATCCCAATCCTTCTCAGAAGAAACAACTTCAGAAACTAAAGAAGTGTGTGACTGGGGACTGCTCATCGCAGTCCATCCCGATGACCATCAAAGATTCATGAGATACCTCCAGAGACATGACTGAAACATTTTCCCAAAGAAGCAGAGGGAGCCACGATAAACAACATAACTCTCTCATTTTTACCACTTTACTATCCAGAGTATTTCATCCATGTGATATTCTGAGCATCCCAGCGTCACATCCAGAAGAGTACAATAAGCTTGTATCAAATCTCGTGGACGTGGATTCAAGGCAATGCAATGAAAGTAGGCTACACATGGGGACTACCAGCACGGGGCGCCTCCATCTCCATCAACCAGGTTATTTCTGATTTCAACATCATCACTGTCGATGTTTTACGAGACGCAATAATTTCTCAACATGAAGCCGTACACGTGCATCGAAGACTCCAAAAGCACGCCACATAGATATATTCACATGTTCGGTCGTGCCATCGTATCTAACAGAAATATAACTGGGGACTGCTCACAGCATCCCATTATATATGGTAGTCCAAGATTTAGAATATGGTTTAATGAATGTCTCTTGGAACAAATTCCTTGAAGACTTGATAGAAGAATGTTGGCAACGAAAAGTCTCCCAACTCATCTATTTCATCTAGTGGTCCCAGAAGATTTCAACCATACAAGCATCAACAACATATTGTCATCATAATTAGAAGTTCCAGGCACTGAACAACATAAAATCAAGGATGGACCAACAACGCAACCACATCCCTCCGTCCCAAGAATGCAATGGAGTTTGGTAAATTTTGGAATCCACTAGAGAGACACTGCAGACGAAAGCACAGTTCCGGACGAGCAACAGAAAATAGAGGAAGGTCAATACCTCTTTTCATACAGATGGAGTTTCTAGAGTTTGCACAGAATAAAGTTTCCTTCTTGCTCCATGAATGGGAATAAATGACTCGGCGCGACTATGCCACTCCGGGCCCACAAAATCCCTCCTGACTCCTTCCTGATTTTCACCGTCGGGCCGTTTTCACCACCTAAGCGAACTCTAAACCTAAATATTCTCGCGTAGGGAGATAGAGAATTCTGTTTCGTGTCCGATAAAGGGGCGGACGGTCAAAATCAGAGTTTGTACGCGGATTCTGCAACGATTCTAGTAAAGGGTGCTAATTAGGGTTTCGGAGTGTCAAACCCTAAACCACAAGAACTTCCCTTGTAAGCGCTTCCCTTCCAAGGAGCCTCCCTTACCAGCATCATGCCATTCCAATCGCTTTACATAGAGGTCCACATCCGTTCCATGCTCGTCAGTGCTAATGGGTCCCCTTCATGCCAAGTCCATGCTAGCAGCTCCGCCTCGCGTTCCAAAGCCTAACCCTGAAGACACCCAATCATACCGGGATTTGCACAAATCTACTAGATGAAAGGATTGCGGATTCTACCTACCTCTCGAAAAAGATTTTTGAATAAGGAAAGAATTACATGTTAAAGAAGCGCGCGAAGAAAGGCAATCGGTTCGACAAGAGCAAGATTTTCCCCCTGCCAAACCATCATTCCATTGCCGCGGCCCCACCATGCCTAGATGTCTGTGTACATATCGTCTTGCCAAGGCCACACTATGCCAAGCCGCTTGCTCCACTGACGCGACCCTATCATCCACGCGCGTTTGCCTTACCAAGACCTCGCCACCTCTTGGCCCCTTCGATCCAAGTCGTCCACTTTCTTTTCCTTCCAAAACCGCGCCCCCTTGCCTTGGAGGTGTACGACCAGACCAAGACGGTAACTCTCTCCTCACAACTCCATGGTCTGCGTTCCCAGTACAACTTACGCAGGGCCGCCAGCACGGGAAGCCAAATGTATCTTTACCACTCAAAAGGTTAGTCGGATTCTACTGACCATCTTTGCAATGCTTTACACCTCGATTTCGTCCTTGTTTGTCACCATCATATGCTTACCTCGTAACAAGGCACCTATTCTTAGCTAAGCAGGGGACTTAATGTTGATGGTGGTTTTTAGCTTAGGCTTAAAATCATAAAACAATAAACCCTAGCAGACAGTAATGTCACGACATTTAAAGCAATAAGCATTTACTAGGCACATTTACTGAAACTTTTAATGTGTCTCTAACATAATTACCCAGGTATATTTTTCAAAATTAGGGTTACGACGAACCAAACCCTAATTTCCACGTGTGCCAATGACAAATCATGCCAGCCACACTGATCGCGCCAAGGCATGCCAACCATGCTAGCCGCACCTCTGTGCCAATGGCAAATCATGCCAGCCACACCAACCGCACCAAAGCATGCCAACCATGCTAGTCGCACCTCTGTGCCAATGGAAAATCATGTCATCCACACCAACCGCGCCAAAGCATGCCAACTGCACCAAAGCATGCCAACCATGCTAGCCGCACCTATGTGCCAATGGAAAATCATGCCAGCCACACCAACCGCGCAAGGCATGCCAACCATGCTAGCCGCACCTCTGTGCCAATGGAAATTCATGCCAGCCACACCAACCGCGCCAAAGCATTCGAACCATGCTAGCCGCACCTCTGTACCAATGGCAAATCATGCCAGCCATACCAACCGCGCCAAAGAATGCCAACCATGCTAGTCGCACCTCTATACCAATGACAAATCATGCCAGCCACACCAACCGCGCCAAAGCATGCCAACCATGCTAGCCGCACCTCCGTGCCAATGGCAAACCATGCCAGCCTCACCTAGCCCAAGCTAGCTGCGCCATGCCAAACACACTCTGCCTTGGCCATAGCTATGATATTCAGACCAAGCCAAGCCAAACGCCCCTACCTTGGCCCTAGTCATGCCATGCCAAACCATGGCCCCTCATGCCGCTCCACCATGCTGGCCTTCCTTATGCGGCTACCAAAATGAATACAAGCGACAATCCACGGTTTCCCTTCAATCCCAGGAGAAAATCCTGGCCGTCTAAAGTACCCTCACGATTTTAGGCCCAAAACCCTAGCTTGGTCACGCACCTAGCCAATCTAGCCGCGCCATGCCAAACCATGGCCCCTCATGCGGTGCCACCATGCTGGTGATGAGTTCCAAATATTTCATATTCATACACCTTTTCATTGGCACTTAACTCATCTTTCGCGCTTCAAAGTCATATATTATCCCAAATTCTGCATTCTTACCATCTTCAAGAATAAATATTTGTATTAATTAATTTTGTGTTTTTAAGTACTAAATAAAGCTTGGAAGAATTGAGAAGACAAAAGAGAAGGAAGTTGGAAGCGTTGCAACCCGCTCGCGCATCAGTGGCAACCTGTTTACAAATTCATGGGATTAAACAACCCATGATCCAAAACCCAAGTCCCAAATCCATTTCCACCTCACCCCCATTGGATTCTTTCCAAAACATCCACCTCACCCCCATTGGATTCTTTCCAAAACATCCACCTCACCCCCATTGTATTCCATTATATCCATCAATTAAGAAAACATGTTTTGTTTAATTGATTGAGTGGTTGCTACAGTGAAATTCGGATCCCAAGTGTGAGAGAATTTCTGTGTATAAATAGAGAGGGTTGTTGTGTTGAAAACTCATCCAAGAATAGCTTGTTCATGTTAGTTTATCAAATTTCAATTTTGTTGTAATGTTCTTCATGTTCTAATTTCATTTACTAGGGTTTAGATGAAGCCCTAATCTCATTGGTATGTATTCATATCTTGTATCTTGTTATTGAAAGTTTAGAATTGTTTAAAGATATAATTTAATCCAAGTTTTTCAACATCTTTCTCTCACAATGTATGCCATGTATCCATTGTAGTTAGAATATCTCTATGTTGATTATGCTACAACTCATGCTTAACCAAATATTGATCTTTAGATTAGTTGTGCTTAATTAGACAATTAATGCTTTGGAAAAATACTTTAGTTGTGATTAAATTATCCATTGGAGAAACACCTTAGTTATACGGTAGACTTGAATCTACTATAAGGACAAGAATAATATTACAAGTTGAATGCATATCATAGGTTATTGATGGATTTGAATACCCTAGTATCCATATTATCATTGTTTACATATCTTGTTATTTGCATCTTTTACTTTTATTATTTCAGTCACTTGAAAATCATATCGTCGTATCGACAAAATCAAACCCCTTTTGGTTACTCTCTGAATCAGGATTTAGAATCAACTTCTACACTCTCCAAGTCTCTGTGGTTCGACTTGTGCTTGCCCTGTGTTGCTTGTCGACACTGTGCACTTGCAGTTTATACATAGAAGTAGGTATCTTTCCGAGCCTACCAAGTTTTTGGCGCCGTTGCCGGGGACTCGGTAGTGGTGTAGTTCATTTTTCATCTCCTGTCACTATTCATTTTTCATCTCCTGGAACTGTTCACATATTACTGTTCACACATCACTGTAGCATAATCACTGTGGACTTGGACATTTTTTATTTTTAAACCCTACGGAAGGGTATTATTAAATATCAACTGTTTGCAGAGAAGGACGGTGATTACAATATCATCTCGGCCCCTCGGGTTCGTTCATGACATAGGAGTCGTGGCCCGAGTCGACAACAACGGTTCATCCCCCGTCTGGAACGGGAGGTAAGTTTGTCGAAACACTCGCGAATACCTTGTTAGCGAGTTACTGTATTCCTTCGTTTGCATATATGTTGAGGAATTGAATACGGCTGCTTTATTTTCCTAGTAAAGGGCAAGGACTGGCCATACAAGATAAGGGTTCGGATTTCATCACCGTTCTCTTCTTGACCGCCTTAGGAAAACGATACATACGTGAACCTAAGCTTTAAAATTTGAAATAGAACAAGACCTATAAGGTAACGAGCTTAGTAGGAAAGTCGTTTGAAAAATATTGGTTACTCTTTAAGCATACTTCGAAGTTCATGACGGTTTCTGTGATTTGAATGCGTGACTGCGCCGCCTTGTATTGCGGTGAGGCCTTGGGTATCAAAGCTCCAGTAGCTTCCCTCGCCTCTATTCAATTCACTTAAAATCAGATTGATTCCAGAGGGGTTTGCTCAGATTGTAACGAATTCCCTTTCGAAGGATTAGAAGCTGGTCTAGAAAACAATCTAAGTGGAGCCATCATGCTTTTTGTTTGCTAGAAATCAGTAGGTTTACTATGGTGGAGTCATCCTTGTTTGTGATTGCATAGAACTTGCCTTCTAGGTGAATGGTTAACATGCTTGATGTGCTATCTAGGCTATGATTGTGTATTTTAGAGACCATACACGCCGACTAGTTAGAATCAGTCAAGAAGAGTTAATTGAAATACATAGTTCTGAGGCAGACAGTCCAAACCCATCCGAAACAATGGGAGAACCAGTAAACCCAGTCCGTAGTCTAAAGGACTACATGTACCCAACGAGGACAACCCAGTCCTCGTACATTGTCTTACCAGCTATTGATGGACAATTTGAGCTAAAGGCAAGTATCCTCAATATGTTGCCTAAATTTAAAGGGGTTGAAGCTGAAAATCCCTACCACCATGTGAGAGAGTTCGAGGAAATTTGTGGGACTCTTCGGATCAACCAAATGACGGATGAGCAACTCAAAATGAAACTTTTTCCTTTTTCTTTGATAGACAAAGCCAAGACTTGGATGTGTGCTCAACAGCCACAGTCATTTCATACATGGGATGCTCTTACGAAAGAGTTCTTCAAAAAGTTCTTCCCAAACCATAAGACTACGACAATTCATCAAAGTCTGAATAGTTTTTTGCAATTAGAGGATGAAACTTTGGAAAAATATTTGGAGAGATTCAATGAATTATTGCTCCAATGTCCTCACCATGGTTTTGAAAAATGGAGACTTGTGCAAATTTTGTATGAAGGCTTAGATGTCAAGAACCGAACTACAGTTGAGACCATGTGCAATGGTCAATTTATTGAAAAAACTGCTGATGAGTCTTGGGATTTCTTAATCGAAGTCGCTGAAAAGACTCAGCAGTGGGAATCCCCCCGTGAACCAAATAGGATTACCCTTGCATCCAATGTTCATAGAATTGACTCTGACTTCGAAGGAAGTGCAAAGATGGCATCCTTGGCCAGGAGAATAGAAAAGCTAGAACTAGAAAAGAATGGAAAAACTAATATCCCTACTCTCCGTAGTCAAATTTAAATGGCCACTTGTGTCGCATGCCATAGTTCAGACCATCTAGTGGACACTTGTCCAGACCTCCATGCATTTCAAGAGTCTAAAACCGAGCAAGCCAATGCTTTGTACAATAGGCAAGAGAACAACCCATATTCTCAGACCTACAACCCAGGGTGGAGAAATCACCCTAACTTTTCATGGTCTAAAGGGCCTGTACAAGGGGGGAACATCAAATAATAACCAAGGATACCCTTATCCTAGAAACCCCCAAGTGAAACCGCATGTGCAGTACCCTACGGAGAAAAAGCCTAGCTTCGAAGAAAGTTTCAGTATGTTGTCACAAAATCTGGTACAATTTCAAAAGACAACCGACCAACGTTTCGCAAGTATAGAACTTAAAATGGGCCAAATCTGTGAAGCTTTGAATGAAATAGATAAAGGCAAACTCCCTAATCAGCCCCAACAAAATCCAAAAAATGTATATCAGGCAGAAAATTCAACTCGAAATGAGGCCTCACATAATCAAGTAAATGTTGTCACCACTCTTCGTAGTGGTAAAGTTGTTGAAAACAATGTAGGTATACCACAGTCGAGTGAGTCCAGATCAGACTCACCAGTGCATAAAATCCCACAGAAAACACCTATTGTTGAAGACAAATCTGAGAAACATAAGAATTCCCATAATTCTAATGTCTCTGCACCATCTCATGTACCTGTTGCTCCATTCCCACAAAGATTGGTGCAGCAAAAAGAGAGTATACAGTACAACGAGATTTTGGAAATGTTCAAACGAGTTAACATCAACATCCCATTTCTTGATGAAATCAAGCAAGTCCCTGCTTATGCTAAATTTCTTAAGGATCTGTGCACACAAAAACGAAAGCTTCATGTGCATAAGCGTGATTTTCTCACTGAGCAAGTGAGTGCAATCATTCAAATCAACACACCTCCTAAGTTTAAAGACCCAGGTAGTCCAACTATCACATGCAAAATAGGTTACCAAACGGTTAATAAGGCGTTGCTAGACTTAGGGGAAAGTGTGAATTTACTACCATATTCAGTATATGTGCAGTTAGGTCTTGGAGAGTTGAAGGCAACACCTATAACTCTGCAATTGGCGGATAGATCCGTCAAAGTTCCACGTGGTGTGGTAGAAGATGTTTTGATTAAGGTTGATAAGTTTTATTTTCCTGTGGACTTCATCGTCTTAGATACTCAACCTGTGCAAAACCCTGACAGTCACATTCCTGTCATTTTGGGACGTCCCTTCTTAGAAACGTCCAATGTAATCATTAACTGCCTTAATGGAGTGTTGAAGTTGTTATTTGGTAATATGACTGTGGATTTGAATGTTTTCAATACTAGCCAACAACATTTAGATCTTGATGATGATAATGATGTGCATGAAATCAACATGATTGAAAGTTTGATTCAGGATTCGTTGTCTAGTAGCATGTCTGTTGACCCTTTGGATGCTTGTTTGAATAATTTTGACTTGGATTTGTTTGATGATGAATACATAAGTGAAGTGAATACTTTGCTTGAATCCACACCACTTATGGACACGACTAATTGGAAATCTAGAGTGGAACCACTTCCACTCTTGGAATCCAAGTCTGTTCCCTCTCTTGTTGAGCCACCAAAGCTCGAACTGAAACCATTTCCTGATACTCTTAAATATGCATTTTTGGGACCTTCTAATACTTTGCCTGTAATCATTTCATCTGCCTTAGATACACAACAGGAAAGTAAACTTTTATAAGTACTTAAGGAGCATAAAGAAGCCTTAGGATGGACCATCTCGGACCTTAAAGGCATAAGTCCCACTGATTGCATGCATCATATAGACCTTGAGGACAATGCTAAACCATCTAGGGAGATGCAAAGGCGTCTCAATCATAACATGAAAGAGGTTGTTAAGAGTGAGATTATAAAGCTTCTTGATGCGGGTATCATCTACCCAATCTCAGATAGCAAATGGGTTAGCCCCATTCAAAGTTGTCTTGAAAAAGTCGAGTTACTTTGTAGTTCAAAACGATAAAGATGAGTTAATCACTACTCGAGTAACCACAGGGTGGCGAGTTTTCATTGATTATAGGAAGTTGAATGTAGTTACAAGGAAAGATCACTTCCCTCTTCCATTCATAGATCAAATGCTTGAACGATTGTCTGGGCGTAAATTCTATTGTTTCTTGGATGGTTTTTCTGGTTACAACCAGATTCATATTTCACCCGAAGATCAGGAAAAGACTACATTTACATGTCCATTTGGAACGTTTGCGTATCGTCTTATGCCCTTTGGGTTGTGCAACGCACCCTCTACATTTCAGCGTTGTATGATGAGCATTTTTTCTGATATGATAGATAACTTCCTTGAGATTTTTATGGATGATTTCTCTGTGTTTGGATCATATTTTGATGAATGTTTGAACCATCTTACTCGCGTGCTGATTAGATGTAAAGAGAAAGATTTGGTTTTAAATTGGGAGAAATGTCATTTTATGGTGAACTCGGGCATAGTTCTAGGACACATCATCTCTGAAAAAGGCATTGAAGTAGACAAAGCCAAAGTCGACCTCATTCAAAACTTGCCGCAACCTCGCTCTGTGAGGGAGGTTAGATCATTTTTAGGCCATGATGGTTTCTACCGTAGATTCATTAAAGATTTCAGTAAGATATTAAGACCACTGTGTAATCTACTCAGTAAAGATGTTTCCTTTGTGTTTGATAATGCTTGTGTGCATGCTTGGGAAGAGCTCAAAACTCTTCTAACTTCAGCACCTATAGTCCGACCTCCTGATTGGAAATTACCTTTTGAAATCATGTGTGACGCATCTGATTTTTCTGTTGGAGCTGTCTTAGGTCAGCGAGTTGACAAACACCCCTATGTGATCTACTATGCTAGTAAGACACTGAATGAGGCCCAAATGAATTATTCAACAACCGAAAAAGAGTTGCTAGCTGTTGTGCTTGCATTAGATAAGTTTAGATCTTATTTGATAGGATCTAAAATAATCATTTATACTGACCATGCCGCATTAAGATATATTTTATCTAAAAAAGATGCTAAGGCTCGTCTAATTCTATGGATACTCTTGTTACAAGAGTTCCACCTCGAAATTCGAGATAAAAAAGGGTCAGAGAATGTTGTTGCTGATCACTTATCTAGGTTGAATGTCGAATCACGATGAATCGTAGATTATTAGGGAATCCTTCCCGATGAACAACTGATGCTGGTTTCTGAAATGCCATGGTTTGCCGACATCGTGAACTACCTTGCTACAGGTAGGATGCCACTTCATTGGTCTAAACAAGACCGGTCTAAATTCTTGGCCGAAGTGAAACATTTCCTATGGGATGACCCATATCTGTTCAAATACTGCCCTGACCAAATCATTAGGAAATGTGTCACCAATTCTGAACAAAGGGATGTCATCTCTTTTTGTCATGATCAAGCATGTGGAGGACACTTTAGTGCAAAGAAAACTGCTGCAAAGATCTTGCAGAGTGGTTTTTACTGGCCAACATTGTTTAAGGATAGCCATGCCTTCTGTGTTTCTTGTGACCGGTGCCAGAAATTGGGAAGTATATCAAAAAGAAACATGATGCCCTTACAACCCATTTTGATTGTTGAGCTATTTGATGTATGGGGCATTGATTTCATGGGTCCATTTCCTAGCTCTGAAGGAAAGTTGTACATTCTTGTTGCTGTTGACTATGTTTCTAAGTGGGTAGAATCAATTGCAACCAAAACTAATGACCACAAGGTGGTACTTTCGTTCTTAAAGGAAAACATATTTTCTCGATTTGGCACCCCTAGAGCTATAATCAGTGACGGTGGTTCACATTTCTGCAATAGGCCTTTTGAGTCCTTAGTCCGTAAGTATGGCATAACTCATAAAGTTGCAACCCCATATCATCCACAGACCAGTGGCCAGGTAGAGGTTTCAAATAGGGAGATTAAGCACATTCTAGAAAAGACGGTTAACCCGTCTAGAAAAGATTGGTCTTTAAGATTGAATGATGCTTTATGGGCCTATAGAACTGCATACAAGACCCCCATTGGTATGTCCCCTTACAGACTTGTGTACGGTAAAGCTTGTCATCTCCCTGTAGAGTTAGAACATCGTGCATATTGGGCTGTAAAGAAACTGAACTTTGATCTAGATAAAGCTGGCACCCAAAGGAAGCTTCAACTCAATGAGTTGGAAGATTTAAGAAATGATGCATATGATAATGCAAAAATGTACAAAAAAAGAATGAAGGTGTTCCATGACAAACGCATTTTGCGCAAGTCATTCACTCCAGGCCAG
The DNA here is from genome assembly GCA_023529315.1 of Papaver bracteatum. Taxonomy (NCBI): domain Eukaryota; kingdom Viridiplantae; phylum Streptophyta; class Magnoliopsida; order Ranunculales; family Papaveraceae; genus Papaver; species Papaver bracteatum. The sequence continues at coordinate 647,210 of JAJJWX010001081.1, read as the reverse complement.
AAAGTTCTATTGTATAACTCACGACTGCACCTTTTTCCAGGAAAATTACGTTCTAAATGGACAGGCCCGTTCGTGGTGCGAACAATTTTGGTGCTGTAGAACTAGAAGATGTAACAACCAAGAATGTCTTCAAGGTCAATGGGAAGAGACTGAAGCCGTTCCTTGAACCAATCCCACCTGAGATTGAAACAACTCATCTTGCTGATCCAATCTACGTGGACTAAAAAGTTCACCCCCTGTACATACCACAGATATCTTCCCTGCTGGTTGCTTTGGACATACTCTACTGTCTCTGGTTTGGCATCTGGTAATCTCTTTCCTTTGAATCTGTTTTGTTCTCATAGTTTGTTGTGGTTTCTGTTATCTTTTGAAACATTGAGGACAATGTTAGATTTAGGTTTGGGGGAGTATTTGCATATGGCGTTTTGTAGTCTTTTGCATCTTTTATGACCAGCTGTGGAGCGGGTCTTATGTAGGATCCTTTGTAGTCTTTTGCAATTTTTGAGTCTTTTGCTGTTATTTTTTTATGACCAGCTGTGGAGCGGGTCTTTTGTAGGATCCTTTGTAGTCTTTTGCAATTTTTGAGTCTTTTGTTGTTATTTTTTTTATGACCAGCTGTGGAGCGGGTCTTTTGTAGGATCCTTTGTAGTCTTTTACATTTTTTTTTTGAGTCTTTTGTTGTTATCTTTTATGACCAGCTGTGGAGCGGGTCTTTTGTAGTGTGTTTACTATGACCAGCTGTGTAGCGGGTCTCTAAAAAAAAAAAAAAATTGTCAAGGTTCTACGAAATTCTGAAGTTCATCATCTACAGTTGAAGACCGAAGACGAAGACATTTCTATGATGCTCTGAAATTGGAGAAGGTTTTGTGGGTACATCTTTGGTAGGCCCTCACGAGACTACAACTCGTCCACTAGGGACACCTAGGGGTTTAAAGGCTTAGTGCATACGCTAAATGCATTCGAGAGACCAGCGACAGTGGTATAGTTAGGATTTTTGGATTTCTGTTTCACTTGAGTACAAGTAAAATTCAGGTTTGGGGGTATTTGATGAGTGCCAAATATTGCATATTCATACACCTTTTCATTGGCACTTAACTCATCTTTCGCGCTTCAAAGTCATATATTATCCCAAATTCTGCATTCTTACCATCTTCAAGAATAAATATTTGTATTAATTAATTTTGTGTTTTTAAGTACTAAATAAAGCTTGGAAGAATTGAGAAGACAAAAGAGAAGGAAGTTGGAAGCGTTGCAACCCGCTCGCGCATCAGTGGCAACCTGTTTACAAATTCATGGGATTAAACAACCCATGATCCAAAACCCAAGACCCAAATCCATTTCCACCTCACCCCCATTGGATTCTTTCCAAAACATCCACCTCACCCCCATTGGATTCTTTCCAAAACATCCACCTCACCCCCATTGTATTCCATTATATCCATCAATTAAGAAAACATGTTTTGTTTAATTGATTGAGTGGTTGCTACAGTGAAATTCGGATCCCAAGTGTGAGAGAATTTTTGTGTATAAATAGAGAGGGTTGTTGTGTTGAAAACTCATCCAAGAATAGCTTGTTCATGTTAGTTTATCAAATTTCAATTTTGTTGTAATGTTCTTCATGTTCTAATTTCATTTACTAGGGTTTAGATGAAGCCCTAATCTCATTGGTATGTATTCATATCTTGTATCTTGTTCTTGAAAGTTTAGAATTGTTTAAAGATATAATTTAATCCAAGTTTTTTAACATCTTGCTCTCACAATGTATGCCATGTATCCATTGTAGTTAGAATATCTCTATGTTGATTATGCTACAACTCATGCTTAACCAAATATTGATCATTAGATTAGTTGTGCTTAATTAGACAATTAATGCTTTGGAGAAATACTTTAGTTGTGATTAAATTATCCATTGGAGAAACACCTTAGTTATACGATAGCCTTGAATCTACTATAAGGAAAAGAATAATATTACAAGTTGAATGCATATCATAGGTTATTGGTGGATTTGAATACCATAGTATCCATATTATCATTGTTTACATATCTTGTTATTTGGATCTTTTACTTTTATTATTTCAGTCACTTGAAAATCATATGGTCGTATCGACAAAATCAAACCCCTTTTGGTTACTCTCTGAATCAGGATTTAGAATCAACTTCTACACTCTCCAAGTCTCTGTGGTTCGACCTGTGCTTGCCCTGTGTTACTTGTCGACACTGTGCACTTGCAGTTTATACATAGAAGTAGGTATCTTTCCGAGCCTACCATCTGGCCCTCCTCATGCGGCTACCAAAGTAAAGCCAGGCGACAATCCACGGTTGCCCTTCAATCCCAGGAGCAAATCCTAGCTGTCTAAAGTCCACTCACGACTATAGGCCCAAAACCCTAGATTGGTCACGCACCTAGCCGATCTAGCCGCGCCATGCCAAACTGTGGCCCCTCATGCCGCGCTACCATGATGGCCTTCCTCATGCGGCTACCAAAGTGAAGCCAGGCGACAATCCACGGTTTCCCTTCAATCCCAAGAGCAAATCATGTCCGTCTAAAGTCCCCTCACGACTTTAGGCCCAAAACCCTAGCTTGGTCACGCACCTAGCCAAGCTAGCCACGCCATGCCAAACCATGTCCCCTCATGCCGCGCCACCATGCTGGTTTTCCTCATGAGGCTACCAAAGTAAAGCCAGACGACAATCCACGGTTGCCCTTCAATCCCAGGAGCAAATCCTGGCCGTCTAAAGTCCCCTCACGACTTTAGGCCCAAAACCCTAACTTTGTCACGCGCCTAGTCCAAGCTAGTCACGCCATGCGCCCATGGATACCCCTTGGCCCCACATGCCAAGCCAAACCAAACCTATCCAAGCTAGCCGCGCCATGCCCTGGCCCTAGCCGTGCTAGTCTCGCCACGGTTATCCAAGTGCCCTTGCCTTGGCCCTAACCATGGCATACGACCATGGAAAACCCTTGGATCCACGTGCCAATCCAAACCTAACTTATCCAAGCTAGCTGCGCCATGACAAACGCACTTTGCCTTGGACCTAGCCACGACATGCCAAGCCAAGCACCCTCGCCTTGTCCCTATCCATGCCATACGCCCATGGCGAACCCTTAGCTCCTCATGCCAGGTCCAAATACACCCTAGCCGTGCCACCCTGTTGGACCTCACTACGCGATTACCAAAACGAAGGCGTGCAACGATCAACGGTTGCCCCTCCTCTCAAGATGCAACATCTCGACCGTCGAAGGTTACCTGGCTAGCAAGTTCCCCAAGCTCAACTTGACAAGCCACAATAACGTTTTACATGTTTTCCAAAACATTCGAGACATCAACACAAACAGAGGGATTCTCTTTGGGTATTGGTTTGGTGGTCTACAGCGTGCGGCGTACACTACGCCCCTCATAAGGAAGTGTCATAAGGGTGAGGCGCCTAGTAAATACAAGAGTTATATGGGAAAATGTTCATGGGACATAAAGGTGTGAGTTAACAAACTTTATGGAACATCAATTCCATAACGTTAACAGTTTCATGAAAACCAATTTCATGTGTTAACCACTTTATGGGACATCAAGTCCATGCATACGGTTACCACCTCCTCACATTTACTTCCCCACTCCTTAATGAGACCAGGGTACGTTTCTACCTCGACTTGTATAAATAGGTCTTACCTATTTCCATTTGAAAAACAAGTTCATTCGGACCAGACAACACTCAGAAGTACTTACCTGCTAGCTCTCCTCGTGAGCTCTCATACTTCTCTAATAACAAGTCGTAGAAACCCAATTGCTCTTCAGAATCAACTATTCTGGTCTCACCACTCTCCTTGCTTCCATCCCCAAAACCAACCCATTCTCCTCCTCTTTGTGACCGAAGCAAGTCTGGAATGGCCATTTCTTGGTTTAGGCCGGAATTGTACAGATTGATCTCTCGAATCTAAAGTACTCCCTTGCAGTACATTGTTTAGGGTTTAAATTGTTTCTCACTTTCACACCCGCAATTGCCAAAACCAGTAGGAACCATTTTCACCTATAAACAGTTGGTTATTCATGATTAACTTAGTCATCGCTCCATAGATTTTCTTATGTCGAGTGTGACCAATTAAATTGATTACTTTTGTAATTAGTTTGGTTGAGTATGACAATTAGATTATTTGTGAGTTTTATTGTGATTAATCTAATTGATTTCTTAAGCCTCCGTAAGTTTACTTGTGTCGAGCATATTTAGTCAAGTTAATCTTGGTTCTCTTTGGTTAATATGATTGAATATTTCTTTTATGGATTCCAAATTCATACTTGTATGTGATTTGTTGAGTTCAAAGAAATCCTTATTTTCTTTTGAAATTAAGGTCGCTCTTGTTGTTCCCTTGGGAATGACATTTTATGGGGGAGAGTTCTTTTGAACTTGTGCTTAATTGCCATATCTTTGTGGGGAGTGCGGCTGTGGAATATTATAGGGGTTATCTTGTATTTTTATAGACTCCTTGATGAATGCATTTAGCTTCAGCTTTATGATTTCTCCTAAATAAGATGATATACATTTACCTTTGGTCATGAAATGTCTCTTACGGAAATTTCATTAGGATCCCGTTCTTGTACCTTTGCCAATTTTATTGACAAAAAGGGGAAGAATTAATATGTAGTTCACACTACAAATACATATGGTTTTCGGATCATTATATAAGGGGGTGTGGTTTCCATGTGAGATGGAGTATTGACTAAGGGTGATTGAAGTATCACCATCATATTGTTGTTGAAGTTGTGATGCAATTGGACTTTGACGATGTGTAATGATACTATGACATTGTATAACAATGATTGAGAACTCTTGTTTTCTCGTTGTTATAGATATGGATTTTCAACATCGATGATGCTAAAATTACAACCGTTGGGATCATTGGACTACTTAGAAGTGACGAATATTTCGAGTAATGTTGAAGATTAGACATGTGGAATAAGAGCTACAAAGTTTATTTATATATTTTTTGTATTCCATATGTATTAATATTTTTTCCACTAAAACTGACAAAGGGGGAGATTGTTAGAGCACTGCTTGGTCGAACTCGCATGCGTTGCTATCTCAAGCATGTTTTTCAATGTTAGTGATCAAAACTATAAAGTCTTGATTTCTAGTCTATTATAGCTAAGGTCTCGGACTAGGATAGAAAGTGTAGTTGAGCTCAAGAACTCCATGGAGATCATCATACAAAACGAAGGACTACTCAAGGAACCAGTGGATCTTCATAGATAAAAGGTATGTGGAGACTTGAACTTATCTATCACTCAAAATTCTATCTACTCTATCTCCTATCTTAAGACAAAAGTCGTATTACTATATAGACTAAGATTATACACATGTGATATTTCGAGCTGAATATATCTCGCTTATCTATTTCTTGAAATATGTATTGGTAAAGCTTTTGCTTTAGCCAAGTTCATCTTTACCTAGTGATGAAAGTCATGTTATGTTTCAATTATTTTGGAAATCGATCTGCAGAAAAATAGTTTATGAATAACAACTATATAACGCCCGGTGAGAATGCTTCAATGATTGAAATGAGAGTTTACACATTATAACCATTGGAGGATATAAGCATTGTTGTGGTAACACATATATGTATAAGTCCTTATTTCTAGAACCGAAGTTTGCGAACTTTGTTGATCAAGTAAAACCGGAGTAGTACGTGAGCTCAATCCACGAATTCATCATACAAACTCAGTCTGCGAACCCAGTCCGCGAACTGGCGTAATTTCTAGAACCCGAGAATTTCTGCTGGAGTTTGTGAACTTCGTCCGGGAACTTAAGTCCGCGAACTTGAGTAGGTTATGTCTAAAAACGATGTTTGTGAACTTATCTTAATAAAATAAGGAATGCTATTGCAAAACGTGGCTTTATAGTTCATGAATCGATTCGAGTGAATCACATCATTTTTGCTTCAATTGTGTCTTGTGTAGTACATAAAGATCTAATAAATTGAACAACTCTCTAACTAGTTCATTTGGACTAGTTATGGTGAAGAAGAATATGGTTGATATGAAAGTTATCATTTGGCTAACCATTTGGTTGACTAATATTGAACCAACCATTGTACACGTTTGGGTACGGTTACACGAACTCAAAACGTCAAGTACATGTGTGTATGACAAGCTAAGTTTTTGATCTAATGGTTGAGAGATATTAGCTTGTATCTAATCAGGTTTTCATCTAAAGGTGAATATTGAATGCTTTGTTACTAAGCTAACATTGATTGCAAACCCTGATTTGAAAGATTATATAAGGGAGAACTCTAGCAACTGGGAAACCTAATCCCCACACATTCTGTGTGATACTATTTTGCTAAAGCTAGAGTCGATTCTCCTTTAACCTTTGGTCTTCTTCTTCTAAAACCAGGTTAACTACTTAAAGACTTCATTGGGATTGTGAAGCCAGACCGATAATACTTTTATCGTAGTTGTGTGATCTGATCTTACATCTTCTACCGTACGAGTATAATTGTAATAATTGGCTTGAAATTTCTATCTCCGATAGGCAAGATATAAAAGTAGTCACAAACACTTCGTCTCATCGTTTGTGATTCCTCAATAATCTTCTTCTCTACGTCGATTAAGTTTATTGTGAGGTGATTGATAAAGCTGAGCAGTTCTTCGAGAATATAAGTCTGGTTTTATCAATTGGTTCATGTTCACCTTGATTTATCAAAAGACGTAACAAAACTCATAGGTTTATTCGTGGGAGACGAATTTATCTATCCTTGTAGACTTTTCTGTGTGATACAAATTTGTTGATTAAAGTCTTCGACTTTGGGTTGTAGCAACTCTTGGTTGTGTGTGAGATCAACTAAGGGAATCAAGTGCACAGTATCATGTTGGGATCAGAGGTGTAAGAGCATAACCATACCTTGGATCAGTGTGAGATTGGTTGGGGTTCAAATACAGTCCAGACCGAAGTTAGCTTGGAGTAGGCTAGCGTCTGTAGCGGCTTAATACAATGTATGTTTAATCTGAACTAGGTCCCGAGATTTTTCTGCATTTGCAGTTTCCTCGTTAACAAAATTCTGGTGTCTGTGTTATCTCTTTTCCGCATTATATTTCGTTATATAATTGAAATTATACAGGTTGTGCGTTGTTCAATTAATTAGAATATCCAACCTTCTTGGTTGTTGATTTAAATTGATCGACACTTGGATATTCGTCTTTGGTACCATCCAAGTTATCTCTTTGATAAAAACTCGCATATTGTATTTGCTTGAGTAAATATCAAATTGAGAGATAAAGATAATAAACTCCTTGAGATATTTTCTATTGATTGAGTCTGACTGTCTAGTTGATTCTCTAGAAGGTGACTCGGAGTTGTCCATACAGATTGCTAATCTAAATATTAGGTGTGGTTGTTAGACCCCCTCTTTTTCATTTGGTACCGTCCAAGAACTCTCTTTGTGATTAGGTTCGTGGATTCAATTCTGTAAACGTTCTAATCGCAAGAGAGATAGAGATATAACTCTAGACACTTTCCTTGATTGAGTTTTGACTCTCGGATTTGTGTTGAGTTTATCCATATTGATTGTCTACAAAAAAGTTGGTGGTGTATTTTGGTATCCCCGGTGTTTTCATTTACATCCTAAAAGTTTCTTCAGCCTAAATGAAGACTTTTGATACCAATCTGCCTCTAGCAGATAAGCCTATTTGATTTCCCTTTAGATCGAATAGATCAAGGCTTAGAATTCTATTTGCAAAATCTACAAACCTCACAAATCCAGAACACTTACACTAAGTTTACTGAGAAGCCTGGATTATTAATTACCTCTCAAAAAAAAATATTGAAACGAATAGATCTTTGCGATATCTATGTATCTCTTACCTAAAATAGATTACCAAAACCTCGATAACAGAAAGAACAAGATCAGGATACATGAACTATCAAGGTAAAGATAGTAAAACTTGGCTTCAAGAATCCCTCAGTGAAGTCTTTAAGTCGTAGACCTAATTATGTTTCTCATAGGAAACATAGGCAACAGAGGACGACTTTAGCAATCAACTAGGACACAAAAGTGTCAGGATTAAATATCCCAGTTGAATGAATATCTCTATTTTAATATTTTTGAGACTTAGGATTGCTTAGAGTTCAACCTAAGATAATTTGATATTCAAGGAAATATTTTCTCCGTTTAGATGAAACTCTTATTAGGGTTAAATGTAAGTATGTGAGGAATTTGTCTTGAAATTACATAGAAGAACATACACCGTGGTCCAGGTATCGGAATCCCGTATAATGACAGTTCTTGGCAAATATGCCTTTCAAACTTGTAAGCAATATAGTGTCCATTTAAACACTTAAGACTTGAATCATGATACACATACACAAGGTGTTTTAGTGATCAAATATGTCTTAGAGGTAGTTTATGAGAGTCAGAGCAATGCTAAAAATATTTATAAAAATAGTCTTTAAGCATCAGCTAATTCTTACTGGGTAAGTATGTAAAATGGTGTATGTACCTTTATGCAGTTCGTGAGTTCGGGGTGCTACAATTCGTGAACCGTTATGATATTCCCGAACTCAAATATCTATGGTTCGTGAACTGGGTTCGCATAATGCTCGGTCGAACTCACAAGTTTTGGTTTCTCAATCTTGTTGTTGTCATGTTAGATGAACAAAACTATATCTTGATTTCTAGTCTACAAAATCAAGTCTCAGATTAGGTATAGAAGTTGGTAGTTGAGTATCAGACATCGGTGAACAACCTTCGATGATTGAAGATCGACAAAGACATTTGAAGAACATCATCAACAATGGTATGTGAAGACCGAGGCATTCTATTTACTCACAAGCTTTACCATTCTATCTTTATGAGACTATGTCATACGATTTCTAGTATAATTATTAAAAAAAAAATCGAGTCAAGCTTGTCTTGTTAAACATCTCGAGATATGATTCAAACAATCGATGTTCATTATTCCTTAGCAATCTTAGTTCGAAACAATTTATTTTTCAAGAACTAGTATTATGGATCATTTTGAAATTGCTTAAGCCATGATATTCATATATATGGAAAATGTGAAGGCTTCAATCATCAAAAGAGAATTTTTCATAACTACTGAAATTTGTACTCAGGGTAGGTGGGTGAACCACTTAACAAACCATAGATATCTGATGTTCGAAATGTAGGTAGGTTGGCGAACCCATTTCTCAAAACGTTGAGGTCTGAATGGGATAGTTCACCAACCCAATTCACAAACTATGGTGATTTGAAATAGTAAAATAGCCAACGATTCATGAACCGTATATGTTTGAGTTCACGAGCTACTAAAAATTTCATGAATCGTAGAACTCTGAATTCACGAATTGGATAATAGTTCACGAGCCGTTTCACCAATAGTTCTAGTAAATATTAGCAAATGCTCATATACTAATTTTTTAAATATGTTTAGCAGTGCTATGACTCTCATAAACATGTCTAAGACATCATTGATTACTAAAACACCTTGTCATGTGCATCATAATTAAAGTCCTAAGTGTTTAAATGATTATGAAATTGATTACTAGTTCGAAAGAGATATTTACCAAGAACTATCATTATGTACGGTTCATGAACACGAACTATAGTTTACATTCTTTTATGCCATTTCAAGACAAATTTCACACATACTTACTTGAAACCCTAACTAGAGTTTCATCTAAATAGAGAAAGTGTTTGTTTGAATCTCAAGTTATTTGATCTTGAATTCTAATCAACCCTCAGTCTTGAACATATATAAATATAGATACTCATTCAATTTGGAAATTCAATCCCTGAAATTTTCCTATCTTAGTTGATTGCTAGAGTTTTCTTCTATTAATCTAGGTTTCCTCTGAGAAACATAATTAGGTCTAAGACTGAAATACTTCACTTAGGAATTCATGAATCCAGGTTCGACTATCTTTAGCTTGATAGTTCTGTATCCTGATCTAGTTCTTTATGTTATCGAGGTTTTTGTATTCTCTTTCAGGAGCGAGATAGATAGAAATTACAAATTTATTTTCGTCTCAGAATTTGTGATTCCTCAAGATAGATATCTGAAATTTATTCTTAATTGATTAGTTCATGATTGTTCTTGAGAGGTGGTTAAGAATCCGGGAGCTAACTGAGTGTAAGTGTTCTGATTTGTGACGTTTTCTAGCTTTGTCTATTGCAAAAATATTTCTAAGCCTTGATCTAATAGGAAATCAAATAGGTTTATTTGTTAGAGGTAGATTGGTATAAAAATGCTTTACTTCGTTTGAAGAAACTCGTAGGATGTTAAGAACGCCGGCTGAAGGAATCAATTTGCATAGAGATTTGCGAGGTTCAAGAGACATAAGTAGCCTAATAATGGCTAGTATATGTAGCGGCTGAATACAATTTAGTGTTCAAAGTTGTACTAGGTCCCTGGGTTTTTCTGCAGTTATAGTTTTCCTCATTAACAAAACTTTTGTGTACTTTGTTTTTTCTTTTGCACATTTTTTTTTAAATCTTTATAATAGGAATGGCGCAAGTAGTATATATTTAATCTAGGTAGTTTAAATCCTTATTAATTATTATCAACATTGAGATTTTTTCTTGTGAATTTGTATATTGAAAGATTAATAAAAAGTTTCATACTTGGCAGAATTCTGATTGGATTATTTGGATACGACTACATTGATCTTGGATATTTATTTTTGAGATCATACAAGTACTCTGCTTAACAATCTGGTTCACAAACTCTATTATTAAGATTTTATGATTGATAAGAGATATATATATTAACTCTATATACATATTGTCATGGATCATTTTGTTGGTATACTATCAATTGTATTAGGTTTTGTCCATACAAGTTGACGAACGAAAAAGTTGGCGTGGTACTTGGCACCCTCTCCTTTTCAATTGGTACCAGGGCAGGCAAACACCTTAGTCCTAATAAGACTGTGTTTGTGGTGATCCGAAAAATGAACAAGAGTGCAATATCTATTAACGTAACACCATCCTTCGACGACACTAATTACTTATGGCAGAAAATTTCTATGCGCTCCTTCCCACAAGCTCTTGATTTTAAAAACAAGATTTCTTTCATAAGAGGGAATGAAGGTCCAACATTTAACGAGACAGAGCAACTATTACAAAACACGTAGTTACATACATTGATGCCAAAATTAGTGATGCTAAACACAACTTCGATGGGAGGAACGCTGTCATCCATGCCATAAGCTAAGACCTTCAACATCATGTTTCTATATGCAGTAGGTCGAAGGATGCGTGTGATATCTTAGAAACCATATTTGAATGGATTATTATAGAGAAAGAAGTAAGGCTTCAAAACCTAACTTCTGACTGAAAAACCTTCGTATAGCTGACGAAGATTCATTTGAGGAATTTAATCACAAGTTGTCTGAAATAGTTAATGCTTGGTATGCATTGTGATAAAAATTCTGAGATCTTTGCTAGCTTGATATGAGTCTAAAAAACATGTCATTATTGAAGGAAACAAGCTTGCTACACTTTCCAGAAACACCCTTGTTGGAAAGTTAAATATATTTGATCATGAACATTAAACTAAAGCTTGAAAATATGTTGCCTTCAAAGTACTTAAGAACACTGAAATACTTGAGAAAAGTGAAAGTGCTAGACCTCTAAGAAGTGTCTTTTTTATGAAATATTGGATCAAGATTTTGAAAATTCCTTATCACTCATCACGAGAAAGTTTAAAGATCTTCTTAAAAAGAGAAATAAGCGATTCTCCATAGAACGTCCTTCATCATCAGATATATCACATGATCATATTCCTCATTAAAAAAAAGGATGAAAATAGCGATGACGAGGATACGCCTCAGTGCTTAAAGTGTAGAGGATTCAGTCAGTTTCCAAATTGAAGAAAATATAATGGCAACAAGGGTTTTGCTGGGCCACTTGATGAAACGTCTGAACATTATGATTCATAAGAGTAAGATCTTTCAAGCATAGCTCTCATGCTAAAGTTGTCAATATTGATGATTGTAGCAATACTCATGTCAATCTTGATGGCTTTCCTAAAAATCCTTCGTCAAATTCCTTGGAGGAGATAATGGATTTTTCACCTAATGAAAATTGTACTGTTAATATTTCAGGATTCTGTCAATTGTGCATGTCGGCAGAAACATGAGATGCATCTCCCAACCAAACCTATCGTTATTGTACTACTGAAGGTTACAAACTCAAACAGTGCTTCAAGTACAAACAAAAGGTGAGGTATGCCAATAAACTGCAACAAAGAGCTAGTTACTTGATAAATATGCTTCAATTCTTCCATAAGTCAAACCCTTCCCAGGTTAAGTAAATATGTTTTTTCTTCTTTTTCTTCTCCTCAAAGTTTGAATGATTCTAAGGGAAATGATAAATCTAAAGGAAATAAGAGATCCAGATATAAATGGTTAGCGGTGATCTCACTAATGATCACCCATAACACAACTTAATTGTGTTGAAAAGGTGTATTTTTGTCTCACGTGCTCTCAAAAAGAGACAAGAACTGTGCACCTCAAGGGCCTCGGGTCAAATTATACTTAGTTTGTATCTTGAATATTTTTAATTGAATTTCCATCTTTTAATTCATTATGAGAACTCTAGTTTGAGATTCTTTATCAATTATTGTCATTAACAAATAAAGAATAATGATAGTTCTTGAGATTTGCTCCATTGAATCTAGTCTACTATATGATAGTGTATCCAATCTGGTTTTTGACTCAGTTATGTGACTGAAATGTCAATATCTATTCTCAATCCATCTTTAATAAGTCTATGAGTTGATGCTACTACATCACAATAAAATTCCGAAACTAAATGACTTGATGTGGGTATCAATTAATCTTATGCTCTCAGTATAGAATTCTTATGCCTTTCTGACTTATAAGCAAGAGACAAGAACATGATCCAAGGTAATTCTTACTTGACAACCTTAGATTCCATATGTGCTCTTTGAAAAATCTAATCATACAAATTGATATGGTAAAACTTAAGATTTACATGAATTTTCAAAGGTTTCATATTCTTGAGACATCTACCTATCTCAGTTACAAACACTCCTTTCGCTGTACTTTTTAAGTAATTGTATTGAAAAGACTTATCCCGTGTACAAACTATGCGGAAGGGTAAAATTGATATTTCACCTTTCTAGTTTGAACATTGGTTCGTGAATGGGATCTTTCTTATTAAAAATTCTATTGATTCTGGAACTTCACGGTTTGTTAGTTTTTCTTTTCTAATATCTCATATTTTTTAAGACTGCCTATGAAGTGCCAGATATTTGTGCTCTTGTAAACACAAAAATCATATTCGTAAGAATAATGGAGCCTCCAAGCATGATATCTTCTAGTGAGACCTATATTCCTATGGTTGTTGATAATCTCACTGTTAGAGCACTGCTCGGTCGAACTCGTAAGCGTTTCTATCTCAAGCTTGTTTGTCAAGTTTAGTTGATCAAAACTATATACTTGATTTCCAGTCTACTTATAGATATGTCTCGGATTAGGATAGAATGTGTAGTTGAGCTTTATACTTCACGACATTCACCAATTGAAGACGAAGATCTACTGAGGAGCTTGGAGGAAATTCATCAACAAAAGGTATATGGAGACTAAAACTTATCTATCACTCAGAAGTCTATTCTATTCTATCTTCTAATGAGACTAAGTCGTATAGCTATATAGACTTTTACATTATACACATTTGATATTTCGAGCTGAGTTTATCTCGCTTATCTATTTATCGAAATATGTGTTGGAAGATTTTTGCTTTAACTATGTTCATCGTATTCTTAACGAGGTTAGTCGAAAACAATTTATTTGTTGGAAACTAAATATTAAGTCAAAAGATGATCATGTGAAAATTACCTTGAACATCTTACATGATTTGTGTGAGACAATCATTTGATGTTAGCTTGGGAATTTTTGTATTGATCATTCGATCACTTGAAAATTACATGAAGCTAATGGTATGTGTAAGATTACCATTATCGTCTTCTAAGGATGTTTCAATGATTGAAATGGGAGTTTAGAAAAATCACCCATGTCTGGATGCAACATGGTATGCATACCTAGTATGCAAACTGTATTGTGTGATTCGGGTCCGGAACTCTTGTTTGCGTACATAGTATGCGAATGGATTTACCTAAGAAGGTCTGTAACTCTTTTTTGCTACCTAGTATGTGAATGGGTTTACCTGAGTTGGGTCCGGGACGGTTGTTCGGTTTGCGAACAGCTTGACTAGGCCAAGGTCCGGATCTGCTGTTCACGTACCTAGTTTGAAAACTCAGTGGTTAAGTTCTAAAATCGGTTATGTATGATTCTCATACTCATGAAATAAAATATTTATGATTTAAGGAATGCAAATTATCTTTGCAAACCGTGGCTTATATATTTCTATGAGATAGTGAACAATCTGATTACGAAGCACAATTAGATTCATTTGATTATCTTTCGTGATTGATTGATCATCATATTTGATCTAGAAGTGTTAGATGAATATGGTTAAGACAAAAGTGTTCATATAACTAACTTCGGTTAACTGTTATTGAGCCAATTCAATATACACGTATAGGTCTGGTTACCCATATCTAAATATAAGTATATTTCATTTGTGTGTAACAAGCTAAGACCATCTAACGGTGAAGATTAATTGCTTAATTTATATGCAGACTTAGCTTGAATCTTAAATCAGGTTTCCATCAACGGTGAATATTGAATGATTTGTTACTAAGATATCTTAGCTTTGATTGGAAGCAACTCTGATTTGAAAGGCTATATAAGGGAGAACTCTAACAACTGGAAAACCTAATTCATAAATTCTTTTGTCCTAGTTGTAAACTAGAGTCGATTCTCCTTTAACATAGGTTTTTACAAAACCATATTTGGTTAACGACTCGAAGACTTCATTTGGGATTTATGAAGCCAGATCCAACTATTTTCTTTGTAGTAGCGTATTATGATCTTACTTGTTCTATTGTATTGAGTTTTATCTTCTCTAAGATTTACTCGAGATTTATCTCCGATGGGTAAGATATAAAAAGTAATCACAATAGTTCTTCATCTCAGACTCTTATGATTCCGCAATAAAAAAAAATTGTTAATTAGTTGGGTTATTGTGAGGTGATTGATATTTTTAGGTTGTTCTTCGGGAGTATAAGAACGGATTATCAATTGGTTCCTGTTCATCTTGATTTTTATCAAAAGATGGAACAAAAACCGAATAAAGAATAGACATATCTGTGGGAGACAGATTTGTTTATAAGTATTCAACTTTGGGTCGCAACAACTCTTAGTTGTGGGTGAGTTCAGCTAAGGGAATCAAGTGCGTAGAATATGGCGTGGTTCTAGAGGCGTAAGGAACACCACTGTACCTTAATCGGTGTGAGACTTATTTAGGGCTCAACTATATTCCAGTCCGAAGTTAACTTGTAGTAGGCTAGTGTATGTAGCGGCTTAATACAGTATGGTGTTCAAAGTTGGACTAGGTTCCAGGGTTTTTCCACATTTTTGGTTTCCTCGTTAACAAAATTTCCGGTGTCTGTGTTATTTCTTTTCCACATTATATTTGTTTCTATAATTGAAATATCACTGGTTGTGCGTAGTTCAATCAGTTGATAAATCTGACCTTGTTTGTTGGATATAACTTGATTGACACTTGGGCTTTGGTCTTTCGTACCGTCCAAGTTATTTCTGAAAAAGCGGGGGTCTAACAACCACACCCAATATTTCGCTTAGCAATCTATATGGACAAACTCCAATATAATTCCAAGAGAATCAACTAGACAGTCAAACTCAATCAATGAAAATATATCCAAGAGTTGTATCTATGTTTCACAATGTAATCAGCAAATAAAACATATAGAAATCCGTGAGCCTGATTATTATGTGAAACAACTTGAACGGTACAAAAGACCAATGTTCAAGTGTCAATCAATTTATATTAACAACCAAAGGTTGGATTATCTAATTGATTGAACTACGCACAACCTTTGATATTTTAATTATATAAATAAATATAATGTGGGAAAAAAAAACACAGACAACTGAAATTTTGTTAACGAGGAAAACTCAGAAAAACCCCAGGACCTAGTCCAGATTTGAACACCATACTGTATTAATCCGCTACAGACACTAGCCTACTCCAAGTTAACTTCAGACTGGAATGTAGTTGAGCCCCATACTGATCAAGATACAAACACGTTCATTACATCTCTGAATCCCAGCAGGACTCTATGCACTTGATTCCCTTAGTTGATGTCACCCACAACTAAGAGTTGCTACGACCCAAAGTCGAATACTTGATAAACCAATTTGTCTCACACAGAAAATTCTATTGAATAGATAAATCTGTCTCCTACAGAAATACCTAGAAGTTTTGTTTCGTCTTTTGATAAATCAAGGTGAACATGAACAAATTGATATACCGAGCTTATATTCCCGAAAAATATCCTAGAAATATCAATCACCTCACAATAATCTTAATCATATGGTAGCGAAACAAGATATTGTGGAATCACAAAAGATGAGACGAAAATGTTTGTGACTACTTTTTATATTTCCTATCGGAGAATAAATCTCGAGCAAATCTTAGAGAAGATAATACTCAATACGATATAAACCAACAAGATCAGAACACGCAACTACAAAGAAAATAGTTGGGTATGGATTCACAATCCCAATGAAGTCTTCAAGTCGTTAACTTATAAGGATTCGTGAAAAACCTAAGGTTAAAGGATAATCGACTCTAGTCACAACAAGTATCACACAAGAGGTGTGGGGATTAGTTTTCCCAGTTTCTAGAGTTCTCCCTTATATAGTATTCAAATTAGGGTTTGCAATCAATGTTACCTTGGTAACAAAGTATTCAATATTCACCGTTAGATGAAAACCTGATTAGACTCAAGCTAATATCTTTCAACCGTTAGATCGAACTTAGATTGTTACACACAAATGAAAAGTGGCTTTATTTAGATATGGGTAACCGTACCTAAACATGTACACCTTTGTTGGATCAACAATAGTTAACCGAAGTTATCCATGTGAAAACTTTCATATCAACCTTATTCATCTTAACCATAACTAGTTCAAATAACTAATGAAACTAGTTCTAGAGTTGTTCAATTATTTATATTCTCATAGAAGTATACAAGACACAATTGAAGCAAAATCAATTTTGATTCACTTGAATCGATTCATGAACATTATAGCCACAGTTTGCAAAAGATTGCATTCCTTATTATATAAATGTATTAGTTCATGAACAAACCGATTTTAGAACATAACCTACTCAAGTATGCAAACGGGTACGCATACCTAAGTAGCCGGACTTAGACTGTGTTCGCCACTATGCAAACGGGTACGCATACTATCGTACACTTCCAAGTTTTAGTTGAATCCAGTACGCGTACAGTTACGCATACTATAGTACCCGGAATTTAACCGACTTCTCCAGTATGCGTACAGGTACGCATACTCTAGCTCCCGAAGTTTACCTGACCTCGCCAGTACGCATACTGGTATGCATACTACATTCCGGTCTTAGATCAACACATATGCAAGTACGCATACTGTGCTCATAATCCAATTATGGTTAAGTGTTCTAAACTCCCATTTCAATCATTGAAACATTCTTAGAAGACGACAGTAGATATCTCACGCAAACTATTAGCTTCAAAGCAATTTTCAAGTGATCGAATGATCAATATGAAACATTCTGAGTCTTCATCAAATGACTATCTCACACAAATCATGTAACATGTTACAAGGCTATTTTCACATGATCATCTTTTGACTTTCGTCAAGAATATAAGATGAACTTGGTTAACGCGAAATCTTACCAACACATATTTCGATAAATATGTAAGCGAGTTAAACTCAGCTCGCAATATCAAATGTGTATAATCGAAGTCTATATAGCTATACGACTTTTGTCTCAAATAAGAGATAGAGTAGATAGACTTTTGAGTGATAGATGAGTTCAAGTCTCCACATACCTTTTGTTGATGAAGTTCCACAAGCTCCCCTTAGTAGTTCTTTGTCTTCAATCGATGAACGCGTGAAGTCTAATGCTCAACTACACTTTATATCCTAATCCGAGACTTAGTTATAAGTAGATTAGAAATCAAGACTTATAGTTTTGGAAATTAAACTTGACAACAAGCTTGATATAGAAACACTTGCGAGTTCAACCAAGCAGTGCTCTAACAATTTCTCATATCAATCGGTCTCACGGATTTCTATCTGTTTGATTTGCTAATTGTGTTGAGAAATAGAGATAAAGCTCTTTGATATATTTCTTGATTGAGTCTCACTTTTAAGTTGATGTTCTCAGAATTATATTTGAGTTTAGTCCATATATATTTCTGAATAAATTATTGGATGTGGTTGTTATACCCCCTCTATTTCACTCACAACTAAGGAAGTAGAGAAATCATACCCTAAGGAAAAAGATTCACTCTTTAAAAGGAAGAGGAAGAACATGAAGAAACCTAGACCAAATTACTCCAATCAACAAAAGTTTACAACCGTTTTTGAAGAACTTAATAAAACCAAGATGGGTGTGCAGAGACTCAAAGACATTCTACATAAATCACTTGATCTTCAAGATTTACGTGCCAAACAACAACAATATGTTTTAAGATTTAACACTCTCATTCATAAACCTTATATTCTGATGCTAGTTGCTGGCAATGAGTTCGGGAATGATGAGAATTCTTCAAGGGTATTTTTACTAGTTAACTCCTTGTTAGAATTTTATTCTTATTGTTTAAGGAGGAACACTAGATTTTGGAGTAGTTTTGATGTGTTACATTATCTATTCCAAATGCTATCATCTTGCACGTTTAATTTTTTTTTTGGAAGATGTCTCACAATACCTAATCTTTATTGATTATATATATATATATATATATATATGTATGCATTGTTTATTTTGTGAGATTTGTTCTTTGTTGTCATATTTCTGGTGATTAGAACGGATATCTCATATGTTATCATAGGTTAAGCTCTTAAATCTTGTTAAAAGAGGAGTAAACTATTTCGATAATTGCTAGTATTGATCTCTAAACAATTACACTTTGTGAATATACTGTTAAGGACTCCATAATATGTTATCTAAGAATCGTCTTTGCTCCTTCAATGCATAACCTCCAATAAGTTCATAAATTCAATATCTAAGTCAGTACATGGATAGGGAAGATATAATCTTCTATTGAGTCATATCGCAAAAATTGTCCTCTTCGGTCATAACTGGCTTAGAGAATAGTTTTTGTCGATGATTATTTTTCTCACGAAAATCTTGTATCTTAGTGACTTTAACATTAAGATCGCTATTTATAACCTCTTTGTTCATAACTAGCAAGAATAGAGAAAAATGTTAGGATACAAATTCATTTTGTTCGTAACTGGCGAGTAAATTTGTTAATGTCTGAGAAAATACTTTTCCTGTGATTATAGAAAGGACGCTCATGTTTCTCTTTCGAGAATGAAATCAAATAGTGGTGAGTTCTTTTGAAATTATGATTTATTGTCGCATCTTTGTGGGGAGTGCGGCTGTGAAATTGTAGAAGATGCTTATACCTATATATCTCTTTGATGAAAACACCAAGTTTTCTTGGTGAAATTGCCTAAATAAAAGATGGTATGTGTTCTCTACTATTTTGTTTAATTTACTATGATCCTTGTTTTTCGCCTTTGACAATTTTGTTGACAAAAAGGGGGAGAATTATCAAGTAGTATCTTACTACATCACATGGCTTTTCGGAGCATTATGTAAGGAGGAGTGGATAATGAACTATAGGTCTTACATAATTTTGCAGAAGAAGTAAGTATTGACTAAGGAGGAGAACATATCATCATAGTATTACTTCAAAGTTGTGGTGTAATTGAGCTTTTAGGAAGGTAACAACACTATGATCCCTGTTTTTCTCCTTTGCCTATTCTGTTGACAGAAAAGGGAAGAATTATTAAGTATTATCTTACTATAACATATGATTTTTCAGAGCATTATGTAAACAGAGGTGGATTATGAACTACAGGTCTTACCTGATTAGACTTGATGTCCTTGATATAAGATGACCTCAGGGAGAAAACAATAAATAACATGAGCTTTTCTCTGTTAGATTTGCAGAAGAAGTAAGTATTGACTAAGGGAACCAGATGAGGCGATTCTAGATGAGGGACTGGAAGGGGTAATATTACTTCTTATGGATTCTGAAGATGTCATAGTAGAGAATGCTTCCTCGGAAGAGGAAGAAACAGAGTCACCTAACAATACACCAATAACGACTAGCGCTACAGAAGTGCGACGGGAGACAAACATGTTAGTGTGCTTTATGAGTAAACTAGTACCTTGCAGTTCTAAATTGGGTAGAAGAGTGGGAAATAGGGGCAGGAAAGGTTATTTATGAATGCAAACATTATTACTTGGAACATTAGGGGGGGGGGGGGGGGGGTAGGGGATGCGAGCAAGAGGGATATTATTAATGAAGCATTATTAGGAAGTAAAACAAATGTTGTTGTTTTATAAGAAACTAAGACAAAGGTTATTACACAAAGTTTTTGTAGATAATTATGAAACAAGAATGAAATTCAGTTTTGTTATGTTCCAGCACAAGGGGCTTCAGGTGGTATGTGCATCATGTGGTGTGAAGATGAATATGAAATATTAGATACATTAAAAGATTAGTATACTCTCTCTTGTATGTTTAAATCTGGAAGGGATGGGACTGAATGGTTTGTTACTGGGGTATATGCACCGAATGATAGAGTGCAGAGAAGGAAAGTATGGAGGGATATTGATGGTGTTTTGGGAGTCTAGGATTTACCGGTCTGTGTTGTAGGATATTTCAACACAATTTGATTTTTCGAGGAGAAGAACAAAGATATTACCACTAATAGAGGTATGGCTGAATATTCAAATTTCATCTCGGACTATGATCTGTTTGACCTTCCGTTATATGGCGCTCATTACACTTGGTCGAACTTTCAAGAAGACCCAATTTGCTATAGACTTGATTGTATGTTAGTTAACATCAAATGTGAACAAATGTTTTCTGACACCACCCAAAGCGTAAGACCTAGACCCACTTCTGATCACTACCCATTGTTACTTAATACTCATGGGATTACTGGTGGTCACTTACCTTACAAGTTCGAGGTCATGTGGATGGAATAAAACTCACTCTATGATTTGATCAAGGGGTGGTGGAAAGGGTATGAAGTTTCTGGAAACCCTGGGTATATCTTCTGGAAGAAGTTACAATCGCTCAAATGAGATTTAAAGACATGGAACTTGACACATTTTGGTAGTACTAAGAGAGTAATGGATGACATTTTGGCCAACATTCATATTATTGACCAGAAGGATAAAGCCTGTGAAGTGATATTGGAGGATAGATTTAATATAATCAATCTTAAAAGAGACTTTAAAAAATGGGCAATACTAGAGACTTTGAGGATGAAAAGTAAGAAAAAAGACAAGTGGGTGGACGAGGGCGATAACAATGCTGGGTATTTTCATAGGTGTGCGAACCAGGGGAGAAGGCAGAACTTCATTAGTTGTTTGGTAATTGATGGCGTATTACAGGATGATAGTAATGTGATTAAGGGCCACATTAATGATTATTATAGTAGGTTATACAAGGAAAACAGTTCTCGGATACCATTTATGGAGGATGTTCATTTCTCTTCAATATCTCTGGTCGATAATGTCAGATTAGAAAGGCCAATTATCGATAAAGAAATTCTGAGAATTATTAAGGAAATGGAGCATGATAAGGCTTCGGGACCTGATGGGTATCCAATAGAGGTTTTCACTAGATATTTGAAGATTTTAGGGGAGGATTTTATGAAGGTAGTGAAGTATTTTGAGCTAACATGGTCATTGGATTGGAGAATAATCAACATCTTTGTCACACTACCAAAAAAGGAAACAATTGAGGCGGTGAAGGATTTTAGTCCTATTAGCTTGATTAATACCTGAAAAAGCGGGGGTCTAACAACCACACCCAATAGTTCGATTAACAATCTGTATGAACTAACTCCAATATACTTTCAAGAGAATCAACTAGACTCAATCTTAATAAAGTATATCAAGGAGTTATATCTCTCTTTCTCAATTCAATTCTTACTCAAGCAAATAAAAATCTTCGAGTCTAATTGAATACAAGATAAAACACTTGAACGGTACCAAATACCAATGTTCAAGGATCAAACAATTTCCAATCATCAACCAAAGGCTGGATTTCACAATTGATCGATACAAACGCACAACCTGTGATATTTCAATTATATAACAAAAATATAATACAGAAAAGAAATAACACAGACACCAGAATTTTTGTTAACGAGGAAACATCAAATGCAGAAAAACCCCGGACCTAGTCCAGATTGAACACACACTACATTAAGCTGCTACTGACACTAGCCTACTACAAACTAACTTCGTCCTGGACTGTAGTTGAACCCCAATCAATCTCATACTGATCCAAGGTACAGTTGCGCTCTTATATCTCTGATCCCAGCAGGATACTACGCACTTGATTCCCTTAGATGATCTCACCCACAACTAATAATTGCTACGACCCAAAGTTGAAGACTTTAATAAACAAGTCTGTATCACACAGAAAAGTCTACGGTAATAGATAAATCTGTCTCTTACAGAAATACCTACGAGTTTTGTTCCGTTTTTTGATAAATCAAGGTGAACATGAACCAATTGATAACCCGAAAAAGCCTAGAATTATCAATCA
The DNA here is from genome assembly GCA_023529315.1 of Papaver bracteatum. Classification (NCBI taxonomy): domain Eukaryota; kingdom Viridiplantae; phylum Streptophyta; class Magnoliopsida; order Ranunculales; family Papaveraceae; genus Papaver; species Papaver bracteatum. Next base: position 624,474 of record JAJJWX010001081.1, on the reverse strand, counting down.
CCTCACAATAATCTTAATCGACGCGGCGAAAGAAGATATTGTGGAATCACAAACGATGATACGAAGATGTTTGTGATTACTTTTACATCTTGCCTATCGGAGATATCAATATCAAGCCAATCGTTACGATTGTACTCAATACGATAGAAATTACAAGATCAGATCACATAACTACAAGAAAGTAGTATCTGGCTGGCTTCACAATCCCAATGAAGTCTTTAAGTCGTTAACCTACAGGGTCTCGAGAAAAAACCTAAGGTTAAAGGAGAATCAACTCTAGCTAATACAACTAGTATCACACAGGAGGTGTGGGGATTAGGTTTCCCAGTTGCTAGAGTTCTCCCTTATATAGTCTTTCAAATCAG
>JAJJWX010001081.1:0-24087 GCA_023529315.1 Papaver bracteatum | reverse complement strand
ATCAACAAGTTACAGGAAGGATAAATCCATTACTCTCTCCCTGTTTCTAGCGCCAATTATGTAGTTGCGGATTATCTCACAACTACACCCTCATTAGATTCCATTAAAATGATTCCTAAACCTAATTAATTTGATATGAAACTAAGAATTAAGGTACTAAAATTATAAAGAGACACAAAGATTTTTACGTGGTTCGATCAATGTGATCTACATCCACGGTGCTTCACTAGTGATTGTATGTGATTACATGATTTTACAATTGAGACTCCATTAATGAATATTTGGAGCTCTAGAATTTTGGGGAAGAAGATGATAAAGAAAATAAATCCCTCTCTAAAATTTTCTCTCTCCTCCTAAAATCATCCCCTCTCTCAAAATGTGTCTCTCCTTTTTTCTTATGCCTAAATGGCTATTTATATGATTTTACAAAATGTTAACAACTAATCTTTCCTTCAACTTCGTACTTGAGAACTCTCCTGCGAACCTTCGCAACTTCATTTTGCGAACTTCTTTTGCTTTCCTCGTGATTTCCTTTGCTCGCAAAATGTTCTTTGCTCGCAAGATGTATTTTCTCTCCACAATCTCGTAAGTTATCATTTGCTGTGATATTCCGCTCCTACACTATTTATCCGATAATTGAAATTGTAAAAGGGGTTTTTTTTTTTTGCAGATCTCTCTTGGGGATTTTAATTTAATTTCTTGATTTTAAGAATTGAACCATTTTCCTTCACAAAAAGTGGTGCGGTGCTGGGGATTAAACATCTTAACGGACGTTTCCCTCTCCATCGTTATGCCATAGAATCTTCATCTCCGGAGACCCTTGCCTGTATTGATGAATATTTTGTTGGGTTGCCGTCCCCTCACATGAATACTTTGGTTTCTTTAGGACCTCTAGGTAAACCAATAGAATACTTTGGTTTCTTTAGGAGCTCTAGGAGAACCAATAGAAAAGATAAGAGCAGATCTTTAGGAAAGCACCCTCTGCAACTAAACGCTAGCTGCCTTTTAAACATGTTTAATTTGCATATGTTATAAAACGTAGTAGTCTATCTACAATATGTCACAGACATGAAAAAAAAAGTAACGACACTCCTAATGAATAAGATTCATTTGCGGACAAAAGTTCACTTAAGCATCATACGAGTACAGGCTGTACAATCTTAATTAGAATTGAAATACCTAATAGACATTCCAATCATACTTTTTCACAGAAGAAGAAAAAACAAAAGGATGAAACCTCAAAACTACTAGATCAAGCAATGGAATTCTTGTCTTTACATTATTACAAAACATTTATACGTACTTTGAAGGTTACAACGACGTTTTATTTTCACACTTGAAGATGCTGGAAGTGCTCTAAGCAATTCTCCATGGAGTATGGACCGAAACACGTCCATGATATTATGGACCGAAACACATCCATAACTTGGGAACCTGGGGTAATGGCCGGTAACTAGGGTTTATCAACATCCTTGCTATGGCTGGTAACCATGGTTTATCAATATTCTTGCTGCTGATCTCTGTTCCACTCCACTATTAATTACATCATAGTTTCAATTGAAAGATAGTAACGGTGAAACTTATGCTTATCCCAAAATAAAAGGTACGACAGTTGTTCAAAATTTCACAGAAAAAAAAAATTGATAAAGTAATTTTGTTCATAGTGTTTGATTTGACCATTTCCAGAATCTAGTTTTGATCATGTCAACTTGACTTATGGTTGTGTCATTTTGGAAATGATAGTCAAGGACATTCAAAAAAAACTAGGTAAAAAAAAAATACACATTCCATTGGAAGGGCAGATGAAATACATATCTAATAACTTTGTAAGATGTCAATTTGAATTATCTCGTTGCATAACGAAAAGCAGTGAGTCTCGTCTTCCTGGGATCGTGTGTTTATTAAACTGATTAACACTTTAAACACTTTGATTTGTTCTCAGTTATGACTTATCTCAATGAAACCTTGTTAAAGGCCAAAATTATTGTGCAAATGTGTCTTCTCCATTGCGAGTTTTGTTTTCTCAATGAAGAGGCATAAATTTGGTTCAGTGTCCTTGACTCTTGGATATGGAAATCATGACAAATATAAAAAGATTATTCCCAAAAAGTATGGATATAACGCGCAGTCATGTCCTTGAAATTTATCAGGGCTTGACTGAGGTCCTGGACTCCTGTCCTTGGTCCGAGTCTCATCTCCAGTTTGTGGCCTATCTGGCAACCAGTTTTACCAATGTCATGAGTTGTGGTGTTCTATGTCATTGACATTCATCGTTGTAACCCGAAAAGTAAGCAGTTTCAAGAATTTCATGACTTGTATAAACTAGTGTCACGACACCCTACGTTATTTTCATCAACCGTTAGGGTATTTTTTTTGCAGATGGACGATGTAAACACATCTATAAACCCTTATAAATAGATAATTATTGCCTTCTTTCCCGATAAATCATCATCATCCGATAGCTAGGGTTACCTTGTTTTTTTTTCTTACCATTTGAGCCGATAATTTTTTTTATTTTTTGCGGATCTGTCTTGGACTCTTGGGGATTTTAATCAAAATTTCTGACTTATTAGTGGTGAATCCAAAAATATCACAATCGTAAGTAGATTCAGTTTTGTTTACTCTTGTAATTTTCTGGTATAAAGTCATCCGAGTGATTGAATGCTGTTTGACTGATTGAATGATGGTTGTACTCTAATTGAATTGCAGTGATTGTTGGGTTGGTTGTTTTTTTCTGGTTTTATTGTTGCATTTTTTGTTATCAGTTAGTAAGTGTGTAGCTGACAAGTAGAGTATTCAGATTTCTAGTTTTATGGTTATTGTCATCAGTTAGTGTAACTAACAAGTAGAAATAATCAGATTCAATTTAATGATCACCCGTGTTTAAATGATTGAATTTGTATGTTGGATCTCTGCAACTGTGTTTATTAATAGTAAGTGTGAAGTGAAGTGTTTAGTACTGATATTCAGATCTAATCGAATGAGTACCCATGATTAAATGATTGAATTTGTGTTTTTTGGATGTTGGATCTTCATCTCTTCAACCGTGTTATTGTTATTCATGTCTACGAATCCAACCAATTTTTTTAACTCCTGTTAGTATCCGATAAGTTGTGGATATGCTCCTATGTTTGAGTTTGACCTTTGCGTCATATGGCTCTAGAATGGTCCCTATTTTCCGATTTAGTAACCAGATTGAGGGATTCTCCAGATCAAGTGGTCTTAGTAATATTTGTATGTTTTCTATATTTTTTTGATAAAGTAGAAAATTTTATTTAGTGACTAGAGGTTTGATCTCCAGCTAGGAAATTACATATAGTAGAATCAAAATCACTGAAACATTCAGTTGAAATTTTTGTTTCTCTAGCTGACTTTGCTAATGCATCAGCCACTTGATTTGTATGTTTTCTATGGAAATCTGCTTGGTATATATTGTAGATAGGTACCTTGAATACAGTTTGGTATTTAGTTGGGTTCATCCATTTGCCCGATTATCTTTTGTTCCCTAAGGGCATCAGGAGAATAAAAGAGAAACTTACAAAAAGGGTGCTAGGGTTCTTGAGAAGGGGTTGATTCAATACCTTGTAATCTTTTTTGATACATATTGGAAATCGTTTCGTTGTATCGAACCACAATAAATCCTTGTGTTGTGTGTGCTTGTTTCTACTTTGATTTCATTTCTATTCCATATCTTGATTGATTGTGCTTGATTGAGCCATTTGTGATAACATATATCTTCTACGAAAATCTATGGTAACAAGCTTTATGGTCTTACACATATATTACTCTCTTATACGTATCTTCTACATTCGTTATTCATTTGTATACATAATCCTAGGGTGGTGAACCTTCCCTAATGCTCTATACCACCAGGTAGACGTAGAAGGGACAGAGAGAGGACCAAGGGAATAGTAATAGTAGGAAATAAATGTCTGGGAAATGTTATATGTATGGTCCTTGGAGATCACTTTGTGAAGTGGCTGCTGCTGAGGCCCAAGATCAAGGTAATATTGTATGGAAATGAAGTATGTGTATGTTCTGAATTATTTTGTGTTGGGCTATTGTTAAAAATGCCTTATATTGGGCTTACTTTTGCAGCTCCAAACACCCTCATGGGTCCTGAGGTGAGATCTCCACCCCCAAAAACACCAGCTACTGCATCAACTTCAACACCAGCTCCAAGGAATGGACCAACGACTAGAGGTGGAAGTACTAGAAAGAGGATAGGGGGCGTAGCAACATCAGCTGCAACATCAACTATTGCTGCACCATCTTCCGCTTCCACTGCATCGACTCCAACTACACCAACAGAACAAGACCGTGCAAAGAAAGGAAGAGGTGGCAGGAGTAGCATAGGTGGAAGAGGAGCTGCTACAGCACCAGTTGAACCTGCATCTGCACCTGTTGCCTTTCAGAGAGGAGTTGCTACTTCCAATGCAAGCACCAGTTCTGCTGCAAGAGGCGGTAGTACTAGAAAGAGGAGAGGTGGTGTAGCAACATCAGCTACAATATCAACTACTGCTGCACCATCTTCAGCTGCCACTGCATCGACTTCAACTACACCAACAAAACAAGATCCTGCAAAGAAAGGAGAGGTGGAAGGAGTAGCAGAGGAGGAAGAGGAGCTGCAACTGCACCAGTTGAACCCGCATCTGCAACTGTTGCCTTTCGGAGAGGAGTTGCTACTTCCAATGCAAGCACCAGTTCTGCTGCAAGAGGTGGTAAACCAAGAGGAAGGGGATCTAGAGCCAAAGCAAGGGCCAGAGTTGTTCATAAAAGTATGCGGGAGATTGAGAAAAATTGTGTTGGTATAACACAAGTTCAGGCGCCAACACTACCTAGAGAACCAACACTAGCCCATGTAGCTCAAATTCTTTAGCTTGTCATTTTTTGTAACTTGTAATTTCTTTTTTCCGACAACTTGATGGTTCTCATGAATAAAATTTACTGCGGAGGTTGGGGTTCGAACCCCCCGTAATTGCCAAAGTCCACTCCAATTTAAGCAGTTTGGAAGTAGTATAGGGACCACTGGTGTATGGTATGAAAAGGAAAAAAAGAATTTCTTGTTGCTTGTCATTTTTGTAACTTGCAATATAATTGTTGTTTAGACACGTAAGTTGCAATTAAAATGTTACTCAATTTTATAGGTACTAAATACTGGGAGAGGTTGTGGCAGGGTGGGTGGCAAAGGTGGTGGCATAGGGGGTGGCCTACTGGCAAGAGGTGGTCGTACATTTTCATCAACATCTGGAAGGGAAAATAGGAGGTTCATGGACTGGCTTGGCACACCAGAGCACTGGGCCAATGATGAAAACCAAATGCATCAGACTTGTACAAGAGGTGGTTCTAAATCTTCATCAACATCTGGAAGGGGAAGTAGGGGGTTGATGGACAAGTAAGGAATTTATCACCTAGACTCCGCCGTTCTGTAGATGTATACAACTTTATAATGGATCAATGGTAACCGGAGCCATTAACTAAAGAGAAATTAAAATAATTATTTTTCCCAACTGTTAACGCAATTGATGCAGTTTACTGTTTTTGTTTTCTAGTGACGCATCAGCAATGGAGGACATAATTCCTTTGAATGATATAAGGGCAACCAACAGAACTGAAAGCCTATGTAATCTCTTTTTGTTTCAATGAAGTCTAATTTTCAAAAAAATACTGATGTCATAATGCGTTCGAATGTTATTTCTCTGTTTCTGTCGCTGGAACTGTTGGAATATTTTCAACCGCGCTACGAAGGGGGGTCCTGGGGAGCGTAGCCCCCGGAAGAATTTTTGGATATGCAATTGTTTTGGACAGTTGGAAAAACGTTTCCAGAAATTTCTAAACTCAACAGACAGTGTCTGTTGATGAAGAGACGCATCTCTTTAGAAGAGAAACCTGTTGGTGAAAAGACATGTCTTTTCCCAACAGATGCAAAAACCCCTATAAGTAGCATCTCCCAAACCCATTTCGATATCATCTTTTGGAAAACTCTTTTCTCTGTTTTCTCTCTTCTTCTAAAGCATCATCAGAACCTTCTTTTCATGTGTTCTTGATTGGGTCAAGGGGTGCAAACCTTGAATCCAATTTTCGGTTGTAGGGCTTTCACTGTATCCTCAAGGCGAGTATTTCACATACCTGTTGCAATTGCCAACTCGTTGGAAGGGTAGAAATATTTGTCTAAAAGAAATCACCAGAGCCTTGAAAGCTTTTGAGTACAACCACAGTCTGTTTTTGTGTTTCATCTCCATTGCAGCCCGGTAAGTTTTTTCCAACAGGAACTCATGAATATCTAAAAGATTTCTCATAAATTCTTGTGAGTTGTTACAAATCTAGCCTAATCAGATCAACAAAATAAGATTCTCTGCTATCATGATCATCTCGGATGCAACCTGAATGGTCACTAATTCAGGGTGTGCTTGCATTATTACATTTTATAGTTGGTGGCTGCGGGTTTTGTCGAATCTCACTGACACTATATACTAATGACAATGAATGAACACTGAAAATTCGGGGTTATGTCGGTAAAGTTACCGTACAGTTATTCCATGAGTGTGGAGTAATACGAAATGATCACGTGGTAGAGGAATTTGGGAAACATACCCACTGACTTTTAAAACGTGAACAAAGGTTGTGCTTGTTACAAAACGGAGATGATACACGTACCGCGTTTCTCTTCCGACTCTCTCTCCCGGATGAAAATTTGACGGTTTGTGTCGCGGCCTTAACATCGGGATGGGAGCCATCCACGTAAAGTGGGTAAGTTTTTGTTAAAGCTGGGTATGTGTTAAGTTATTTTGTTAAAGCTGGGCCAAAATCCACCAAAAAAAATAGCAATCAACTCTCCTCTCACATTACTATATGTTGTTCTAATGCATCCAGAGTTAGAGATGATTAATACTATACTTAATTTTTTGTATGGCACGGCAAATGCTTCTGCCGGCAAGTTTTGTAGTGGCCTGCAGGTTCTGTTTCCTCAATGTCCGTCACTCCAGATACTGGGGTCTTGACACTGACATAAGTCACTTATGTAATCAAGTTTGGTCATGGACACAACTCTTGTGCAAATGTGTTTTCTGGCCTGCATATGCTTTTGTAGTCGACTTAGTAATAATGGTCACAACTCTTGTGCAAATGTGTTTTCACCCTGCAAATGCATACCATGTTTCTCGGGTTGGCACACTCCACCCAGAAACCACCACAATACCAGAGGGAATAAGGGAAAAAACATATGAGAAAGAAAGGAAAAAAAATTACGAGGAAGGTAAGACTCGAACATAGGAACCCAATGTGGTGGTATCGGTAAATAGTTCTAAAATCATAGCGACGATTTACATTGCACCAGATGTTATATGTGTCAATGACCCTAAGCGTTATTTTAATCAACGGTTTGAATTTTTTTGTCGAAGACGGACGTCCAAGATTACTAACAACCCTTATAAATAAAAAAGAATGCACTTTTCCAGATAATTCATCACCACCCGATAGCTAGGGTTTACAGTTTTTTGTTTCTACCTTTTGAGCTGATAATTGAAAAGGACGACTCTGCTTTGGTTCTTTTAATCTTCTTCCACAATAAGAACTTCAAATTGCACTTGAAGAGTTACTCATCAGCCATTGGATTATACAACAAAAGGTACTTACTCTTCCATCTTTTACTTTCTTGGTTTTCAATTACATATTCTAATTGGCTCTGGAATATTGGAATTTAGCGTTTTTTTGTTTCTTCTCTTTGCGAAATTGGGGTTTGGGGGTTTTGTTTCTGCTCAGATTGATTGATTCATTGGCAGATTAGGGTTCATCTGACCAACTTTTTTTTTTTCAGTGTCGGTTAAGACAAATGGAAGAAACAAGAAATGAATCTCCATATTCTAATGGGAAAGATAGGATCAGTAGCTTACCTGATGAAATAATTCACTGCATCCTGTCTTTTAATGATACCAGAAAAGTAGTCCAAACTTGTGTTTTGTCCAAAACATGGATTCATACTTGGAAATCTGTCCCATTTCTAAGCATCAATAGAAGTTCATTTCCTCTAGGCAAAGAACATGATCAAAGGTTCATACATTATGTTGACATGGTATTCATTCTTCGCAATGAATCTGATATTCAACGATTTGTTATTCATTGGTGTAGATATGATGAAGGTGAAGATATTGTGATGAAAAATGTTTATAGATGGATTGTTCAAGCTGTTAAGCGCAATGTTGAAGAAATGAGGTTAGAAATCCGTCAAGGTCCCCATCCAGAAGCTTTTGAAATTCCTCATCAACTTGTTAATTGCAAGTCACTGGTGAACTTAGGAATGCAAGTGGATTTTGGTGTCAGATGTACAAATGTTATTTTACCAAAATTAATGGATTTACCTCGGCTCAAAGTTTTGTGGATTCATGGAGTTTCGATCACCAATGAAGAACTATCTAAAAGGCTCTTTTCAAGTTGCCCTGTTCTTGAAAATTTATTCCTATATTATTGTGACATACCAAATTTGACTGTTAATTCTCTCAGCCTCAAGAATTTCGTGTACAAGCAATTTCATAATGGTACTGCCAATGTTATCAAGTTGACTACTCCAAATCTAAATGATTTCCAGTGCGTGTCATCCGTGACACAACATTATTCTCTAGAAAGCTGTTCTCTTCTATCCAACGTAACTTTCGACTTGGCACTCAGAGAAAGAGTTTTCGGTGAGAATGCAGAAGCATATTCACAGGAAGAACAGGTATATGCTAAACGTATGATGAACTTTCTAAGAGGGGATTATATGGTGAAATATATGGCGTTATCATCTGGATTCCTTGAGGTATGGCTTATACGGTGAAGGATTTTTTCTTAACAGGATATAATTATTTTTTGTGTTGCTTTCTAATCTAGGATAAGGATGAGAGTTGACATCGGAGATTGTCAAAAGTTTTGTTATTCTAAACTAGTACTAGTATGCATTGTGACCAATTTATTTTATTTTTTTAATCTTCTTTTGGTCGTCTAGAACGCCTTAGGGGAGCATAGGCGCTAGGCTAAGGGCTTGGCGCCTTTCCTAGCGCCTGAAACAACATAGATATTGACTAGTCTTAGTATTTATTAGCTCTTACATTATTTTAAAAAGTTTCTTTGTTTCTCAAGGTTCTCTCAAGAGCGCCTGACTTATTAGACTCTCAACCACCTCGCTTGTATAATCTGCAATGTTTGTTGCTGAAAATGCGGTATACAAGAGGATGCTTGCGGGCTATAGCGTACTTGCTCAAGATTTCTCCTCATATGGAGGATATATTCCTTCAGTCCAAGAAGGTAACAGTTAACCAAGTTTTGTGTTTATTGATCTGGCCTGTGTTGAAGTTGCAAAAATTCTAATACAGCGTCTATGTTTATCATGCATCTCATGGTGATTTTAATTTTCAAAGAACATTCTGGAACCTTTGACTATGCAGGATATCTTATTTTGTAAAATTATTCTTCGTCACCAAGTGACCTATTAGTTATTGTGATTGTTTTGATGTAGTCGAATTTAGTGGACGTCGGGGATGATTGGGAAGCAGGATTGTCATCAAAGGGGATGTTGTCTCGCCTCGCTTTTGTTAATTTTGACGAACTGGAAGGATGCGATGCTGAGCTCAAACTTCTGAGGTTTTTGTTAATACATGCTAAGGTTTTGAGGAAAGTTGGTATATCCTTCCGTGCTAGTACTGGATCGCCTGATGGAGAGAGACAAATGAAACTATTTTGAGAGAAGGTTAGAGCACTTCCAACAGCATCTTCAAGTGTCCTTATAAACTTCAGGGTTGGTGACGAAGTAGTCTAATACTGAACAAACAATAATTCCATTGCTAGATCAATCTAGGGCATATCCTCCTCCCCGGCCATCTAGTGCTACCTGAGGACAGACAACTGCAGAAACTTGCAGGAATCGGAGTGGACAAACTTATCAATCCCATCAGAAGCAGTGACATGTGTTTGGTATGATGTAGGGTCGCACCTTCCGTTTTACTTTTTGGTTCCTTTAATTGAGTATCTGCACAGGACATGGCAGTGCTCAGAATAGAAATCCTAGTATCTTTGTTTGCTTTTTGTGTTTGGATTTTTTCGATATAACATTGGTTTGGTTTGGTTGTATTTTACTTGAATGTTTGTTATTGGGTTTGATGTTCCAGAATGTATAACTTAGTATCTTCATTTATTCCTGTGTGCTTTGTTCTTGTGTTGATATACTTCCAATGTCTGTGTGCTTTGTTCTTGTGTTGATATTCTTCCAATTTCTGAAATTTCTATGTGTTAGAGGGTGGACGTTAACTTTGTAATTGTGTTTCAAGTTTGTGATGTTGAGGGTTTCTGTGTCAACTTGGGATTTGTTATGAGGTAAATCATTCTTTTTATTGCTAAGTTAAAGTAGTTCATGATTGTGGTTTGCTACTTTTTGATGTTAACGAGGTGTTTGTTCTATAAGTTGAACCCAAAGTCAGCTACATGAGGGTTGTGTATTTGAGTTGCAATAATTCCAACTAAAGATGCGTAGGAATGGAAATTCCAGATTTAAGTCCATAATGGTGGTTCAGTAAATGTTTGTAATGTTCTGGGTGTTGTAAAATTGAATTGCAGTTGTAGATAATACCAGAGAGGAGATGAAGTTTAGGTGGAATGGATGATTTAGAATAGCAGAATTTAGTAGTAGAGATGTTTCAGGTATGATGGTGAGGGATTGTGTTCTGGCCTGTGCAATGGCTCGGAATAGTTGTGTCATGACGATAAATCTATGGAGCATGACATTACTGGAACATTACATTAACTCTCAACAGTTCCAACAATTCTTCTCCAAATGACCATTCTTCTTGCAAAAATTGCATTTTGGTACTTGTTGAGAATCACCCTTTTTGTGGTAATTAGAACTTGCTCCTCCTTTGTTCCAATTTCCCTTTCCTTTGAAATTAGATGAAGCATCACCCTTGTACTCATTCTTCTTCACTGCTGAATTTTTTGAGTTCAAGTTCATCTTTGATTGAAATGCACTTCCGATCGACTTTTCGGCGTGTCGAGACACCATTTCTTCATATACTTTCAATTGAGCCCCTAACTCTTGTGACTCCAATGTAGATAGATCTTTTGTTGCTTCCGAAAATGCTAAAATCTTCTCAAAAATTCTTTTCGCCACACATCAATATTTGATTAACAATTCCGATAACTCTAGAAGAAAACTCATCCAATGTTTCATTATCTTTCATATGTAGATTTTCGAAAGCTCTTCTATATGATTGAAGTTTCAACACTCTTACCTTCTTCTTTCCTCCATACTCCTTTTCAAGAATATCCCAAGCTTCTTTAGCTTAAGGAAAATGAATTACTCTTGGTAGAATAGTGTCTCCAACTCCTTGTTGAATGTACATGGATGCTTTAGCATTCTTCTTCCTACTCTCCTTAAGTAAATCCTTTTGGGGTTGATCTATAGTTGAGGTATCTTCAATTTCATCATACCCGTTTTGTACAATCTCCCACACATCTTGTGACATGAACCGAGTCTTCATTTTGATGGACCAAAAATCATAGTTTTCACCATGAAAAAGTGGTATTGATGGTTGTTGAATGTATAGATTTGAGTTGTTACTACTTGTCATTGACAAAAAAGGGTCATTACATGAAAATTCAAGTGTCCCTTATCCAAAAAAAAAATGGAAATAAAAATTAACCCTCATAATTGATAAACTAGTTTAGTGATAATAATCAAGTTTAGTGTTAATGATTAATTTCACTTATATTAACTCAAAATCAAAACCAAAATCAGATTTTTAGAGTTAAAAAAAAAACAAGTTTAGAGGAGAAGTTCAATCTCAATCAATTGAAGAAATTAACCAACAAAATGAAGAACCATGACCTGAAAAAGACCGAGTATACTTCTAAATTAGTCCCAACTAGCTTTTTGTTGCTCAAAGTTATGTAAAGTCCGTAAATTATTTTTTACATTTTCAGAGCTAATTACGGTTGGAATTTTGATCTAACCAACTGTAAATAGAAGTTACGGTGCATAAAAGATGAACTACCAAACGTAACTGGTTAAATTTGAAGAAAACCCAATCGTAAAACCAGTTACGGTTGGTAACTAAATGCTCGATACGAACCGTAACTCAGTTAAGTATCCTCTCCTAAAGCAAGTAAGAGAGCAACCCACATAATCAGAATACAAGAAGAGGGAAGATAAAGGCTAGAGAGTCCTAGTCAGGGAGAGAATACAAAATGGCCTGCGATCATAAGAGAATTTGGAGCCATAGCACTATAGTCAGGTGTTATGGAGTAATTTGGAGACAATCTTGCAAATAGTGTCATTACTATATATATATATATGGTGTCATGGACGTTACCAAACACTTTATTGACGGTTAGTATAAGTTTATGCCTATAATGGTTTTACTGTAAATGTTTGTAGTCCAACGAACCAAAATTTACGAAAATCAAATCCCAAGGTAATCTAACGGTCAGCACCCTTGTTTGGTTTAGGAAATTTTGTGTTTCCTTCTCGATCCGTATGAATCAATGAGAATGAGAATGTCCCATTTTTAATATAACGACCAAGATCTATATCATGCGGATCCCATGTTTCCCACCAAAAAAGTCCGCCCAAATTTTCGCACATCCTTTCTTGATTTTGACCATTGACTATTGACCAAAAGTCCTGGAAATCGTGAATTCTGCAAACAAACCCACCCTTTAGTAAAATTGGTTTTCCCCCTAAAAATTATCTAAAATAAACCTAATAACTACCCATAAAATTTTTATCTCCATCTCATTTCATTTCCTTCTCTCCGTCTCTTTGAAGGTTTTGCTCGCAACCTAACCCAGAAGAAAGTAAACCTACCCCTTAAAATGCAGTCCGATTGTGACTTGGGTGACCGAGTACACAAAACAGCTTGGTGACATGTTTTTTCACCGGAGATGGCTCGGATGTGAAGAGAAAATGCAAGAGCATGGTATTGTCCCACAAGCAGCCAGATGTGTTGAAATTTATCTGAATTGGGTTATCGATTGTCATGTACTTCCGGGTGATGTTTCGGAATATTGGTCTGTAACTCACGGCAGTTACGGCACCGAAACTGTCAATCTGAGCCAATGGCATTGCAGTTGTGGGGAGTGGGCGGCAACTGGTATACCTTGTGTACATGTATTGGCTGTTGTTGTGCATCAAGGACGCGACGATTACGATAAGTATGACATCTTGAAACTTGCCATGCTAAAATTGTCTTTCTTTATAGGTTAAAAGTAGTAACACTATTTCATTCGTAGGGTTGTTGATGACTACTTTACGGTTGGGAAATACAGAGTTGCATATTCTGGTGCTATTCCGTGTGTGCCTGAAATCAACTGGAAGCACGTGAGGGGGCCAAAAGCCATAGTAAAACCACCACCTATGTTACCCGGCTACGAGGACTAATTGCTGACATGGAAGGTCAATGATCAGTTATACTTTAAATGAAAGGTCCTTAGTACTCTTATTTAAATATTGCTTGGTTCTGAGAATATGTTGTATGTTCTCCTATGTTTCTTCCTCTGTTACTGCTAAAAATTTACCTATCCTTGGGATCTTTTTTGGCACTTACTCTTAGAACAAGTATATCATGTTCCTATCTTGTTCGATGAGTAAGTTTCAGTTGATGCTTTTTTGGATATTGCTGGTCTTATGGGGTGATGTAAACATGTTGTCTTTTATGTATGCTTTAAAACTTAATAGTATGTGAATGCTTATGAAGTTATGTTATTTGGGAATGTTTGGGAAGGATATGCCATGAAGTTATGTTCTTTTCCTTGAGGAAATGAACTTCTCTAGATGCTTAGATATGGGACAGATTTCCAAATATCAGTCCAACTTTTGGACAAAATACAAGTTTGGACTACATTTCTGGTATCATTAAAAGACACGATGCAGTGAATTATATCATTGAAAATGCACATATTTGACTATGTCAGGTTTTGTTTTATCATTGAAAAGGCACATATTTGATCGAGTGTCCTTGTCTCTGGGAAATTGAAGTCGTGAGAAATACAAAACCAGCTTGAGGAAAGTATCAAACGAACAATAAGAATTAAACAATTTGAGGCAATGGTCGCGTCACTAATGACCATGCCTTAATTGAAAATGCACCGTCCATCTTCACCAAACCGATCCTAACTCCGATTACAGTTTTCTTCGGTTGTCATGGCACTGGTTACACTGGTTTCCAGATAGGCTCCAAGATACCTCATGGGCTTATAACACCTTAGATTCGAGTCCTATTCTTTTCATTTTCTAGTTTTTACTCGGCTTCTTTTTGTAATGCAACGAGATGAGTCATGATTAGTCAAAATTAGCATAGGGAAAGTATGAAAAGAACAACAAATAAATAGATAAACAATTTAATACGTGACTCGGAACCAGGATAGGACCTCAGGTCCTAGGATACGCCCTGATCCGTATGAAAGAGTTCTCATGCTCCATAAAATAATAAAAAGCCAACTTTCCAATGTGTCGTGACAATTGGAAAAGGACTCATGACATTTGAGGTACCAAATAGTTTATCACAAAATTGGTTAAAAAGACCAACAATTCCTGGGTGAAAAAGACATCTAAAATTTGATACTGTTTAAATGGACAAAAATGTAAAAATAGCCAGGATGTAACCATTTTCATCCTGCCCATTTTCAAATAATTTTTCTTATTTTTTATTTACACAGGATGCATCCAGTTTCATCCTCGCTATTTTTTAAGTTTATGCCAGGATGAATCCGGTTTCATTCTTGCTATTATTTTTTTTGTCCATTTCACCCATAAAATTTTTTACTCATCCATTTGAAGCGTGTTTTAAAAATATTTGGACAAATGACCCATTTTCCGATCTTTTATTTATATATTATTTTTACAAGACTAGTCATAAAATCTCAAGGTTAACAAACTTGTGATACAAAAACCTCATTCAAATATTGGGATTCATCCCAACTCTCGTCTCCCTCCCATCCTTATCCCAGCTCTCTTCTCTCTCCTCTCTGGCTTGGTAGAGCCTCTATTTAGATCCATTTATATTTGGTCAATTTTAATATAGTTAAAACCAAGTTATGCGAATTTGATCTATTATTAGGGAAATTGCTTGCTGCCTCTTAAGTATTCTCAGAACAATGTAACATCTTTGAATTCAAACTAGGAATAGTACATAATATCACTCATTCAATCCTGAGAACATAAATACTAATTAGTAATGCATGCATAAATAAACCAAAAAACATCTCAAGAAATTGAAATGCATGCATAAAGAAACCAAAAAACATCTCAAGAAATTGAAATTGAGCAGTAGAAATTACAGATACTTTCGGATTTGTTACTTCACTAGAGTTCTCCCGCTAGAATCCCTTCTATCTCGGCTTGTTCTGCAGCCTCGAAATGACCTCTTCTCCTCTTCCAATTATACCTGGATTCCATCCTCTGTGCATATGCTTCTTCATACCCGGGAGGCATCTCGGTGAACAATAGGGCATCATCTATAGGTAACCCGTGCTCTATGTTTCTTTACACCTCTGCTTGCTGGTCTGAACAGAAAGTCCCCTTCACCTCCTTTCTTAGGTTGCAATAAGCTAGATACTTCACCTGCTCTGAATGAAAAAACGAATGAGTTCCACAAAGATAACAAAAATAATACTGTATTCTATGAAGATGTTCATCCCTGCAGCGCATGACTCTGGTATTCGAAACCGGAACATTCGCTGGAATAATTTCATGATTGCAGGCCATCCTCAAAGTTTTTCTATAAGTTTATCTTCCCTTCTCATGTATCTGTGCTTGTGTTTTAAATGATTTACTCAGTGAGGTAAGTGAGTTTTATATACATATTATGCTAAATCTCTCCATATTCTGCATTAATTGTTGGGTGCAAGGCTATCACTCGGAATCTGCTTTTCTCGGTCTTAGCCAGTCTTATCATCTTCTGCAACTCTTCGTTTTCTTAAAACCCATAATAGCTTGTACTAGTTTGGTCGGGGTGCAATGGCTTTAGTAGTCTGCACTTAACCTCATAGAGTTATATAGGATATAAATTAGATTCTGAAAATCTTAATGCAAATTTCAAATTTGGTTGAATTACCGAGAATTCTCACCTCCTTGCTCTTAATGAAATTGATAAGAAGGCTAGCCTACCTAATTCCTAGTACATATTTATCTATATTATGCTTTGTACGTCTTAGACATGTTCTGAGACAATTCTTTCCTTCTGGTATTTTCGATCTTCATTGGACTGATTTTGTATTTACTTTATCAGATTAAGAAAAATCTAAACAAGTAAGTAGAGTATCTCTTGTGGGCTTGACAATACTATTATTAAAATAATCAAATGTTGTGGGCTTTGCCATAACTAAAATTCTATCTCCGTGCTTTGGGGCATGTTGTTGGTTCCCTGACATTTTTTATAGATATGTCATCTTGAAGATTGCTTGGTGTTAGTTAGCTATGTAGTGAGATATCTGTTTAGGCATAGGATCTGTTCTAGATCATGAATAAGTTTACACATCTTCTTCGGTTTTATCTCTTGATTGGTGCATCTAGGATGAAGTGTAGCTCGAATAAAAACCCCAAATTTTAAAATTGCTTTCATCAAATTTTATGATGAAACCAAAAATTGATTTCGTCAAATTCAAGGAGGTTTCATAAAATTTTATGAAAATTTTGGTTTTTTGGATTTTTGTATTACTTTTGTTTTGGCGGGTTTTTTGTGGATGGATAGTGACACCTTTGGGGTTATAACTCACAGACCGTTATTTTTATATATAATCAGGTATGCATATAGCAAAGTCTAGTGTTTCGATCTTGAAATTAGAAAAACATGCTGCATTATGTTGTTTTTTTTGTGAAAATTTCAAAAGAGAAAGAGATCGTTTGTTTACACACGCTGAAGGTCAAGCAAGCAATCACTAGTAGGATGAGATTCTTGAGCTGTTAATGTGGAAAGGATGGGGATATAATCACTCCACACAAGAAGTTAATATCATGGAAACAGATATGCATCTGACACTATTAAACACATGTCACATTCAAAATGCATTCTTAGAACGACACATGCCCGACCATGGGTAGTTACACATGCCAGAATACTTATCAACTACTTCTGATCCGATGTATGTTAAATCCGGCTTAGTCCTAGATATCGTAGGGGAGAAGACAATTGTTTATTTACAAAATAGGATTTCTGTTTTGAGCACTGCTATGTCCTGTCCGATGCTCAATTAAAGGAACCAAAAAGAAAAATAGAAGGTGCGACCCTTATATCATACCAAAAAATGCTGCCGGTTTGGTCTGTGTATAGGAAAATACCTCGAGATGTGTCTGCTGTTTACATGTTTCTAATCTTGCCAATCTTTCTTCTTTGTATTATGCAATTTTTTTTGTTTGCTTTATGCCATTTTCTCTTGTAACTGTGCTATAGCACTAGCTTGGTCCGTGAAAATGGTAGTCCATTAAGCAGACCAAATGTGGTGCTTCAGCCAGTGGGAGTGATTAGAGCTTGCAAGTTGCTCAGTTGGTACATTGAGGGAGAGATTAGCTACTCTTCGAAGACCTTATGTATCAAAACAGTGTAATGAACCAGCTCCTCATGTTTCCAAAAATGGCAAGTTGTGCGGTTAAGCTCTTGTAATGTAGCCAAGTTTGGTACAGGACCTAGTGGTCCCAATTTGTTTTTTCACCCCTGCATATGCTTGTGCTTTATAAATATCTTAACGAACTTTCGGAAATGTCACGACTCCCTGATCCAGAAATCATGACATCTATGCGAGTCGAAAGTAGGTTGTAGGTCAAAATTTCTGTGTTTCTCCCCTGCTAGTTTGCTTTCTAAATATCATGTAACAAACTATAGGCAATGTCATTGACTCATTGATGCAAATAAGTTAATATAATCAGAAAACATGATTTTTTTTATTATTATTTTTAAGGTTGGGAGTGTTTTTCTTTATATGTATATTTGCTGCAAATGAGTTATTATAATTAGAAAACTTGACAAGCCCCTGGTGCATTTTGGGTACATAATCTCCGTAACACTTTTATGCGAATTTCATTCCCTCCCGGAATGAAGATGTGTTTCCTTGAAAATTGATTGGGGTGTTTTATAACAAGGATTAATTTTGGGCCACAAAATGTAATTAGGGGCCTCACCAGTTGGCTACCAGTTTCGTAAGTGTCATTATATGTTGTAAACGGTGTCAATGACACTTATCATTATTTTAATCAACAGTTTGGATTTTTTTTTATAGAAGATGGTAGGGTACAAGATTTCTAACAACCCTTATAAATTGATAAGGATGCCCTTTTCCCGATTATTTATCACCACCCGATACCTAGGGTTTACAGTTTTTGTTTCTACCTTTGGAGCCGATAATTGAAAATAACCACGCTGCTTTGGTGCTTTTAATCTTCTTCCACATTAAGAACTTCCAACGGCATCTTCAGGTGTCGTTATTGTTGAGAGTTAATGTAATGTTCCCATAGTGTCATGCTTCAGATAATTATTGTCATGACACCGGATCGTGTAAAACATCCAGGAGACAATGTTACTGTTGTCAGGAGAAGTGTCATGCCCCAGAAGCTTTATTGTCATTACACCAATGCGTCTGTTTTAGTAGAAGTTGTATGGACAACAATAGTCCACATGTAACTCTTCCTTGGATCTTATATTTGACCAAGTGAAGAAAGAGAATGTAACAAAAAAAACAACAAAAAGAAGAAGAAGAAGATATTATCTTCCAATTGAATGAAAAAAAGAGAGTGAGAAAAACTTATCAAGTTTCCACTTCTCATTAACAAAAATTATCATAAACATCTCAAAATCACCCAAAACAAACAACAGTTATAATAATCTTCACGGTTCGTGATGAAGTAGTCTAATACTGAACAGACAAGAATTCCATTGCTAGATCAATCTAGGGCATATCCTCCTCCCCGGACACCTAGAGCTACCAGAGGACAGACAGCTGCAGAGAATCGCAAGAATAGGGGTGGACATGGTTATCAATCCCATCAGCAGCAGTGACTGGAGTCGCAGGTGAATCGTTACCAGAAAAATGCACAAGCATCTGGAAAAACTCTCTTTATATTTTGGCAGACATTTTTTGGTATGATATATTATAGGGCCGCACCTTCTGTTTTACTTTTTGGTTCCTTTAATTGAGCCATTGCACAGGACATAGCAGTGCTCAAAACAGAAATCCTTGTTTGTTTTTTGTGTGTGGCTTTTTTGGATGTAACATTGGTTTGGTTTAGTTGTATCTTGCTTGAATGTTTGTAATTGGGTATGATGTTCCAGACTTAGTATCTTCGTTTATGATGATAGTACCAGAGAGGAGATGAAGTTTATGTGGAACGGATGATTTGGAATAGCAGAATTTAGTAGTAGAGATGTTTCAGGTATGATGGTGAAAGATTGTTTTTTGGTATGTGCAATGGCTCAGGCCTTGTTCCATTCAGGCAGTCAGACCCTAAATGGTTGTATGACTATATATTCTGAATCGGTTTAATCTAGACTTTGACCAGACCTTGATTCAGTTGAACTGGGATAGTAGAATTTAGTAGTAAAGATGTTTCAGGTATGATGGTGAAGGATTGTGTTCTGGCCTGTGCAGTGGCTCAGGCCTTGAGCCATTCCTCAAGCTATTTATTTCAATGTCAATTACGACTTATCTCATTGCATCAGTAAAAACAAAAGAAAACAAAAGTATAGGATTCGAATCTAAGGTGCTATGAGGAATTGATCCGGCGACTAGTTTCACCAGTGTCATGAATTTAAGTATTAATGTCATTACCCGGGGTTCTGTGTCCTGGGTTTGACTTCCGTTTCCGAATCTTTTTCTTTCTTAAATTGTGTCTTTTATAATATTTTTCGTTTGATACTTTACAAGCTAGTTTTGACTATGTTAGGTTTTGTTTTATCATTGAAAAGGCACATATTTGATTGAGTGTCCTTGCCTCTGGGAAATTGAAGTCGTGACAAATACAAAACTATCTTGAGGAAAGTATTCAAAAGAACAATAAGAAAATTAAACAATTCGAGGCAATGGTCGCGTCACAAATGGGCATGACTTAATTGAAAATGCACCGTCCATCTTCACCAAACCGATCCTAACCATTGATGAAAACTCTGATTATTGTCGGTGACAGTTTTCTTCAGTTGTCATGGCACTGGTTACACTAGTTTCCATGTAAACTTCCCCCTTATGCTTCCTGGTTTGGTCTTTGTATAGGTAATGGGCGCGGTTAATCTCTTGTGATGTAGCCAAGTCTGGTACTGGACCTAGTGGTCCCATTTCGTTTTTTCTCCCCTGCATATGCTTATGCTTTTGGTCCCATTTCATTTTTTCTCCCCTGCATATGCTTTCTATCCTTCCGTGCTAGTACTGGCTTGCCCGATGGAGAGACAGAAATGAAACTATTTGGAGAGAAGGTTAGAGCACTTCCAACAACATCTTCAGGTGTCGTTATTGTTGAGAGTTAATGTAATGTTCCAATAGTGTCATGCTTCAGATAATTATTGTCATGACACCGAATCGTGTAAAACATCCAGGAGACAATGTTACTGTAGTCAGGAGAAGTGTCATGCCCCAGAAGCTTTATTGTCATGACACCAATGGGTCTGTTTTAGTAGAAGTTGTATGGACAAGAATAGTCCACATGTAACTCTTCCTTGGGTCTTATATTTGACCAAGTGAAGAAAGAGAATGTAACAAAAAAAAAACAAAAAAAAGAAGAAGAAGATATTATCTTCCAATTGAATGAAAAAAAGAGTGAGAAAAACTTATCAAGTTTCCACTTCTCATTAACAAAAATTATCATAAACATCTCAAAATCACCCAAAACAAACAACATTTATAATAACCTTCACGGTTGGTGATGAAGTAGTCTAATACTGAACAGACAAGAATTCCATTGCTAGATCAATCTATGGCATATCCTCCTCCCCGGCCACCTAGAGCTACCAGAGGACAGACAGCTGCAGAGAATTGCAGGAATAGGGGTGGACATGGTTATCAATCCCATCAGCAGCAGTGACTGGAGTCGCAGGTGAATCGTTGCCAGCAAAATGCACAAGCATCTGGAAAAACTCTCTTTATATTTTGGCAGACATTTTTTGGTATGATATATTATAGGGCCGCACCTTCTGTTTTACTTTTTGGTTCCTTTAATTGAGCCATTGCACAGGACATAGCAGTGCTCAAAACAGAAATCCTTGTTTGTTTTTTGTGTGTGGCTTTTTTGGATGTAACATTGGTTTGGTTTAGTTGTATCTTGCTTGAATGTTTGTAATTGGGTATGATGTTCCAGACTTAGTATCTTCGTTTATGATGTTCCTGTAATAGTGAATTGCAGTTGTAGATAGTACCAGAGAGGAGATGAAGTTTATGTGGAACGGATGATTTGGAATAGCAGAATTTAGTAGTAGAGATGTTTCAGGTATGATGGTGAAAGATTGTGTTTTGGTCTGTGCAATATCTTAGGCCTTGTGCCATTCAGGCAGTCAGACCCTAAATAGTTGTATGACTATATATTCTGAATCGGTTTAATCTAGACTTTGACCAGACCTTGACTCAGTTGAACCGGGATAGCAGAATTTAGTAGTAAAGATGTTTCAGGTATGATGGTGAAGGATTGTGTTCTGGCCTGTGCAGTGGCTCAGGCCTTGAGCCATTCCTCAAGCTATTTATTTCAATGTCAATTACGACTTATCTCGTTGCATCAGTAAAAACAAAAGAAAACAAAAGTATAGGATTCGAATCTAAGGTGCTATGAGGAATTGATCCGGCGACTAGTTTCACCAGTGTCATGAATTTAAGTATTAATGTCATTACCTGGGGTTCTGTGTCCTGGGTTTGACTTCCGTTTCAGAATCTTTTTTCTTTCTTAAATTGTGTCTTTTATAATATTTTTCGTTTGATACTTTACAAGCTAGTTTTGACTATGTCAAGTTTTTTTTTATCATTGAAAAGGCACATATTTGATTGAGTGTCCTTGCCTCTGGGAAATTGAAGTCGTGAAAAATACAAAACTAGCTTGAGGAAAGTATTCAAACGAACAATAAGAAAATTAAACAATTCGAGGCAATGGTCGCGTCACTAATGGGCATGACTTAATTGAAAATGCACCGTCCATCTTCACCAAACCGATCCTAACCGTTGATGAAAACTCTGATTATTGTCGGTGACAGTTTTCTTCAGTTGTCATGGCACTGGTTACACTGGTTTCCATGTAAACTTCCCCCTTATGCTTCCTGGTTTGGTCTTTGTATATGCAATGGTCGCGGTTAAGCTCTTGTGATGTAGCCAAGTCTGGTACTGGACCTAGTGGTCCCATTTAGTTTTTTCTCCCCTGCATATGCTTATGCTTTTGGTCCCATTTCATTTTTTCTCCCCTGCATATGCTTATGCTTTCTATCCTTCCGTGCTAGTACTGGCTTGCCCGATGGAGAGACATAAATGAAACTATTGGGGGAGAAGGTTAGAGCACTTCCAACGGTATCTTCAGGTGTCGTTATTGTTGATAGTTAATGTAATGTTCCAATAGTGTCATGCTTCATATAATTATTGTCATGACACCGGATCGTGTAAAACATCCAGGAGACAATGTTATTGTAGTCAGGAGAAGTGTCATGCCCCAGAAGCTTTATTGTCATGACACCAATGCGTCTGTTTTAGTAGAAGTTGTATGGTCAAGAATAGTCCACATGTAACTCTTCCTTGGGTCTTATATTTGACCAAGTGAAGAAAGAGAATGTAACAAAAAAAACAACAAAAAGAAGAAGAAGAAGATATTATCTTCCAATTGAATGAAAAAAAGAGAGGGAGAAAAACTTATCAAGTTTCCACTTCTCATTAACAAAAATTATCATAAACATCTCAAAATCACCCAAAACAAACAACAGTTATAATAACCTTCACGGTTGATGATGAAGTAGTCTAATACTGAACAGACAAGAATTCCATTGCTAGATCAATCTATGGAATATCCTCCTCCCCGGCCACCTAGAGCTACCACAGGACAGAAATCTGCAGAGAATCGCAGGAATAGGGGTGGACATGGTTATCAATCCCATCAGCAGCAGTGACTGGAGTCGCAGGTGAATCGTTGCCAGCAAAATGCACAAGCATCTGGAAAAACTCTCTTTATATTTTGGCAGACATTTTTTGGTATGATATATTATAGGGCCGCACCTTCTGTTTTACTTTTTGGTTCCTTTAATTGAGCCATTGCACATGACATAGCAGTGCTCAAAACAGAAATCCTAGTTTGTTTTTTGTGTGTGGTTTTTTTGGATGTAACATTGGTTTGGTTTAGTTGTATCTTGCTTGAATGTTTGTAATTGGGTATGATGTTCCAGACTTAGTATCTTCGTTTATGATGTTCCTGTAATAGTGAATTGCAGTTGTAGATAGTACCAGAGAGGAGATGAAGTTTATGTGGAACGGATGATTTGGAATAGCAGAATTTAGTAGTAGAGATGTTTCAGGTATGATGGTGAAAGATTGTGTTTTGGTCTGTGCAATGTCTTAGGCCTTGTGCCATTCAGGCAGTCAGACCCTAAATGGTTGTATGACTATATATTCTGAATCGGTTTAATCTAGACTTTGACCAGACCTTGACTCAGTTGAACCGGGATAGCAGAATTTAGTAGTAAAGATGTTTCAGGTATGATGGTGAAGGATTATGTTCTGGCCTGTGCAGTGGCTCAGGCCTTGATCCATTCCTCAAGCTATTTATATCAATGTCAATTACGACTTATCTCGTTGCATCAGTAAAAACAAAAGAAAACAAAAGTATAGGATTCGAATCTAAGGTGCTATGAGGAATTGATCCGGCGACTAGTTTCACCAGTGTCATGAATTTAAGTATTAATGTCATTACCCGGGGTTCTGTGTCCTGGGTTTGACTTCCGTTTCCGAATCTTTTTTCTTTCTTAAATTGTGTCTTTTATAATATTTTTCGTTTGATACTTTACAAGCTAGTTTTGACTATGTCAGGTTTTGTTTTATCATTGAAAATGTACATATTTGATTGAGTGTCCTTGCCTCTGGGAAATTGAAGTCGTGACAAATACAAAACTAGCTTGAGGAAAGTATTCA